>CM038682.1:738177670-738545409 GCA_021605205.1 Aegilops longissima | reverse complement strand
CGGGGGAATCCCAAGGGCCAAGAGGCGTGCGAAGAAGCGCCATGAAGGAGAGAGTGGAGACGAATGGCGGGGCAGTCTTGCTGGATTGAAGAGAAAAACCGGCGGACTTTTGCGGGTCATAGCCAGCGGCCAGCACGCCTTCGCGGAGGCGTTGGAAGCTGGCGTTGATCTTGTGACGTGAAAGCTTCTGTCGCCACCACCGGATCCTTCGCCTCACGAGGCGGGCTCACCCTCGAGATGATCGGGTAGATTTCATCCGCCGCCGAATCGCTCCGCTGCACTGACAAGGGAGGCGGCCTGATTCTTCTAACGCCGCCCGACATCATGAGGCCGCCCGGCCTCGACCACAATCTCACGGTGATGAAACACGCCCATCTCTGCAGCTGCTCGACTTAGCGTGAACGCGGCCAGGCGAGGTCGGCCGGCCAGCAAAGACGCGAGGGCCGCCCTTGAGGCACAAAAGGTCGCCAGGGCCCCTGTTCAGGTTGCCGGGGAGGTGGTCCCATGAGCAACAACTCACGGATGACATCATCGCCATGCATGACGGGACTTCAACACTCATGGCCTCAACCCGAGAGATGGGCGGTAGCCGGAGGAACTTGAGGTCCGGGTGTTCTTGACACTTTGCGAGGTATGTCACCTCCGAGCCACGGCCCGTCGAGGACACCTCAGGTGGAGCTGGATTACATCAGCTGCCAGGCGGCAGGCTGGCTTCGCCGAGGAGGCCGGCAGCAGGCGGTGTGGAGGACAAGGCAGCAGGCGGAGGAGAAAGAGCTCGCCCAGGTGGGCGGAGGCTGTTGGGAAGGCCTGACACCAGCCACCTGAGACTCCTCGTCGTCGAAGACATGGTGGAGAGTCGTTTGAGGAGGAGGCTGATGAGGAGGAGGCTGTGGCCGTCGACCCTCAGCCCACTGGGGAGAGGGGCCGAAGTGCTGGCGGGCCACCTCCGTGAGCCGATCGCTGGCTAGGGCAGCGCAGCTCTGGCAGGCCAGGGAGCGTCCACGTGCCCGAACGAGGGCGCAGTGTGGTGAAGAAGAAGGCATCCGCTTCTTCTTAGTCCAAGCGTGTTCAAATGTGCCTCCTTCCCTCCTCCGGGAAGATGTTGACCTACAGGTAACTTTTGACCGGATCCCTCGGCCGAGGAGGAAGAGGAAGGCGGCAGAGGAGGAGGAGGAGGAGGAGGAGGAGTAAGATCTTATTCCCCCTTCTTTTTGTCATCTCCGTTTCCTCAAGCAGTCGCGCTTATCTTGGATTATCTTCATTTTGCGAGGGAGGTGGAGCCTGCCCGGAGGGGTGAAGAGGCGAGGACCTCGGGCGGCCGGCAGACCTCCGGCGCACTCCGGCACTCCAGTGGTGTTGAGGCAGCCAGAGACAGCATCCCGGCAGCCCAGTCGTAAGTTCATCACTCACCCCTCGTCGACATGTGTCGGGGGTATGATGCTTGGCGTGACCTTCTAAATGTGTCACGGAGGAGCAGCGTGAGGGAGCCAGCCAGGCTACTCTCAACACGCCGCCCCCATCAACCACGCGCATGCAGGGCGTCCCGGCTCAAGGGCGCCAACAAGGCCACGCACATGGAGAAGAAGGAGGAGAACTTGGGCGTCGGTGGCTTCTCCTCGGCGCCCGAATGTTGGCGGAGAGGGGCTCTCCCCCCAGGCCATTTGGTATGTTTCACACCTTCCACCCTGTTCTTTCTCTTCTTTTTGAATCTTGGTCTTGGCTACCTCACCCCTCTTCTTGATATCCGGATCCTCTCTCGGCGGACGGGAGGACCTGGACACCAAATCATCGAGGATGTTGCCAAGGGCCTTGTGGCGAGAAGGCGAGAAAGGTCACTTTGTAGGAGTCCACGCCAAAGTGCTACCGAAGAGCGCCCGCCAAAAAAGAACTGCCCGGGAGCTTGGCGAGGTGCCCCAGGAAGGCAGCAACCCCGCCACCAAAGTAGGAGATGGTGATGATCAGTCTCCTCTCTACCCTCCAGCTCCCATGTGTAAAGGTCGACGGCAGCCTCTCGTCCACCTCCCGAGGCGTCCAGCTCGAGGAGTGCCCGTTGAGGAGAAGTGTTGACGAAGAGGGTGCTTGCGCCCTGGCGAGGTCAGTCGTCGGCCAGGCAGCGCCCGATGGCGACAGCTCTCCCGGGAGGCAACTTCTCGGAGCCATGACGCCAATTTCCGGGCTCGAGGCGCTCCACCACGCCCGCTGGATAAGGCCAAGTCCCACGATGGCAATGGTGGACAAAGCGAGGCGGACCTCAAGGTCTGTCGTCCGGCATGGTTTTGATTCCTTAAACTAGCGAAAAACTGAAGAGCCGCCCAGGCGGAGCTAGCCAAGCATGGCGTGGAGCTCACCATGAAGCTGGCCGACATTGAGAAGGCAAGGGCAGCGAGAACTTAGCGCCGCCGGCAAGCCGCCGGACCCATGCAAGGCGTGTTGAACTCCAGGAGGAGGATCTTGCCAAGCCTTGGCGAGACATCGGCGCATGAAACTCCAGCATGAGGGCGAGGAATTGGAAAAACTTATCGTCTTGATGGCCCAAGAGCTGGAGGCGTGAGAGCCACGGGGAGGCACTCGATGCCGAGGCTCTGATTCCCGCCCGGCAAGTGAAGGAGGCTGGAGAGTGGAGGCGGGGCCGGGCTGAAGGCAGGCCACAGAAGTTGTCCCGGGGAAGGACAGCTCAGCAGGCATGCAGCGGGCCAGGGGTGGAGCACGTCAGGCGGGGCGGGAGGCTCTCGAAGCCAACAACTCCATCGAGAGACCTCAAGCTGAAGTTGGAGGGTCTCGGTGAAAGGCTATCGGAGGCCGGAGGCCCGGGAAGGGACCAGGCCCAGAGCTGGCGAGGCGAAGCGGCTGCGGAAGCAGCAGCCCTCAACTTCAAGGAGAGCGTGGAGCCGAGAACCCGGCTGGCTCGATCGCCTCGCCACCGTCGCCAACCAGGCCGCCATTGAGTTAGCCACCATGGGGAGATCTGCGGACGTGAAATCGCCCAGGCGGAACATGGCGCCAAATGCAGCTCTTCTGTTCTTTGAGAGGGTCTTGGTGCTTTGGGCGGCTTCCATGCAAGCAGGCGCCTCGTGGTGATGAGGCCGAGGCTTTCCATGGTGCCATGACCAAGAGTTCTCACCAAGTGGCGTCTTTGGAACCCCAACCCCGACTTGAAGCCTTGTTGGACAGCTTGCGGCGGGTGTGGACCTCGCGGCGCTCAAGGAAGCGTATCAAGCCCATCATCGGCCGCATCGGCGGAATCGAGGAAGGATGGGGAGACGGCGTCGAGATTAGGCACCCTGTCTCCACCGTCGCTGCGGAGTTCGCAGCCAAGACCCCGTTTATCTTTGAATTAGAACGCATAACAGAAATGGTGTAATGTCTCTGCGGTACTTTTGATATTGGCATGTTATTTTCCTGTTCGATTTTCCCTTGTATGTCCACCTTTCATTTACGGGTAGGCTTGCGTAGCGTAAACCCAAGTGACGTCTTGAGAATGCGGATCCCCATTGCTTGCCGGAAATATGCCCTAGAGGCAATAATAAAGTTATTATTTATTTCCTTATTTCATGATAAATGTTTATTATTCATGCTAGAATTGTATTAACCGGAAACATAATACATGTGTGAATACATAGACAAACAGAGTGTCACTAGTATGCCTCTACTTGACTATCTCATTAATTAAAGATGGTTATGTTTCCTAACCATAGACATGAGTTGTCATTTGATTAACGGGATCACATCATTAGGAGAATGATGTGATTGACTTGACCCATTCCGTTAGCTTAGCACTTGATCGTTTAATATGTTGCTATTGCTTTCTTCATGACTTATACATGTTCCTATGACTATGAGATTATGCAACACCCGTTTACCGGAGGAACACTTTGTGTGCTACAAACGTCACAACATAACTGGGTGATTATAAAGGTGCTCTACATGTGTCTCCGAAGGTACTTGTTGGGTTGGCGTATTTCGAGATTAGGATTTGTCACTCCGATTGTCGGAGAGGTATCTCTGGGCCCACTCAGTAATGCACATCCTATAAGCCTTGCAAGCATTGCAACTAATGAGTTAGTTGCGGGACGATGTATTATGGAACGAGTAAAGAGACTTGCCGGTAACGAGATTGAACTAGGTATTGAGATACTGACGATCGAATCTCGGGCAAGTTAACATACCGATGACAAAGGGAACAACGTATGTTGTTATGCGGTTTGACCGATAAAGATCTTCGTAGAATATGTAGGAGCCAATATGAGCATCCAGGTTCCTCTATTGGTTATTGGCCGAAGACGTATCTCGGTCATGTCTACATAGTTCTCGAACCCGTAGGGTCCGCACGCTTAAAGTTCGATGACAGTTATATTATGAGTTTATGTGTTTTGATGTACCGAAGGAATTCGGAGTCCCGTATGAGATCGGGGACATGACGAGGAGTCTCGAAATGGTCGAGACATAAAGATCGATATATTGGACGACTATATTCGGACATCGGAAAGGTTCGAGTGATTGGGTATTTTTGAATCTGAGGAGAGTTGCGGGAATTCGTATTGGGCCTTAATGGGCCATACGGGAAAGGAGAGAAAGGCCCCAAAGGGTGGCGCACCCCTCCCCGTGGACTAGTCCGAATTGGACTAGGGAGGGGGGGCGCCCCCTTCCTTCTCCTTCTCCCTTCCCTTCTCCTACTCCAACAAGGAAAGGAGAAGTCCTACTCCCGGTGGGAGTAGGACTCCCCCCTTGGCGCGCTCTCCTCCTAGGCCGGCCGCCTCCCCCTTGCTCCTTTATATCACGGGAGCAGGGGCACCCCATAGACACAACAATTGATCATTGATCTCTTAGCCGTGTGCGGTGCCCCCTCCACCATAGTCCACCTCGATATCTTGTGGCGGTGCTTAGGCGAAGCCTGCGTCGATAGAACATCAACATCGTCATCACCTTTGTCGTCTTGTGAAACTCTCCCTCAACACTCGGCTGGATCGGAGTTCGAGGGACGTCATCGGGCTGAACTTGTGCTGAACTCGGAGGTGTCGTACGTTCGGTACTTGATCGGTCGGATCGTGAAGATGTACGACTACATCAACCGCATTGTGCTAACGCTTCCGCTTTCGGTCTACGATGGTACGTAGACAACACTCTCCCCTCTCGTTGCTATGCATCACCATGATCTTGCGTGTGCGTAGGAATTTTTTTGAAATTACTACGTTTCCCAACAGTGGTATTTGAGCCTAGTTTTATGCGTAGATGCCATATGCACGAGTAGAACACAAGTGAGTTTTGGGCGATATAAGTCATACTGCTTACCGGCATGTCATACTTTGGTTCGGCGGTATTGTTGGATGAAGCGGCCCGGACCGACATTACACGTACGCTTACGCGAGACTGGTTCTACCGACGTGCTTTGCACACAGGTGGCTTGCGGGTGTCAGTTTCTCCAACCCGGTCCTTGCGAAGGTTAAAACAGCACCAACTTGACAAACTATCATTGTGGTTTTTGATGCGTAGGTAAGAACGGTTCTTGCTAAGCCTGTAGCAGCCACGTAAAACTTGCAACAATAAAGTAGAGGACGTCTAACTTGTTTTTGCAGGGCATGTTGTGATGTGATATGGTCAAGATATGATGCTGAATTTTATTGTATGAGATGATCATGTTTTGTAACCGAGTTATCGGCAACTGGCAGGAGCCATATGGTTGTCACTTTATTGTATGCAATGCAATCGCCCTGTAATGCTTTACTTTATCACTAAGCGGTAGCGATAGTCGTAGAAGAATAAGATTGGCGAGACGACAACGATGCTACGATGGAGATCAAGGTGTCGCGCCGGTGATGGTGGCGATCATGGAGGTGCTTCGGAGATGGAGATCACAAGCACAAGATGATGATGGCCATATCATATCACTTATATTGATTGCATGTGATGTTTATCTTTTATGCATCTTATCTTGCTTTGATTGACGGTAGCATTATAAGATGATCTCTCACTAAATTTCAAGATAAAAGTGTTCTCCTGAGTATGCACCGTTGCCAAAGTTAAATCGTGCCCGGACACCACGTGATGATCGGGTGTGATAAGCTCTCGTCCATCTACAACGGGTGCAAGCCAGTTTTGCACACGAATACTCGGGTTAAACTTGATGAGCCTAGCATATGCAGATATGGCCTCGGAACACTTTGAGACCGAAAGGTCGAGCATGAATCATATAGTAGATATGATCAACATAGTGATGTTCACCATTGAAAACTACTCCATTTCACGTGATGATCGGTTATGGTTTAGTTGATTTGGATCACGTGATCACTTAGAAGATTAGAGGGATGTCTTTCTAAGTGGGAGTTCTTAAGTAATATGATTAATTGAACTTTAATTTATAATGAACTTAGTCCTGGTAGTATTAGCATATCTATGTTGTAGATCAATAGCTCGCGTTTAGCTCCCCTGTTTTATTTTTGATATGTTCCTAGAAAACTAAGTTGAAAGATGTTAGTAGCAATGATGCGGATTGGATCCGTGATCCGAGGTTTATCCTCATTGCTGCCAGAAGAATTTTGTCCTTGATGCATCGCTAGGTGACAAACCTATTGCAGGAGCAGATCTGAGGCGTTATGAGCGTTTGGCTAGCTCAATATGATGACTACTTGATAGTTTAGTGCACCATGCTTAACGGCTTAGAATCGGGACTTCAAAGGCGTTTTGAACATCATGGACCATATGAGATGTTCCGGGAGTTGAAGTTAATATTTCAAGCAAATACCGAGTTGAGAGATATGAAGTATCCAACAAGTTCTATAGCTAAATTATGGAGGAGAATAGCTCAAGCGGTGAGCATGTGCTCAGATTATGCAGGTACTACAATCGCTTGAATCAAGTGGGAGTTAATCTTCCGAGATAAAATAGTGATTGACGAATTCTCTAGTCACCATCACCAAGTTAGTAGAACTTCGTGATGAACTATAATATGCAAGGGATGACGAAAGTAATTCCCAAGCTCTTCGTGATGCTGAAATCGACGAAGGTAGAAATCAAGAAAAACATCAAGTGTTGATGGTTAACAAGACCACTAGTTTCAATAAAAGGGAAAAGGGAAGAAGGGGAACTTCAAGAATAAGGGCAAGCAAGTTGTTCCTCAAGTGAAGAAGCTCAAGTCTGGACCTAAGCCTGAGACTGAGTGCTTCTACAGCAAAGGGACTGGTCACTGGAAGCGGAACTGCCCCAAGTATTTGGTGGATAAAGAAGGATGGCAAAGTGAACAAAGGTATATTTGATATACATGTTATTGATGTGTACTTTACTAGTGTTTATAGAGACCCCTCGGTATTTGATACTGGTTCAGTTGCTAAGAGTAGTAACTTGAAACGGGAGTTACAAAATAAACAGAAACTAGTTAAGGGTGAAGTGACGATGTGTGTTGGAAGTGGTTCCAAGATTGATATGATCATCATCGCACACTCCCTATACTTTCGGGATTAGTGTTGAACCTAAATAAATGTTATTTGGTGTTTGCGTTGAGCATGAATATGATTTGATCATGTTTATTGCAATATGGTTATTCATTTAAATTAGAGAATAATTGTTGTTCTGTTTACATGAATAAAACCTTCTATGGTTATACACCCAATGAAAATGGTTTGTTGGATCTCGATCGTAGTGATAAACATATTCATAATATTGAAGCCAAAAGATGCAAAGTTAATAATGATAGTGCAACTTATTTGTGGCACTGCCGTTTAGGTCATATTGGTGTAAAGCGCATGAAGAAAATCCATGCTGATGGGATTTTGGAATCACTTGATTATGAATCAGTTGATGCTTGCGAACCATGCCTTATGGGCAAAATGACTAAGACTGCGTTCTCCGGAACAATGGAGCGAACAACTGACTTATCGGAAATAATACATACTGATGTATGCGAACCGATGAGTATTGAGGCTCGCGGCGGGTATCATTATTTTCTCACCTTCATAGATGATTTGAGCAGATATGGGTATATCTACTTAATAAAACATGAGTCTGAAACGTTTGAAAAGTTCAAAAGAATTTCAGAGTGAAGTAGAAAATCATCGTAACAAGGAAATAAAAGTTTCTACGATATGATCGCAGAGGTAAAATATTTGAGTTACGAGTTTGGTCTTCAGTTAAAACAACGTGAAATAGTTTCACTACTCACGCCACCTAGAACACCACAGTGTAATGGTGTGTCCGAACGTCGTAACCGTACTTTATCAGATATGGTGCGATCTATGATGTCACTTACCGATCTACCACTATCGTTTTGGGGTTATGCATTAAAGACAGCTGCATTCATGTTAAATAGGGCACCATCAAAATCCGTTGAGACGACACCTTATGAACTGTGGTTTGGCAAGAAACCAAATTTGTCGTTTCTTAAAGTTTGGGGCTGCAATGCTTATGTGAAAAAGCTTCAACCTGATAAGCTCGAACCCAAATCAGAAAAATGTGTCTTTTTCATAGGATACCCAAAGGAGACTGTTGGGTACACCTTCTATCACAGATCTGAAGGCAAGACATTTGTTGCTAAGAATGGATCCTTTCTAGAGAAGGAGTTTCTCTCGAAAGAAGTGAGTGGGAGGAAAGTAGAACTTGATGAGGTAACTGTACCTGCTCCCTTATTGGAAAGTAGCTCATCACAGAAATTTGTTCCTGTGACGCCTACACCAATTAGTGAGGAAGTTAATGATGATGATCATGGAATTTCAGATCAAGTTGTTACTGAACCTCGTAGATCAACCAGAGTAAGATCCGCACCAGAGTGGTATGGCAATCCTGTTCTAGAAGTCATGTTACTAGACCATGATGAACCTACGAACTATGAAGAAGCGATGGTGAGCCCAGATTCCACAAAATGGATTGAGGCCATAAAATCTGAGATGGGATCCATGTATGAGAACAAAGTATGGACTTTGATTGACTTGCCCAAATGATCAGCGAGCCATTGAGATTAAATGGATCTTCAAGAGGAAGACGGACGCTGATAGTAGTGTTACTATCTACAAAGCTAGAATTGTCGCAAAAGGTTTTCGACAAGTTCAAGGTGTTGACTATAATGAGAGTTTCTCACTCGTATTTATGCTTAAGTCTGTCCGAATCATGTTGGCAATTGCCGCATTTTATGAAATCTAGCAAATGGATAAACAAAACTACATTCCTTAATGGATTTATTAAAGAAGAGTTGTATATGATGCAACCAGAAGGTTTTGTCTATCCTAAAGGTGCTAACAAAATATGCAAGCTCCAGTGATCCTTCTATGGACTGGTGCAAGCATCTCGGAGTTGGAACATACGCTTTGATGAGTTGATCAAAGCATATAGTTTTATACAGACTTACGGTGAAGCCTGTATTTACAAGAAAGTGAGTGGGAGCACTACAACATTTCTGATAAGTATATGTGAATGACATATTGTTGATCAGAAATAATGTAGAATTATTCTGCAAAGCATAAAGGAGTATTTGAAAGGAGATTTTCAAAGAAAGACCTCAGTGAAGTTGCTTACATATTGAGCATAAAGATCTATAGAGATAGATCAAGATGCTTGATAAGTTTTTTCAATGAATACATATCTTGACAAGATTTTGAAGTAGTTCAAAATGGAACAGTCAAAGAAAGAGTTCTTGCCTGTATTACAAGGTGTGAGATTGAGTAATACTCAGAACCCGACCACGACAGAAGATAGAAAGAGAATGAAAGTCATTTCCTATGCCTCAGCCATAGGTTCTATAAAGTATGCCATGCTGTGTGCCAGATCTATTGTATACCCTACACTGTGTTTAGCAAGGAAGTACAATAGTGATCTAGGAGTAGATCACTGGACAACGGTCAAAATTATCCTTAGTGGATTAAGGATATGTTTCTCGATTATGGAGGTGACAAAAGGTTCATCGTAAAGGGTTACGTCGATGCAAGCTTTGACACTGATCCAGATGACTCCAAGTATTAATCTGGATACATACTGAAAGTGGGAGCAATTAGCTAAAGTAGCTCAGTGCAGAGCATTGTAGACATAGAAATTTGCAAAATACATACGGATCTGAATGTGGCAGACCCGTTGACTAAACTTCTCTCATAAGCAAAACATGATCACACCTTAGTACTCTTTGGGTGTTAATCACATAGCGATGTGAACTAGATTATTGACTCTAGTAAACCCTTTGGGTGTTAGTCACATAGCGATGTGAACTGATCACATAAAGATGTGAACTATTGGTGTTAAATCACATGACGATGTGAACTAGATTGTTGACTCTAGTGCAAATGGGAGACTGAAGGAAATATGCCCTAGAGGCAATAATAAAGTTATTATTTATTTCCTTATTTCATGATAAATGTTTATTATTCATGCTAGAATTGTATTAAGGAAACGTAATACATGTGTGAATACATAGACAAGCAGTGTCACTAGTATGCCTCTACTTGACTAGCTCGTTAATTAAAGATGGTTATGTTTCCTAACCATAGACATGAGTTGTCATTTGATTAACGGGATCACATCATTAGGAGAATGATGTGATTGACTTGACCCATTCCGTTAGCTTAGCACTTGATCGTTTAATATGTTGCTATTGCTTTCTTCATGACTTATACATGTTCCTATGACTATGAGATTATGCAACTCCGTTTACGGAGGAACACTTTGTGTGCTACCAAAGCGTCACAGCGTAAGCTGGGTGATTATAAAGGTGCTCTCTGGTGTCTCGAAGGTACTTGTCGGGTTGGCGTATTTCGAGATTAGGATTTGTCACTCCGATTGTCGGAGAGGTATCTGTGGGCCCACTCAGTAATGCACATCACTATAAGCCTTGCAAGCATTGCAACTAATGAGTTAGTTGCGGGACAATGTATTATGGAACGAGTAAAGAGACTTGCCGGTAACGAGATTGAACTAGGTATTGAGATACCGACGATCGAATCTCGGGCAAGTTAACATACCGATGACAAAGGGAACAACGTATGTTGTTATGCGGTTTGACCGATAAAGATCTTCGTAGAATATGTAGGAGACAATATGAGCATCCTGGTTCAGCTATTGGTTATTGGCCGAAGACGTATCTCGGTCATGTCTACATAGTTCTCGAACCCGTAGGGTCCGCACGCTTAAAGTTCGATGACGGTTATATTATGAGTTTATGTGTTTTGATGTACCGAAGGAGTTTGGAGTCCCGTATGAGACCGGGGACATGACGAGGAGTCTCGAAATGGTCGAGACGTATAGATCGATATATTGGACGACTATATTCGGACATCGGAAAGGTTCAGTGATTGGGTATTTTGGAATAACGGAGAGTTACGGAATTCGTATTGGGCCTTAATGGGCCATACGGAAAGGAGAGAAAGGCCCCAAGGGTGGCGCGCACCTCCCCATGGACTAGTCCGAATTGGACTAGGGAGGCGCCCTTCCTTCCTTCTCCTTCTCCTTCCTTCTCCTACTCCAACAAGGAAGGAGGAGTCCTACTCCGGTGGGAGTAGGACTCCCCCCTTGGCGCGCCCTCCTCCTAGGTCGGCCGCCTCCCCCCTTGCTCCTTTATATACGGGGGAAGGGGGGCATCCCATAGACACAACAATTGATCATCGATCTCTTAGCTGTGTGCGGTGCCCCCCTCCACCATAGTCCACCTCGATAATACTGTAGCGGTGCTTAGGCGAAGCCCTGCGTCGGTAAAACATCAACATCGCCACCACGCCGTCGTCTTTGAAACTCTCCCTCAACACTCGGCTGGATCGGAGTTCGAGGATGTCATCGGGCTGAGCGTGTGCTGAACTTCGGAGGTGCCGTGCGTTCGATACTTGATCGGTCGGATCGTGAAGATGTCGACTACATCAACAGCGTTGTGCTAGCGCTTCGCTTTCGGTCTCACAGTGCGTGAGACAACACTCTCCCCTCTCGTTGCTATGCATCACCATGATCTTGCATGTGCGTAGGATTTTTTTTGAAATTACTCGTTTCCCAACATGTTGGCCGGACTCGAAAGCGAGAACAAGGCGTTGCCAATTGCGGGAGGCCCCTTAGCATGCTGGGTTTTCCATACATGGCGGGATCTCCGAGGCGATAACCTTATGTATAAAGGAAATAGCTCAAGGCTCGAATGACTTAGCTTTTTACTGTTGCCGCGCTGGCATCCTTGGCCTTCATGAAGGTGGCTATTTTCTCTAGTCGTCTTCTTCTTTAGAAGCCATGGCGATGAAGAACAGCTAGGCTAGATACTAGACCAGATTCTCACAATTCGCCCCCTACCTGGCGGCGCAAAAAGATGTCGGTGGAAGCGACACCTATGGGATCACATGAATCCCTACTACAGTTCTTAAAGGCGCGAGGTTGTGAGAAGAACAGGATTAATAGTCAGCACAAGGATCGTTTACCCGAGGTTAAGACCCACGAGGATCCGTAATACCCTAATCTGCTTTGGTGGATGTATTGAGTGTTCTTGAGCTCTCGAACTAGCTACGGTGGATGTGTGGTTCAAAAGTCGAATCCCTCTCTAAATGCATAAGGGCCTCCTTTTATAGTCGAAAAGGGCTGCCACCGTGGCTACGGGAGGTGGAAAGGCATCTGATCTACAAGCTTATCCATACGTATTACAGGACTAGATGCATTTAATGTGTAACAGGTGTCCCCTAGCTTTATCGGGGCCGGGAGGCGAAAGAACCCGTCATCCGTTGCCTCTTCCCTTCCGGCCGACCGGCACGGCCAGCGATGCATGCGGCGCCATGTTGGCGGCGGGCAGGTGAGGTGGCGAGTGGTAGGAATCTTCACGAAGATCGCATGCCGCATGCGGTGCTTACTGATCGGCACGGAAGCTGCATGCTACCACGCAAGTGCACCTTAAGCTGATTAGGCTGGCAGCTGCATGCTAATGGCGGTGGAAACTTGGCTAGTGCGGACTGGCGATTAGCCTAGCGATGTCCTCGGCAAAGGGCCTTGTCGAAGGGCTGCAGACAAGGAGTCTTCTTGGTGGCGTCCGATCATCCGGCAAGGATCTTGCCGAGGGGTCTTATGCTTTCTCCAGCAAGGATCCCGGAAAGTCGCCGTCTTACGGTCCTCATCGATCTCATATATCCATGGTCTTGACAAAGATCGCATGCCTACAGAGGTGCCTCCCGAGCCACTGAGTCGATCGTAGTTGGTTGGGTTGGAACACAGCTGGGCTCAAGGGCTTCGCTCTGTTGGTGTTTAGGCGAGCTACCCGGCAAGGGTCTTGCCAGGGGAACCTCAAATCCCTACGCTTCTTTGTGTTCTTGGCCTTGGCGTTGTCTTGAGCTTTGGTGTCGATTGTACAAAAGAGGGGTGCACTTACTTGTACCCCTATGCACATGCTGCGGGCAGCGAGTCGTGCCACAGTGCGCACCAAGCGAGCAAGGAGGTGAGCCAAAAGGTAAGACCAAAGCCCAAGATAATCAAAAGCAATGCCAAGGCCAAAAACCACAAGAAGCGGAGGGATGAAGCAGGCTCCCGGCAAGACCCTTGCCGGGGATAGCTTTGGCAGCCACAGCAAGACCCTTGCGGGGCAGCTCGCCACCTGCAGGCGAGTCACCCTTGAGCCCACAACCTCTAAGCGTAATCTACTACGTTGAGGCAAGGGCTCGGAGACACCTCCCCTTGGTGGCATCAGATATTCGTCAAGATCGTAAATGTACAAGACAGGATGAGGACCAAAAAGCGACCCTTGGCAGGATTCTAGCCAAGGATATCCACAAGGCCCCGGAGCCTTGCCGGGGAACTGACTGACAAAGCGCCAGCAGCAGACCCTTGCAGGGCCCGCAAACCCTTGCAAGATGTCAACAGGCCCACTGCTAGGCCCCATCAACCAAGATCCCACCCGTAGTCCCAGCTGCCCGGCCGACCAGTGAGGCCGCGCACCTGCGTGTGAGATCGGCCTCTACACCAACTCAGCAAGCACTGCGTGGTGGCATGCGAGATCTTCGTGAAGACCCTACCACGCGCCACCTCAGCTGCCACTGCCTACATGGCGCCACCCGCACCGTCGGCCAGGCGTGTCGAAGCGTGACAGCGACAGGACGGGATGGGCTCGATCCCGCCCAATAAAGCAAGAGGACACCTAAGCGATGCATTAAATGCATCTTTTCTATGTCTGAGGTTAACCTCGCGGCCTTTATGCCCTTTCCACCTCACCTTGCGGTTGTGGCGACCCTTTTTCCTATAAAAGGAGGCCATAAGCGACGGAGGAGGATTGACTTTGGAGCTCGTTACACCCGTAGCTAGCTCAGAACTGAATACATCCACCAAAGCAGGACTAGGGTTTCACGCCATTCTGCGGCCCGAACACTGGATAAGCGAACCGCGTACTCTGTCGAGATCCGCTCTTCTCTCAACCCCGTGCCCCGCAACGCGGTAGGGATCCTTGTGATCCCATAGGTGTAGTTCCCCACCGACATCTTTGGAGCATGAGTAGAAACGCTGATTGTGAAATCGACTCTGGCGATTAAGTTCATGACTCTTCATCATCATAGCTCTTAAAGAAGAAGGAGGGCGAAGATCGATGCGGTGCGGCTACAAGCGAAGCTAAGTCACACGAACCTGACTACTTCTTTCCCTTTCATATGAGGTTGTTTCCCTTGGAGATGGCGTTCCTTTATGCGGAAAACCTGTGCGCAAAGGAGCTCTCGCGATCATGCATGCTTGCTTTGTTTAGTCGGATCAACAACTCAAGTGGCTGCGTCGAAGGCGAGGTAGCCTTCGCGATTAGCTAGCGCTCTTGATTACGACTCGAGTCAAGCTCAGCGATTCGGCGGCAGCGTAGAGGCCAGTAAGGTGGTTACGCCCGATGCCGCGCATACCGGCAAGCCAATGGGGATCCGTCCCCAAAGCGCCATCCTGAGCTTCTGGCGCGTGAGCCTGCCCGATTAACGTGGAAGTGTGCGTTACAAGGAGAATCGAACAAGGAAAATGGCGTGCACAAAAATTAAAAAGTCTTTGCGAGAGTTATATTACATCAAGTCATTGCTGCGGTTCTAACTAAAGATGAAAATTGTCTTGGTCATGAACACTGCAGCGGCGAAAGAAGAGCAGGCGCCTAGTCCGGTGCTGCCCTCCACCCTCTGGATTTTGTCGATACTGGCGATGATGGGCACGTCGCTCCTTGACGCCGTGGTCGATACCGTCGACAAGCTATCCATCATGACTTCAAAATCGAGGTCGGGGTTCGATCGCCATCTTGAGTGAGGACCTTGGTCATGGCCCCGAGCAAAGTCGCCCGGGCCTCCGTGGCAACGTTCCGCCTTCTTTTGGAGTGAAGATAAGCGAGCTCGAGGGCGCCCTCAAGCTGGGTCAGCTTAGGCGTTAGCGGTCCCTTCGCTTCGAGGGGTATACCTCGTTTGGCATCCCCATGGTGGTGACCCTGCTGGCGGCGTCCTCAAGGCAGCTGATCCAGCAGTTCTCACCCTCCACATAATCCTGGTGGGAGGCAGCCTCATCCGCCCTTGATTGCTTCTCTTTCCCGGCTCCTTGGTGAGGATCTCCTCCGGGCTTGGCTCTCCGCATCTTCGAGATACTCCAGCTTGACTTGAGATCCTTGATGGTCGTTAGCCTCGGAGAGCTCCCAGTCTTGTTGGCTGCCTTCCTGCGCCTCCATCAAAGCGGCTGATGGCGTGTTCTTCTCTGGGACAACTTGAGGACCTGTTCCTTGGCTCATCCCGCTCCACTTCCAGCTCCCTCACCTTGCCGGCATAGGCGGAGGCCCAGGCATCGAGAGCCCCTTTGTGCCTCTGCTCCAGCTCTTGGGTTCGCCCAGCGCAACAAGGTCTCGAGCTCCTCATCCTTCTGCAAAGCATTGCGGCAAGCTTATCCTCATGTGACAAGGTCCTCCTCACGAGAATCCAACATGGCACAGTCTCTGAATCCGGACTGACCTCGGCTGCAGATGGCGAGTTCGCCCCCGCCTCCTGAGCCTTCTCGATGTCGGCCAGGTTTCATGGTGAGCTCCACGTTGCATTTGGCCAGCTCCTCTGAAAGGGCCTTACATTTCCTTGCAGTCTGGCGGAACCCGTTCTGCTCTCGGCCTTGCGCTTTGAAATCCGCCTCCTGCCTTGTCCGTCGCCATCCTAGACTTGGCCTTGTCCAGGCCCAGGCGCGATGGAGCACCTGGAGTTTAGGAAGTTGGCCCCCATGGCGGGCGGGGCGCTCTTCACAGGAGCCCTCGCCACCAGATGATCGGTTCATCAACCACCTCGAGCCGGTGGTGGCGAGCACCTACGCCATCAGAACCTCCCCTTCTTGGCAGGCGCCGGGAGCTTGACACTCTGGGAGATGGACAAAGAGGTGCGTCGCCCACTTTCAAATACACTGCGAGCAGAGAGGTTGCCGAGGAAGAAGGTTGATCATCGACCACCTCCACCTCGGCTGCCTTCTTGGCCTCCCAGCGGGCCCCTCATTAGCCTCGCCCGTGAAGCCCTTGATCACCCGGCCCCGTGGCGGCATCCTCGTCGGCATCCTTGGCGGCTCCTGGCGGCATCCTTGGCCGGCCTCGGCAACCATCTTGTCGGCCTCCTTGCGGCCTCCTCCATAATGTCCCGGCAGCCGGTGTCCACATCCTCCATGACCATCGAAGAAGGATCTGCAGGCAACAAGAAAGGCGGTGAAGCCAGAAAAAAGCAAAGAAAAAGCAGGGGACAAAAAAGGCAGGCGACTCACGGTGCACAGCTGTGATCTGAAGTCCCCTCCCTTGACCATCCGGCCTAGGCGAGCCGCCCACCCAAGTTCCCCTCTTCCTCCTCCATGAGCATGGGCTCGGTACTAGGCACCCTTGCCAGGGACGCCCCTCGCGGTGGCGTAGTTGATGGAGGCGGTGTGTTGGGAGTAGCCCTCTGCGGCTCCTCCTGCTGCCGCTCCCCTCCTACAGACCCCACAAGGTCGCAACATCGAACGCCAGACCCCACGGCGCATGTCAACACGAGAGAGTGATGAACTTCTGGCTGGGGGCTATGCCGGGAACTCTTATGCAGGCTGCTCAACACCACCGATGGCGCCCATGAGGTACCCGGTGAGGGCTGGCCACCCTTGCAGGCCTTGGCCCTCTTCACCCCTACAGGCCGGCGTCTCCGCGTCCTGCAAAAAGCGAAATTAGATCAAGATGAGTGGCACAATTCGGAGGAACATAGATGATAGTGAGGCAGGCACGCACTCATCTTCCTCCTCCTCTTCCATGGCTTTCCTCTTCCTCCTCTATTTGAGACCCGTGTCGAAGGAGACCCCAGCGTCGGCATCTGAGTTGGCATTTGTCGGAGGGGGTGAGGAAGGCGGAGTCTGGACACGCCTGGATGAGGAAGGGTCAGTTGTATTCTTCTTCTCCGCGGCCTTCGTCAGCCTCCTTGCCGCCATGGCCCTCGTGTGGCGCCCAGACCCCTCCAAGGTCAGCTGAGGCCGCGCAGCCCTGCCGGGCCGGACTGGCTCGCCAGAGCCAGCCCACCGCAGGACTCGCCCTCTTCTCGTGGTGGGCATCGGGCCCGCAGCCCCGGCCTCCTTCGACGACGACTCGTCGGCCGCGTCTTCGACAAGCGGGGCCCCAGTCTCGGCACTGCTGACTTTCCCGGCGACCGCCGCCCATCGGGCGAGCTCCTCCTCCTCCGCGGCCGTCGCGGCCATGTCCTCCATACTACCAGCACTGCCGACCTCCGCGACAAGTTGTGCCTCCCTTGCCCTGGCAGCAATGTAGTCCAGTTCCACCTGGGAGGTGTCCTAGACGAGCAGTTGCTCGGCGTCAGCGTTGACATATCCCTCATGCAGAGTGTCGAAGAACTCCTGCACTTGGGCATCGTCCGACACGACCCAGCTTTGAATGGGGCCATGCGCATTGCAGTCCGGCATCATGGCAATGATGTTGGACCGAGGAGATTATTACTGGCGGGACTACTCCCGCCGGCAACTTGAACAAAGGCCTCCTGACAACCTTGCCGGCCTTCTCGGCGGCCCTCGCAACCTTGCTGGTCCGCTCGACCTCGCCATCACGACCTACGTCAAGTTGAAAGAGTCGCTGGCAGAGGTGATCATGCTACATCACGGTGAAGTTGTGGTCAAGGTCGGGGCGGAATCGCTTGATGTCCGCAGGATTCGCGAAGAGCCAGGCCGGCCTCCCCTTGTTATGCAGTGGAGCGATCCGGCGGCGGATGAAATCCGCCCCGATCATCTCAAGGGTGACCCCGGCCTTGGTAAGCCGAAGGATCCTGGTGATGACAGGAGTGAGCTTCTCGTAATCTTCATCGACGTCGCTCCAATCACGCCTACGGACCGGCGGCGCCCGGCGCTCACCCCGCAGAACGCCGGCGGATCATCCTCTTTAATCCAGCACCACCGGCCCCACCACTCTTCCCACCTCTCCTTCATGGCACCGTCCGGATACATCCCCTTGGATCTAGGGATCCAGGTGACGCAGCCAGAGATGGCGCCCCAATGCGGATCGAGGAAGAAGTAGTGGCGGAAGAAGCGCCCGTGTTGGGGTGCACCGCCTGAAAACTTCACGAGAGGTGCGCAAAAGAGCCATGCACGCCACGGCGTTTGAGGTAAAATCGGAAGATGGAAAAAAGTATGCATGATTGAAAGTCGTTATATCGACTAGAGGGGGTGAATAGGCGATTTTATGAATTCTTCCTTTGAGGAATTTGCGGTGAGGAAATTCCTTAGCGAAGAACTACTTGCGACCGGAATAAGTACTCAAGAGTAAGCATAACGAGAATACAAGCATGGTCATCATGATTAAATGAAGACAAGACAGAGTACAAAAAGCGTAATCACGGGGATAACACAAGATGAAGACAAAGCGGTGAAGAAATTGAGCTGAGGGAAATTGAGAAAGTCTTGATTAAAGTCTTCAAACACAGATATGAACAAACACTCAACACGATAATGAGGAAATGAAAGAGTTGAGGAAATAGAACCCGATAAGCTTGGCGAAGACAATGATTTGGTAGACCAGTTCAAGCTGCTGTCTCGGTTATGCGTCAGTTGGGCGTCGAGTATTTAAAATCGAGAACACAGGTCCCAGACACCCAGTCGCTGAGCATGCAGCTCGGACACTAAGTCCTCACCGTATTCTCCTTGAACTAAGGTCACGAGACCTCGTCCAATCACTCATGGTAAGTCTTGAGCGACTTCCAAACCTTCACGGACTCGGTCACTTTCGGCGATCCACAATTCCTCTTGGATGCTCTAGACCATGACACCTAACCGTCTGGAAGAAGCCACAGTCTTCAAAGGTAACAAGCATCGGATCCACGCAGGATCAATCTCTTCAGTGATGCTCAATTACTTTGGGTTTGTAGGTGTTTGGGTTTGGGTTTTCCTCACTTGATGATTTTCACTCAAAGTCCTCGGAGGATGGGTTGCTCTCAAATGACAAGTGTCAATTTCTCTCGGAGCAGCCAACCAGCTAGTGGTTGTGAGGGGCTGACTATTTATAGCCTAGGGAGCAGCCCGACATGATAAGACATAAATGCCCTTCAATGATATGACCGTTAGGTGGATAAGATATTTTGAGACAGGTGGCGGCTTGACAAAGCAACGATCGGAAATTTGACTCTCAAATTCCTCGGGGCTATCATGTTCCTCCTTTGTGTAGGCAATCCATGGCGAATTCCTAACTCCTCGGTCAGACAAATTCCTCGGTGACGGAAGAACTTCGTCTCATCCTTTGAAGAAATTGACTGAACTGTGCGAGATTTCAATGGCTTCACTCGAAGGGATTGGTAGGTGTAGGATTTGAGTTGAGCATCACATTGAAATTTTTCCTTAGTATTTCCTCGACCCCCTTTAATAGTACGGTGTTTCCTATGACTCAAGAAATAGAAAAATGACACTACGAAAACAAAAGTATTCACGCTTCATGTTCCTCAAATGAATACCAAGTCTTCAAGGTCACACCAATTTCTTCACTTTCAAAGTCTTCAGTTGAAGAACTTCATTTTTAGGGGTCGACTTTCTCTGTAAATATCAAACTTCTCATAGACTTATAGACCTTTGTACACTCATAAACACATTAGTCCCTTAACCTATAAGTCTTCAATACACCAAAATCACTAAGCGGCACTAGATGCACTTACAATCTCCCCCTTTTTGGTGATTGATGACAATATAGGTTAAGTTTTCAACAGGGATAAACATATGAAGTGTAAATACTAATATTGAGGAATTTGATTGCCAAGATATAGAAGAACTCCCCCTGAAGATGTGCATAGTGAGGAATTTGCTTTTGAGGCAATGCACATTTGAAGAGTTGAATCATGAAGATCTCCCCCTATATCTTGTAATTCATACACGCATTTGACATATAGTATGAAGAATTTGAAATGCATGATGAAATATAGTAGCGATGTAATTCAGCATCGTGCAATAATTTTAACGAGGAATAAGCATGCAGAAGAACACATCAAAGTATCGAGCACCATCGGGTTTAAGATTACAAATCGATCAATAAAGTTTCGAAGAGCGAGAGTTGTAACTTAGCAAAAAAAAACGCCCATAACGCCCATATAATAGACCCGCTTGAAGACTACCTCAAATTTCTCCCCCTTTTTCATCGAGTGACCAAAAGGATCGAATCTGAGGACTAACGCCCCTGAAGAATATCAAGTTGATGGAGGAGCGCCAGTGTTGTCGGGGTCGGTTGTCGTAGTAGGGCATGCCGCAGTGTCGTCCAAGTCTTCATTTTCATCTGTGTCGCGATGAAGAATAGAGCTAGCCACCATGGAAGGAACCTTGACCTTCTTGTATTTCTTGATGGAGGTGCAGACCAGTCAAATTCTTCCTTTAGACCCATTTTCTTGAGATCTTCTTCGCTGTAGACATGAGATGAACAGCCCGGTATGGTTGAAGGTTTCATGGAGGTAGTATTGGTTTTTCTTCACAAAGCATTGTGTGTTGAGGTCATGTTGTGAAGAATTGAACCAAATGACGCTTGACCCATTTATGATTGCGATCAACTTTTCGATGAAGGCGAGGAGTAACTCACGATCATCATCACCACAGGTGTTGTGGCTTGAGGATTTTGCTTGGCGAGTTGTTGGCGGCAGAGTCATGTGTGGCAGAGTCATCATTGGTGGAGTAGTATGCGGCCTTGCGAAATTGACCATCAATGGGCGAATGCCTTCATCTATCTGTGATTCGCGTTGCCTTTGTCATCAGCTAAGGAAAATGTCCATTTGAGGACTTCAATCGGAGGCAAGTAGCTCCAGTGGTTGAGTATCAGCCTTGTAATTGGTGAAGACCTTGTCTGATGAACCCCATAATCCATGGTGCGTAAGGCTTCAGCTCAAATGGTGACATAGCAATATTCGCGAGTCCTCATGAAGAAATCATGGAAGTTGGCGGGGCGCCATGAATGATATTGAAAAGCATATTCTTCATGATGCCAGCGACTTCTTCATCATTTGAGTCGTGGCCTTTGATAGGACTCATTATCTTCGTCGAGAATGTGATAGACGGTCAGAGGCACATCAAGTAATTCCTTGACGAGGAATTTGGTTCTGAGGGCCTGCCCTAGCTTCAAAGGCTTCATCGGCACTTGCATGTAATGATTTGTAAGCTCAGGTTCATTGTAGGCATAGCGAGCAGGGAGTCCCGGACTAGGGGGTGTCCGGATAGCCGAAGTATCATCTTTGGCCGGACTCCTGGACTATGAAGATACAAGATTGAAGACTTCGTCCCGTGTCCGGATGGGACTTTCCTTGGCGTGGAAGGCAAGCTTGGAGATACGGATATGTAGATCTCCTACCGTTGTAACCGACTCTGTGTAACATTGGTGAACTTCTCAGTCAGTTTAAAGAACCTGACTTTGGCTCCTTGCCAATCAGCATAGTAGGCGTTGAAGTTGTCGCTGAGGGCTTTGATTTTAGACTGAATTTTGATGAGTTCATCAGTTGTCATTTTGACAACGTTTTCTTGAGAACTTCTCTTTCTGGCCTCGAGCCTTCTTGATCTGTCGGCCTTCTCAAATTTCCATTTCTCTTGAGAGATGAAATGGGCCAGCATGTGACTTTGGCCAGAGTCAAATGAAAATCAGGCATAGGGGTGTCACGGATCCTTGTGCGTAGATCAATGTAATCAAGGATCATCATAGGATCCAAAAGCAATAGCACGTGTGTGCCTTTGGCTCATGACCCTTTCTTGTCTCGTCTCTCGATGATTTCCATAAGTTCATCATCATCGACTTCATCGTCGAGATGGCACTTGAAAGCAACCTGTTTCTTCTTCGGACTTGGCGAGGACCTCAAATCGATCGTTGCCCGTTGTCTTCAGCAGAGTGGGGCGGATGAAGAATTTGGTGCAGGTGAGGAACTCGGCTGAGACACTAGAGGCAATAGAGATGCTGCAGATCCTTTGGCACGTGGCGGATGCACAGTCTTTGAGGACTTTGCCGAACAGTGAGGACTTTGGAGGAGGAGTGAGGATTTTGAAGGAGCAGGAGCAGCATGAGGAATTGGCCGTGAGGGCTTTGAAGATTCTGGCCGTGAGGGCACGGTGAGAACTTGGCCGTGAGGGCACAGTTGGTGAAGCACTTGGCTTATCTTGCGGGCTTCTTTGCCATTGATTTCCTAGGCTTGCAGCGGAGGCCTCGATGGCAGCAGTGGCAGAGTCTTCATTGAATTTCCTCCTTTGCTTCTTTGGCTTGTCTTGCCAACTTGGCTTGGCGCTTGGCCCATTCTTGGGAAAATCCTCTGCACGCTTGATCTTTGGTGGGGTCGACTTCTTGGCCGGTGCCAATGGAGCTCTTAGGCGTGGAGGATTAAGTGTGAATTTCTTCATATACTTTGGAGTTACATACTGTACTCCCTCCATTCTCTTGCCCATCTCCTTTCAATCCTCTGTATGCGCACCTTGCGCTGATTTTTGTTTTCCTTTCTGAACCTGGATGCATCAGGTGTGCAATAGTCAGCATAGATGTCCTCAGGTATTTCAAAAGCAGTCATGACCTTGGGCTTCTTTCCTCCTTTCTGTGGCTTCTTACCGTCTGCCATATTCTTCAGTTGAGGAATTTGAACAATCGAATTCTCTGAAGAAGTGTGCAACTTTTCTTCGAGGAATGCTGCAAATGAGTTAAGTTGATGAGAACCTAGTGATTCAGCGGCGGACATGAGTACTGTGAGCAGAGTATAGTTGCGAGGAATTTGGAGAGGTCATATGTGTTCTCGAAGGTTTTCAAAAAAGAACAAGTTTGAGGAATTTGACCAGATGAGCCTTGAAGAATTTCACTAAGCGTTCTTTGTCTTAGGTTCGAGTTGTATAGATCGAGGATCCACACAATTGAGGAATCTTGAAGAAAATGATGCTTAGAGAAGCGAATCAAACAGATGACTAGTGAGGTGTTTTTGTGTGAGGATTTGAAGAATAAAACACCTTTGAAGATTTTAGAAAATTTGAATCAAGGAGGGCAGTAAAAGTAACTTTTAATTACCCTGGATGAAGAACACGACGAACTGAGAAGTGTAGATATGAAGCTCGTCAGTTCAGATCTTCCACGCCCTAACTCGGCGGAGGAAGACGGCTATGGCGGCGGTGGATTGAAGATTTCCGCGGCTTGCGCAAGTACGACGGCGACGAGGTAGAGGCAGTGAAGCTCTTCCTCACCGGCGACGATGGAGTAGTGGCGGCGCTAGGGTTTGAGAAGCTCGAGCGAGAGAGAAAGCAGCCAAGCGGAGTAAAGGAAGTGAGGAAGCGGAGAGGGGGTATTTATAGTCGCAGTGAAAAACTATTCGCCCGAAGATTTAGGACGAACGTGCCCCTGACCCTTCTCATTCGCTTGACATGTGTCACCCACGTACTGAAAAGTGGAGATCATGTTAGATCGTGGGTGAATAGATAAGTCTATCGTAGGAAGCGGAGCGGTTTGGCGGCAAAGCGAAAATTTGGATAAGATTAGTTTTAAAGTTCCGTTCGCAATTTCTTGGTGACAAGGACACAAAGTGAAGATTTTGAACGAGTTTCAAATAGGACACACATGAAGAATTTGTGAATAGATTGGGTTGAGTATAGCATAGAGGGGGAAGGGTCCGATCACATTCACTTAGCAGAAAATGCAACTTGAAGAAATAGCCATAAGTGAATGCTGTAGGGGACATAAACCCATATATATATATAGCCAATGAAGAAAAACGACGGAAACAGTGAAGATTTTGCAAAGTTGAAGAATTTGAAAAACTGAGAAAAACTCAAATTGAAGATTTTCAACTTTGGTGGTTGCGTGACCCACCGTATAAGAATGATGATTTCAGACACCGCGTACAATTGTTGTAGGGTTCTGGGAATCAAATTCTTCATTAATTTCTTCACACTTAGAGTGTTGTTCTTCATTGATTGAAGAAAAACGTTTCTTCATGTGTTGCACATCTAAGTCATCAATTTTGCATAAGTTTTAGGATGAGTGTCCTTTTCAAAGAACATTGAAGATTCTAAGATATTTAGCTCACACGCAACTTGCTAAATCTCTTCTCATCCAAGGGCTTTGTGAAGATATCGGCTAGCTGTTCTTGAGTCTTCACATGCTCGATGGAGATGTCGCCCTTCAACACATGATCACGAAGAAAATGATAGCGAATCTGAATGTGCTTTGTCTTGAGTGTTGAACTGGGTTGTGAGCAATCTTGATGGCACTTGTAAGTGCATCTAGTGCTTATAGTGATTTTGGTGTATTGAAGACTTATAGGTTAAGGGACTAATGTGTTTATGAGTGTACACAGGTCTATAAGTCTATGAGGAGTTTGATATTCTGAGAGAAAGTCGACCCTAAAAATGAAGTTCTTGTTGAAGACTTTGGTATACGAAGACTTTACGAAGACTTTGAAAGTGAAGAAATTTGTGTGACCTTGAAGACTTGGTATTCATTTGAGGAACATGAAGCGTGAAGACTTTTGTTTTCGTAGTTTCGTTTTCTCTTTCTTGAGTCATAGGAAACACTGTCTTTGTTAAAGAAATCGAGAAATACTAAGGAAAAATTTCCATGTGATGCTCAACTCAAAATCCTACACCTACCAATCCCTTGAGTGAAGCCATTGGAAATCTCATACAGATTCAGTCAATTTCTCCATGTGAGAGATGAAGTTCTTACAGTCATTTGAGAATTTATTCGGACCGAGGAGTTAGGAATTCTCGGTGTGGATTGCCTACGGTGAGGAACATGATATACGAGGAATTTGAGAGTCAAATTTCCGACCGTTCTTTGTGTTCTTGGCTGATTGTCCCCAAAATATCTTATCCACCTAATGGTCATATCATTGAAGGGCATTTATGTCTTATCATGTCGGCTGCTCCCTAGGCTATAAATAGCCGCCCCTACAACCACAAGCTGGTTGGCTGCTCGAGAGAACTTGACACTTGTCATTTGAGAGCAACCCATCCTCCAAGGACTTGACGAAAATCATCAGTGAGGAAAACCCCAAACCCAACACCTACAAACCCAAAGTGATTGAGCATCACTGAAGAGATTGATCTGCGTGGATCCGGCGCTTGTTACCTTTGAAGACTGTGCTTCTTCCGATTTGTTAGGCGTCATGGTCTAGAGCATCCAAGAGGAATTGTGGATCACCGAGTGACCGAGTCTGTGAAGGTTTGGAAGTCGCTGAAGACTTACCACAGTGATTGGACGAGTGCTGTGTGAGCTTAGTTCAAGGAGAATCGGTGAGGACTTGGTGTCTGAGCTGCGTGCTCCTTGTTGGGTGTCCAGGCTGTGTGTCCTCGAGTTTAAATACTCGGCCGCTCCAACAGACGTACAAGCGAGGCAGCAGTTGGAACTGGTCTACCAAATCATTGTCTTCACCAACCTTACTGGTTCTATTTACTCAACTCTTTCATTTCCTCATTACTGTGTTGAGTGATTGTTCATATCTGTCTTTGAAGACTTTGACTGAAGACTTTATCAATTTCCTCATTTCAATTTCTTCAATCTGTTTGTCTTCATCTTGTGTTATCCTGTGATTACGCTTTCTATACTCTGTGCTCGTCTTCATTTCATCATGATGACCATGCGTGTATTCTGTTATGCTTACTTCTGAGTACTTATTCCGCTGCAAGTAGTTCTTCGCTAAGTAATTTCCTCACCGGCAAATTCCTCAGTGAAGAATTCATAAAAATCGCCTATTCACCCCCCCTCTAGTCGATATAACGCACTTTCAATTGGTATCAGAGCAAGGTACTCCCTCGTTCTGTGTGATTTTGGTTTACCCACCTGGAGTTTTAGATATGTCGACCGCAGATATGAAGAAAGTGACATGCCCTATCTTTGACGGTCATGATTATCCCACGTGGAAGGCCATGATGAGGAAGCGCCTCATGGCAATGAACAGCGAGCTGTGGACCGTCACTGAGATTGGTCTTACCGATCTATGCAAGAAGGCGGACGCTGATGACATTCGCAAGTTCACTCGACTTGACATCATAGCGAAGGACATCATCTGTTCCTTCCTATCCAGAGATGAATTCAAGCGCATTATGCATCTTTGCAATGCGAAGCTTATCTGGGACCGAATCTCTGACGTCTATAAAGGTCATCGAACTCGTCATGATCCTTGGTTTGAGGACTTCAAGGAATCTCTCAAAACAATGACTTTCGAACCAGATGCATCATCTTCTGCACCATGCCTCATGGCAAACGGTATCAAGGTAACCGAATGTTCCTCATCCGATTCTAGTGACGATGAATCTGATGATGATATTGAACCTAGTTATACCAAACTTGTTTGCATTGCCACTAAACAACAAACGGCCTTGGAAAAGGTTCAAAACATGCTAGACAAAAGTGATGATATGTTGGGTGAAGAAATGGATCGCACTAAAGCCATGACTGAAAATCTTCAAAGACTTCAGCCTAGGTTTGACAGCCTTCAAGGTCATCATAACACTCTCTTGTCTGATCATGAGAAGCTTTCTTATGAATTTCTTCAAAGAAAGCAAGATCTTGAGAAGCTAAGAGTGAGTTATGAAGATCTTCAGAAGGAGCGTCATTCATTGCTAGCTCAACAAATCAGCGCTTCTCAGGAAGAATTTGTTCCTCCATGCTTAAAGTGGATTGAACGTGAATCTGCTAATTCTTCACCTGAATGTTCAAATGCTTCAACCGTTACAAATTCTTCACCTGCCTCTGCTATCACTAATTCCTCATCCGAGGACATTGCTAGTATCCTTGACGATGCGAAAGTGAAGGAATTGTATATGACAGGCATGTACAAAGCGCCTCAAAGGGCATCAAACTCTTTGTGATGTGCTTAAAAGCAGATTCTCAACAGGAACCCTAGGAAAGAGGTATTGGCTTTGAGAGAAACTCAATCTTGATGGAACATATTGGAAGCTGGCGGTACTCCAAAACCTCATGGGTTCTGCAAAGGGACCTCCAGATTGATCCATCTAACTTATCTGGCTTTACATGTGAATCTCCTCATTCTTACGATGAGTCATTTGACTCAACTATAAACTATTCAAAAATCAGAATGGTGAAGTATTTGCTAGATATGTTGGCACTAAGCTGCAGGAGCGGTTCTCCTATGAAGAAAATCTGGGTTCCCAAAGTTGCCTTGAAAGTCTTGGTGAATGTCCTCATGACACCACACATGAAGAATAGGAACCCCAGATTAAACTCTTCATATGGACCAAATTCTTCATATGGATCCAAGTCCTCATATGGACCAAATTCCTCACGTGGATCAAATTCCTCAAAAGGATCAAAGTCCTCATATGATTATCATCGTGCTAACAACTCATTTCAGGAGGGTAGAGCTAAGGCTATGAATATGTGCATTATTCTTCAAACCATTATGTTCATAAGTCCTCAAAGAATTTCTTTGCTTATTCATATGCTTACCCTAACCCCTCTTATGTGAAACGAAATGGATTGGCTTCTATGCCACCATTCTCATATGGAGCTCGCAGAGTGATGAACTCTTTGCCACCCCTCCAGATGTGGGTGGTGAAGAACAAGAACTGATCTCTTCTGCAGGGTCAGGTCTCCAGACGTGCTTTAACGTCTGAAGAATTTGTTGGGGGCCTGACGATATTGCCTGAAAGGACGCGGGCTAATCATGAAGAAATGAACTTTCATTTCACACGTCCTCATACTGCTATATCTGTTTTACTGCTTGACGAAATTCATCTGATGAATTTATTATCATATTCTTCACTGATGAAGTATATGAGTTCATAAGTTGCACTAATTCATCTGCAGGATGATCAACCCAAAGCCTCTGAGTGGGTCCTCGATAGTGGATATACAAATCACATGACTGGTGACAAGAACCTATTGATGGATGCTCCTTTATCTCCATCGCATCTGAAGCATATCATCTTTGCTGACAAAGGCAAAAGTCAGGTATTGGGTCTAGGTAAGGTTGCGATCTCTAAGGACATACACATGGACAAAGTCATGCTTGTTGAGTCCTTAGGATACAACCTTATGTCTGTCTCAATGCTTTGTGATCTTGATATGGTTATTATCTTTGGCAAGTATCGTTGTGTTGTGGTTATGGAAGTTGACCATTCCAAAGTCTTCGAAGGCTTTAGGAGAGGAGACTTTTATATTGTTGATTTCTCTACAGGACCACAACCAGCCGTGTGCCTACTTGCAAAAGCTTCAGAAGGCTGGCTATGGCATCGACGACTTGGTCACGCAGGCATGAGGAATTTACTGCGCTTGCGAAGAAGAAGCATGTCATTGGCATTGAGAATGTCAAATTCCTCAAGGATCACTTGTGTGGAGCCTGTGAAGCTGGAAAAATGACCAAGGCCAAGCATCCAGCGAAGACTATCATGACCACTACTCGACCATTCAAATTTCTTCACATGGACCTCTTTGGTCCTAATCATTACTCAGCAGTCACTAATGATGCATCTCTATATGGCTTTGTTATTGTTGATGATTATTCTCGTTACACATGGGTACACATTGTTACTTACAAACATGAAGTGCAGGAAGTCTTCAAATGATTTTCCTCGAGGGCTTCAACCAACTTTGGTGTGAAGATCAAGCACCGGGGAGTGACAATGGAACTGAGTTCAAGAATTCGGTCTTGATGACTATCTTGATGAACTTGGTATTACTCATGAGTTATCTGCTCCTTATACTCCTCGGAAAAATGGCGTCGTGGGCGCAAGAACAGAACTCTTGTTGAGATGGCTCGCACTATGCTTGATGAATACAAAAGCATATCGTCGTTTTGGATTGATGCAATTGCTACCGCATGCCACATCATCAACAGTATATCTTCACAAATTCTTCAAGAAGACTGCCTATGAACTCCTCACCGACAAGAAACCCAATGTGAGTTATTTCAAAGTCTTGATTGCAAAATGTTGGATTAGAGATCCTCATCACAATTCTAAATTTGCGAAAGCACATGAGGTTTTATGCTTGGTTACGGAAAGGACTCATCGGTGTCAAAACCGGCGGATCTCGGGTAAGGGGTCCCGAACTGTGCGTCTAGGCGGATGGTAACAGGAGACAAGGAACACGATGTTTTACCCAGGTTGGGCCCTCTCGATGGAGGTAATACCCTACTCTGCTTGATTAATATTGATGATATGGGTAGTACAAGAGTAGATCTACCACGAGATCAAGGAGGCTAAACCCTAGAAGCTAGCCTATGGTATGATTGTTGTTCTATCCTACGGACTAAAACCCTCCGATTTATATAGACACCGGATAGGTTAGGGTTACACAGAGTCGGTTACAATGGTAGGAGATCTACATATCAGCATCGCCAAGCTTGCCTTCCACGCCAAGGAAAGTCACATCCGGACACGGGATGAAGTCTTCAATCTTGTATCTTCATAGTCTTGGAGTCCGGCCGTGACGATAGTCCGGCTATCCGGACACCCCGTAGTCCGGGACTCCCTCAGTTGCCCCCGAACCAGGCTTCAATGACGATGAGTCCGGCACGTTGATTGTCTTCGGCATTGCGAGGCGGGTTCTTCTCCAAATTCCATATACTTGTTGAATAGTGTCCGGCTTCTGATAAATGCTGCGCTCTTCGGCTTCTACGCCCAATAATGGCCATCTTCCACGTGTTTGAATGAATGTGAACAGCTAGGGTATTTTTACAATTACCCCCCTAGCCGCGTAAATGAGCCGCCCATAAAAGGAGCAAGGATCTAGATCTGAGTCACACCATCCCCCCTTTGCAAGCTTTCATCGGAGCGCCTCTGACCAAAGCCCATTCCATCATGGACAGTCGACGCGACTCCTCTTCTCGCGCTCCCAGCCCTCAGCCAGAAAATTGGGAGAGATGCTCAGTCCCGCATAGCGAGCTAGTTACACTTAAAACCAAGGGATTTCTCCCCCCGGCCTTCTTGGTTCTGGTTCGAGCCGGACTTGCCACCTACAAGGCGGAAAGCAAGCGGAGGCGTCCCGATCCCTCTAAAGGAGGCGGGTATGCTTCATCTCTTATCTAGTAAGAGGCCTCGGATTTCCCATCCATCCGTTTCTCCGGGGCTCTTGGAGTTCTCGGCCTCAATTGCACCACCTTACTCCTGCCTTCATCCTGCACATCGCGGGCTTCGTGGCCCTTTGCGAACTATTCTTGAGCATCGAGGCTCATTTGGATTGTGGAAGAGAATATTCTGCCTAGTACCCCGTTCTCATGAGGGGTCAATATATCAAGTGGGCGGAGCCGAGCTATGGCGCATCGCCGGGACGGATACCTATCCGGAACCCCAAAGAAGCGTCCAAGACTGGCCTTCGGAATGGTTTTACATGGAGGATGTCCGCTGGGATCCTGTTGGATTGGCCTTAGGAGTTCAGCAATGCTCCTCTGAAGAAGCGCCTAAGCTGGCGCCCTCGGAGCCCCGGAGAGAAGATGACCAGGACGTTCGTTATTTGATGAGCGAATAAGGTTCTTGGCTCATGCGGACTGACCATGACAGAGTCATGGCAATCTGCATTATGAGGGGGTGCAGCCGGCTCCATCTGAGGGCCACCCTATGTGGGACTTCAGCGGGAGGGCGATGCCACCCGCCATGGCCGCAAAGGGCCAGGATCGGTCACCGAACTGGTGAAGATCTTATCTGCCATGTACAAAGGAGAGGAGGAGGATTTTCTCCGTCTCAACCCACTGAAGGAGTTTTCTTCGAATAATCCTCGAAGCTGGGTAAGCAAACATCTTTGTGACCTGTCCGATCCATGTTCCCGTAGTTAAATATCTTATTCCATGGTTTTTGCGCAGGAACTGCGCAGGACTGTGGAGAAGATACACAGCCCGCCTCCACAACCCGAGGATCCGGAACGGTCCCTCGATCCGACCTCCGAAGAGGATCCGAATATAAAGGTGGAGTTGATCGACGGGGTATTCTACCGACTTAGCATCGACAATGCGTTGGTCGCCATTACGGCTGATTACCCCGGAATACTTCCAGCCTCACAGGTAAATGAGACCGAGATCCCAAAACCCTGATAATGACCCATCCATGCTTATTTTTTATCACCGTATACCAATGGTGCTTCACGAAGGTACCTTGAGGCGGGAAGCGAACTGCGGTGACTGGCCAACAAAGGGCAAAGTCTGCCCGTGAGCTAAAAAGAAGTGTGGTTCGGATCGAAACTCCGCCGCAATGGTATGGCATGTCACCATACTCCCAGGATTGATTCCTGGAAAGCGTACTAACGCTGATACCCTTTTCGGGAAAAAGAGCGCTCGCCGGACTGAGTCCGGAGAGGTTGCCGATCGTACCTTCACCGGACAGGCTTCAAAGCCGGGTCCGGAGGCTGAGGCAAGCATGAGTCGTGCGTCGAATGCTCCTCCGACAGAGGATGCCGACTGGTTGTCCGCCACCAACTCCGAGGTGGAGAGCGCCTTGAACCACAGGCGCCGCCGGACAGTTCTTCGTGACGCGTGTTTCTCCCAAGAGGCCTTGAATGCCTTTGATTAGGAGATCGCACCTCCGTGCGCTCAAGATGGACTAGCGAGCCACGGGCAGTATGTGAAGGACATCGGGTAAGTAAATTTGTGATTATATATGCAAGTAGCCGAGACTTAAAATAGTTAGAATAACTGATTTAAGGATCATTTGTTATCTGAGATCTTCTGAAAAGAATACCCGATTGTCCCGGGAGCTTGAAGAGTGCAAAGCCCAACTTGAGGCCGCACTAGCCGCTGCGAGGGGACTCTGAGGCCCCTCGGTAATATATGCTTTTTAAAAAATAGTTTATAAAGTGTGGCGGGTGTGTAAATCGACCAAAACATTGTAGATGGCGCGGACTAGATCAGGACAAGCAACAGCTCTTCGCCATGATTAAAGGCGGCGAGAGTGTGCTACGAGGTGAGACGGGAGAAGAATAGTCTCAAAGCGCCAACACCAAGCTGGGTGAGGAACTAAAGGATGTTCGTGCCCGGTTAGCCGGACTCCGTAAAGGAGAATCGGTAACCGTCGCGACATTTTCGATAAGTGCTTGGCGAACTTTGAAAGAGTTGGCGAGGAAAGCGACTAACATAAACATGTATGTAGGTTTGCTCACAGGTCGTCACGAGGAGGAGATGCCCAATTCTTGGTGATCTTCTTCCCGAATTGCGTCGGCTGCACGAACGAGTCCGGCGGTGATGAAAGGCATCGGCCAAGCCTTGTGGCCATCTATCTCCCTGCCGAAGGCATTGGGGAGCTGGCGGAGGCGGCTTCAAGAGCACAGCGGCACTTCCGGCTATGGAAGATATCGGCCTGCCGTCAAAGCGCCAGGAGGCTGGGCCATGGTGAAGGCAGCGGTACCGAAGGCTGGCCCAAACCACATGGCGAGTCGGACTGTGGGGCAGACGGGAAGGAGATCCTGTAAGCTTAGTGTGCGGCCAAGTAGAATTGGCGCCAAGTATTCCCAGCAAGATTGTAAATTAGATAGCCTATTAGATGGCATTGAGGAGGAATACAATGAGTCGAGTTGACTATGTAAAAATATGACATGAAAGAAATGTCTTCTAGCGGATTGTAGATAGTTTGTCGTAGCAGAGACCTTTTAAGCTTCAACCTCCGGACCCAATAGTCCGAGTGTGTCGAATACCTTCGTGGTTATATAAGAACCGTGGTATGCATGGAGACAAAGCGTAGGGGTCATTGTTGCTGTATCGGACAAGTGCCCAACTAGTTATGTTATATTACATGGGTAGTAAGAAACATCTTCCGGGAGAATAGTTAGTTAAGGGTTCCTTTATTTGGGATGCATGCCCTAAAGTGCATGTCAAAGCTGCTATGAAAGCAGAAAATCATCACGGGGCAGATGGGTAAAAGTTAAAATCATCTTTCAATTCACCGACCGAATATTCCCTTAAGAGCGCTAGCTTCCGGCTTCACCCGGTCTGAGGTACACATCCGGTGACCAGCAAGTAACAATCGCGAGCTGCTCCTTTACCACCTAGCGAACAATCGGGAGCGTAGGGGTAAGCACGAGGCGAGCAACCCAGCTTGGCCAAAACTTAAGTCATATCGATGCATATAATGGTGAATAAAAGGTACATGCGGAAGTTTAACACATGTGTTGGGCATGAAGCCCGTATAAATAAGCACATTAAAAAAGCCCCTGTATAATGGCGCGAGATGTACGTCAAGTGTGTGCGGAAAAAGCAAACGAGCCTCTAAAGGCTACAAGAAGAAAAAAGGAGGAAGGAGAGAAATAAAAGACAGCAAAAGCAAAAATAAAGAATGCGGACGGAGGAAGGAGGCGAACTTGGAGTCCGGCACTTAGGCGTAGAATCTTCGTGAGGCGGGTTGCGTTCCATGGGTTCGGCTCGAGTCGGTTATCCGATCGTTCGCAGACGGTATGCTCCATGGTCGGGACCTGGTCGATGATGAAGGACCTTCCCATTTGGGCTTGAGTTTGTCCTTTTCTTGTCGGCGGCGTAGAACTAGTTCGCCAGCGTTATAAGCCTTGGCCCGTGCTTACCTGCTTTGATATCTTGAGCCTGCTGTTGATAGAATCGGAGCGAGCCGCCACGTCGCGCTCCTCCTCCAATGTGTCCAAACTGTCCTACCGATCGAGCTCGGCTTCTCTTTCTTCATACATGCGTACGCGAGGTGAGTCATGTATTATGTCGCAGGGCAAGACTGCCTCTGCGCCGTACACCATGAAGAATGGTGTAAATCTGGTAGTCTGATTCAGCGTGGTCCGCAGCCCCAGTCTGGTCGAGCTCCTCAACCCGGTCGTGTTAGATTCCTTGAGGACCGCACTAGTCTGGGTTTAATGCGCTCATGATTAGACCGTTTGCCCGTTCGACTTGGCCGTTGGTTTGAGGTGATAGGAGGCGTGTCGAGCTTGATGCCCATGTTTTTGCACCATGGTTTGACCTCATCGGCCGTGAAATTGGTGCCATTGTCAGTGATGATACTGTGGGGGACAACGTAACGGTGCACTACCCCTGATATGAAGTCTATCACTGGTCCGGATTCGGCCGTTTTAACTGGTTTGGCCTCTATAACCTTTAGGGGGTTTTGGTTTTTTGGTATTCAACCCAGGTGCTTGATAATGATGCACCCTTTTGGTCGGACTAGGGATGTATTGGGGCGGATTATCCCAAAATTTACTTCGACTTTCGGCGCTCTCCATCATACGATACTTTTGTACTATGGTCACCAAGTCAACAAAGCGTGTGATTTATGACGACTTATGGCGTTTAAGATTCCTTGTCCGTGCAATTATTGCAAAAATTGGGATTCGTCCTCCTCTCGGCAGTCCTTTATCCTGTTCATAACCGGGAGAATCTGGCCCGATAATGATGTCTTGTTTCAGAGCTCTTGCGAATCGAGAAGATCGCCAATGTTTGGGTGGGCGGGTGGCACTAAATCCGGAACCCCGTCCAGTTTAGGACTCGAGGGCCGAGAAGTTTCCGAACTCGGAAATTTGGGTTTTTGAGTGCTATCCAATGAGTCCGGCCCACCGCCTGACTTTAGGTTCAGGGCTTGATCGACATCCGTCCCTCCGCAGGAATCCGGCATGGAGGGATCGGGAATCCGGGCGTAACTAGTCCTTAAGGTAGAGGAAGAATCGTCACATTGCTCCTCTATCACAGCAACATGATGGGTAGCCTGGGGAGAGTTGATCTCTCTCAGATCGGTTTAGGCCCGATCTGGTCGTATCTATGGCGACTCGAGGCGGCGATCACGATCAAGAGCTCGTTTATTGAGAGAGCTCGATCGGATCTAACTGTTCGGCAAGTTCCGAACTAACATGGAGATTGTTTTCGATGACTCGAGAGGTCATCGTCGGCGCGGCGGCCGAACTAGCGGTCATAAGAAAACCGCCTAGCCGAAGAGTCTGGCCAGCGGCCGAGGCTTCTTTGGCGATAGTATCGTCTTTAAAGACGAGATGAGGCATCCTACGATGGCGGCGGCACGGAGGAACTCTCAATGAAAGCACCAATGTCGGTGTCAAAACCGGCGGATCTCGGTAGGGGTCCCGAGCTGTGCGTCTAGGCGGATGGTAACAGGAGACAAGGGACACGATGTTTTTACCTAGGTTTGGGCCCTCTCGATGGAGGTAATACCCTACTCCTTCTTGATTAATATTGATGATATGGGTAGTACAAGAGTAGATCTACTACGAGATCAAGGAGTCTAACCCTAGAAGCTAGCCTATGATACGATTGTTGTTCTGCCCTACGGAGTAAAACCCTCCGGTTTATATAGACACCAGATAGGTTAGGGTTACACAGAGTCGGTTACAATGGTAGGAGATCTACATATCCGTATCGCCAAGCTTGCCTTCCACGCCAAGGAAAGTCCCATCCGGACACGGGATGAAGTCTTCAATCTTGTATCTTCATAGTCTTGGAGTCCGGCCGTGACGATAGTCCGGCTATCCGGACACACCCTAGTCCGGGAGTCCCTCAGACTCGCACACCTACAGAGTCTTCAACAATGTTCTTTACAAGATTGTTGAAACTGTAGATGTGCGGTTCGATGAAACTAATGGCTCGCAAAGAGAGCTCCTACCTTCTGTGATAGATGAACCAGCACCTAAGGATTCTATCAAGTAGAAGGCGACTGAGGATGTCATTCCTACTGAAGAATCTGCTGAAGAATTCATTCCAGAACGCAAAGAACGTCGAGCTGATGCACTGAAGACAATCTTTGAAGAAAATGGTCTTGAAGAAAATGTTGATCAAATTCCTCGACGACAACCAGCTCATCCTCGCGTTGCAAAAGAAGTGCAAGTTGAAAAGATCATCGATGACATTGAAGCACCAGGTCCTCTCACACGCTCAAAAGCTTCACATTTATCTAACTTTTGTGGGCACTATGCTTTTGTCTCTATCACGAGCCCACTAAGGTAGATGAAGCATTTACGGAGCCTGAGTGGATTCAGGCCATGCAAGAAGAATTACATCGATTCGAGCTCAACAACGTCAGGAACTGCTCAAGCGTCCAGATCCTCGCAAGCATAATATCATTGGCACAAAGTGGATCTACCGCAACAAGCAAGATGAAAATGGCCTTGTGGTGAGGAATAAGGCCCGACTTGTAGCTCAAGGCTACACCGAGTTGAAGGAATTGATTTCGATGAAACTTTTGCACCTGTTGCTAGACTTGAGGCTATTCGCATATTACTTGCTTATGCTAACCATCATGACATCACTTTATATCAAATGGATGTGAAAAGTGCATTCCTCAATGGTAAGCTTGAGGAAGTAGTATATGTTGCTCAACCCCGAGTTTTGAAGATCCAAAGAATCGACAAAGTCTTCGAGACTCAACAAGGCCCTCTATGGCCTCAAGCAGGCCCCTCGGCGTGGTATGATACTTTGAAGGAATTCTTCGTGAAGAATGGCTTCACACCGGTTCACTCGACCCTACTCTCTTTACTAAATCTTATGATGGTGAACTGTTTGTGTGCCAAATATCGTTGATGATATTATCTTTGGCTGTCTTGACCAATGTTATAGTGATGAATTTCCCTATATGATGAGTGAAGAATATCAAATGTCTATGATGGGAGATTTGAAATTCTTCTTAGGTCTTCAAATTCATCAACGATTGCAATGGCATATTCATATCTCAGGAGAAATACCTCAAGGATGTTACGAGGAAATTGGCATGCAAGATTGCAAAGCGTCAAAATTCCTATGCCCACAAATGGCCATATATGCATCTTGATGAAAATGGTATTGACTTGATCACAAGGTATACTGCTCCATGATTGGTTCTTTATTGTACTTATGTGCATCTAGGCCAGATATAATGCTTAGTGTTTGCATGTGTGCCCGATTTCAAGCTACACGAAGGAATCACACCATAAGGCTGTGAAGCATATTCTTGATATCTAGCTCACACACCAACACTAGGATTATGGTACCCCAAGGGCTCTGCTTTTGATCTCATTGGATATTCGACTCGACTATCTTTGGTGATTGTGTGGACCGCAAGTCAACATCTGGTACTTGTCATTTCCTCGGACGATCTTTGGTCTGTTGGTCCTTGAAGAAACAGAACTGCGTATCACTATCTACTGCGGAAGCTGAGTACATTGCTGCTGGTTCTTGTTGTGCTCAATTGCTATGGATGAAGCAAACTCTCAAGGACTATGGCATCAATGTGAAGAATGTGCCTCTCTACTGTGACAATGAGAGTGCCATCAAGATTGCTCACAATCCAGTTTAGCACTCGAAGACAAAGCACATTCGGATTCGTCATCATTTTCTTCGTGATCATGTGTTGAAGGGCGACATTTCTATTGAACATGAAAAGACTGAAGAACATCTAGCCGATATCTTCACAAAGCCCTTGGATGAGAAGAGATTTAGCAAGTTGCGGTGTGAGCTAAATATCTTAGAATCTTCGAATGTTCTTTGAATAGGACACACATCCTAACACCTATGCAAAATTAATGACTTAGATGTGCAACACATGAAGAAACGTTTTTCTTCATTCAATGAAGAATAACACTCTAAGTGTGAAGAAATTAATGAAGAATTTGATTCTCAGAACCCTACGACAATTGTACGCGATGTCTGAAGTCATCATTCTTATACGGTGGGTCATGCCACCACCAAAGTTGAAATTCTTCAATTTGAATTTTTCCTTAGTTTTGAAATTTTTCAATTTTTCAAATTCTTCAACTTTGCAAAATCTTCACTGTTTCCGTCGTTTTTATTCATTGGCTATATATATATATATATATATATATATATATATATATATATATATATATATATATATATATATATATATATATATATATATATATATATATATATGGGTTTATGTCCTCTACAGACATTCACTTATGGCTATTTCTTCAAGTTGCATTTTTACGCTAAGTGAATGTGATGGGACCCTTCCCCTCTATGCTATAATCAACCCAATCTATTCACAAATTCTTCATATGCGTTCTATTGAAACTTCGTTCAAAATCTTCTTGTGTCCTTGTCATTTGAAGAAATTGCGAACGGAACTTTGAACTTATCTTATCCAAATTTTCGGCTTTGCCGCTCAAACCGTTCTGCTTCCCACGATAGACTTATCTATTCACCCACGATCTAACACGATCTCCACTTTTCTGTACGTGGGTGACACATGTCAAGCGAATGAGAAGGGTCAGGGGCACGTTCATCCAAAATCTTCGGGCGAACAGTTTTTCACCGTGGCTATATATACCCCCTCTCCCCTCCTCACTTCCTTTACTCGGCTCGACCGCTCTCTCTCTCTCTCTCTCTCTCTCTCTCTCTCTCTCGCTTGAGCTTCTCAAACCCTAGCGCCGCCGCTACTCCATCGTCGCCAGTGAGGAAGAGCTTCATTGCCTCGACCTCGTCGTAAATCGTATTTCGCGCCCGACGCTGAAATCTTCACTCCGCCCCCGCTGTAGCTGTCTTCCTCCGCCGAGTTCGGGCGTGGAAGATCTAACCTGACGAACTTCACATCTGTTCTTCTCAGTTCGTCGTGTTCTTCACTTCTGGTAATTAAAAGTTACTTTTATTACTTGCTTTGATTCTCAAGCTTTCCTGAAAATCTTCAACGGTGTTTATTCTTCAAATCTTCACACATATGAACACCTCACACGTCATATGCTCTTGATTCGTTTCTCTAAGCAATGATTTTTCTTCAAGATTCCTCAATTGTGTGTATCCTCGATCTATACAACTCTGGAACCCAAGACAAAGAGCGCTTAGTGAAATTCTTCAAAACTCATCTGGTCAAATTCCTCAAAACTTGTTCTTTTGAAAAACCTTACGAGAACGCATATGACCTCTCCAAATTCCTCGCAACTATACTCTGTTCACAGGTACTCATGTCGCTGCTGTATCACTAGGTTCTCATCAACTTAACTCATTTGCAGCGTTCCTCAAAGAAAAGTTGCACACTTCTTGGAGAATTGATTGTTCAAATTCCTCAAGCTGAAGAATATGGCGATGTAAGAAACCGAGAAAGGAGGAAAGAGGCACGAGGACATGACTGCTTTGAAATACTGAGGACATCTATCTGACTATTGCACTCTGATGAGGCCAAGTTAGGAAAGGAGAACAAAAATCAGCGCAAGGTGCTATCTGAGAGGATTGAAAGGAGATGCAAGAGAATGGAGGAGTGCAGGTATGTTACTCCAAAGTACATGAAGAAATTAGCACTTAATCCTCCATGCCCAAGAGCTCCATTGGCTTTGGCCAAGAAAGTGACCCACTGACATCAAGCGTGGTGAGGATTTTCTGAAGAATGGGCCAAGCGCCAAGCCAATTTGGCAAGACAAGCCAAAGAAGCAGTGAGGAAATTCAATGAAGACTCTGCTGCTGCTGCTGCCACTGAGGCCTCTGTCAAGCCTAGAAAATCAATGGCTAAGAAGCCCGCGCACAAGCCAAGAGCTTCACCAACAGTGCCCTCATGGCCAAGATCCTCAGCAATGCCCTCACGTACAGAATCTTCAAAGCCCTCACGGCCAGTTCCTCATGCTGCTCCTGCTCCTCCAAAATCCTCAGCTCCTACTCCAAAGTCCTCAGCTGCTCCGGCAACATCCTCAGCACCTGTGCATCTGGCCACGTGCCAAAGGACTGCAGGCATGTCTATTTCCTCTGGTGTCTCAGCGAGTTCTTCAGCTGCACCAAATTCTTCATCTGGCCCCACTCTACTGAAGACAAAGGCAACAACTGGATGAGATCCTCGGCCAAGTCCGAAGAAGAAACAGGTTGCCTTCCAAGTGCCATCTGACGATGAAGCTGATGATGACGAACTTGCAAAAATCATCAGATAGACAAGAAAGGGCCGCTAGAGCCAAAGGCACACCTGTGCCACTGCTTTTGGATCCTAAGAAGATCCTCGACTATATTGATCTCTGGCACAAGGACCCAAACACTCCTATGCCTGATTTTCATTTGACTCCTGGACAAAGTCACATGCTGACCCATTTCATCGCTGAAGATAAATGGAAATTTGAGAAGGCCAGACAAATTAAGAAGGCTCAGTTCAGGAAGGAGAAGTTCCTGAAGAAAAACGTTGTCAAAATGACAACTGATGAACTCATAAAGATTCAGTCTGAAATCAAAGCCCTTAGCGATGACTTCAATGCTTACTATGATGATTGGCAAGGAGCCAAAGTCAGGTTTGTTAAACTGACTGAGAAGTTCACCAATGTTGCAGCTCCAATGCAACAGGAAGTTCCTCAGGCTGAAGCCTCTACTCAGCCTATTGAAGAACATGCCAGCACCGCTGATGACTTTCAGGCTGCTGAAGAAAATGCTAGTTCCAGGGCTGATGACTCCATTCCAGCCGCTGAAGAAATTGCCAGGGCATCCACTAGTAGTGCGCTGAAGAAAATGAAGAAGTCAGGGCAAGCGCAGCGATTGCGCTGAGAAATTCAAACAGATTCCTCAGCTCCTCCCGCGCCTACACCAACTCCTATCCTTCCATCATCATCAGATGTGAAGAAAACCAAGGCTGCAGAGCGAGCTGCAGTGAAAAAAAGAAAGCATCAACTGCTTCAGAATCTTCAGCTCCAAAGAAGATGAAGCCTATGACAAGCTCTTTTGAAAATCCGATTGATGTTGTTCCAATTTCCTCCATACCATCAAAGGACTTTGTTCCTTTTGGTGAAGAATATGAGATCCCTAGCGGATCTGATGAAGAAAATCATTCTGCTTCTTCGTCAGAGCAGATTGATGAAGAAATTGAAGTGGATGCGATCCCTTCAACACCGATCATTTCCTCGCCAATGCCTCAGTTCACAGCTGAAGAGGCTGGCGTTGAACAAATTGAAGAAGATGTGGATATTGGAAGCACAACGCCAGTGATGAACGATGACTTTTGGGACAGTCAGCATCCAAATTCTCCACTTTTCACCCCACTACAACAAATTCCTCAGTCCCCTGCACCAACAGTTCAAATGGGCTCTGAAGAAACTCATCGCACCTCATCTGTGCATGAAGAAATTCCAGCCACTAGTGCTGAAGAACCTGCTGCTGCTGATCATACGACAATGCGGACTGCAACTGAAGAGGAACCAGAAAATCCTCAGCCTGAAGAACTTGAGATTGCGATTCCTAAGGTAGTGATGCAACTCACTGACACTCCTCTGCCCAAACCAAAGGATCCATTCTCATGCAAGCAAAAGTTAAAGGCTGAAGACTTCTTTGGCGAGCATGTTTTCTTCACTGATTATAACCCTTATGATTCTTCTCGCATAAGGTAATATGCATATAAGGAGAAATATTTTCAAATTCTCAGTTTTGAGCAAACCAGATTGACTCGGTGTCACCAATTAATCATTACGACCCTGTGGCTACAACCCGGCATCATCAACAATCATGAACCAGCGTTGGCAACAGTCATGACCCGAAATTATCAGCTTTTATAACCCGACAATGGTGGTTATCATAAACTGACAAGTTCTACATCTTCAAACCGGCCGAATATCAGATGAGTATTTCAAGACCAACATTTCTTAAGCCAGCGCTTTGGAAGCCGACTCAAGTGGATTATTCTTCACAATATTTTTCTATGAGAAACCAATGTCAGCAATTTGAGTATGAAGCTAGTTATTGACCCGGATTTTCTAGAAGGAGGAAATGACAAAGACTTAAGGATGATCGAGGGCGGTTTACAAGAATTCTTAACCGAGCACAACTTTGTCAAATTTGTTCTTGGGTTTATTTTACAGATCACTTTAACATGGATAAATCCAAATTAAGCTGGGGCTAATGTGGGGATATACCCGTGGCGTAAACCGCGGAAGTATAACCCGGCGGATGGACGACTCACGGGTAACCCGCCGGAGCTTGGCGGTTCACGGGCTACCGCTTTGGTCTTAGCGGTTCATTAGTAACCAATGGCGGGTCGGAGGAGCGACAAGACCGGTTGCCCAACTGGCGATTCATGAAGGCGGTTCATACTATGGTGGGCGGTTTAAGAGGAAAGGCATGGCGAATATTTACCTTACAAGGAATTAAGACCAGGACTTGTATCCGGTTTGTATTAGAGATAGACTAGTCCTAATCCTAATAGGACTCCACATGTAACCCGCCCTTCAACATATATAAGGAGGGCAGGGCTCAAAGAGGACAAGCTACAAGCAAGAAGAAACAATCTTAGGGCTAGACACAAAGAGGAGAGCGGTTCTGGCGACTCCTCGTGATGATAATGAGACCTAGCCTCAAACAGCATGTAGGGTTTTACGGATGATGTTTCCGAGGCCAGCTGTCTAAATCCCTGTCTTGTGTTGCGTATCTCAATTCCGCTCAACCCCTCTCAAGCTACCACATAGATGCGTTGGCCTCGCGACTAAGTCCTGACACTAAGGACATCTGTCGTGACAAAACCACGACACAACCTGAGCTTACAAATCATTACATGCAAGTGCTGATGAAGCCTTTGAAGCCAGGGCAGGCCCCTCGAACCAAATTCCTCGTCAAGGAATTACTGTATGTGCCTCGGACATTCTATCGCATTCTGACGAAGACAATGAGTCCTATCAAAGGCCACGACTCAAATGATGAAGAAGTCGCTGGCATCATGAAGAATATGCTTTTCAATATCATTCATGGCGTTCCCATAAACTTCCATGATTTCTTCATGAGGACTCTGGCGAATATTGCTATGTCACCATTTGAGCTGAAACCTTATCCACCATGGATTATGAGGTTCATCAGGACAAGGTCTTCACTCAATTACAAGGCTGATACTCTAAACCACTGCAGCTACTTGCCTCCGATTGAAGTCCTCAAACGGCCATTTTCCTCAGTTGATGACAAAGGCAAGGCAACTGCTGTGATAGATGAAGGCATTCGTCCATTGGATGGTCAATTTCGCAAGGTTGCGTCCTATTCAACCAATGATGACTCTGCCACACATGACTATGCCGCCAACAACTCGCCAAGCAAAATCCTCAAGCCACGGCACCTGGGGTGATGGTGATAAATGAGTTACTCCTCAGTCTTCATTAGAAGGTTGATCGCAATCATAAATGGTTCAAGCGTCAGTTTGGTTCAATTCTTCACAACATGACCTCAACACACAATACCGTGAAGAAAAACCAATACTACCACCATGAAACCTTCAACCGTACCTGGGCTGTTCTCTCTCGTGTCTCTGTGAGAAGATCTGAAGAAAATGGGTGCGAAGGAAGAATTTGACTGATCGCACCTCCTCAGAAGAAATTCAAGAAGGTCAAAGTTCCTTCCTTGGTGGCCAGCTCTTATTCTTCATCGCGACACCGATGAAAATGAGGACTTGGGCGACACTGCGGCAGGCCCTACTCGACAACCGACCCCGACAACGCTGGCACTCCTCCATCAACTTGATATTCTTCAGGGGCGTTAGTCCTCAGTTTCGATCCTTTTGGTCATTCGATGACAAAGGGGAAGAAATTTGAGTTAGTCTTCAAGCGGGTCTACTATATGGGCGTTTTTTTTGCTAAGTTACAACTCTCGTTCTTCTGAAACTTTATTGGATCGAGTTGTAATCTTGAACCCGATGGTGCTCTGATCCTTTTGATGTGTTCTTCTGCATGCTTATTCCTCATTATATGTTATTGCACGCATGCTGATTACATCAGTCACCATATTTCATCATGCATTTCAAATTCTTCATACTATATGTTAAATGTGTGTATGAATTACAAGATATAGGGGGGGATCTCCATGATTCAGCTCTTCAAGTGTGCATTGCCTCAAAGCAAATTCCTCACTATGCACATCTTCAGGGGGAGTTCTTCTATATCTTGCAATCAAATTCCTCAATATCAGTATTTACACTTCATATGTTTATCCCCGTTGAAAACTTAACCTATATTGTCATCAATCACCAAAAAGGGGGAGATTGTAAGTGCATCTAGTGCCCCTTAGTGATTTTGGTGTATTGAAGACTTATAGGTTAATGGACTAATGTGTTTATGAGTGTACACAGGTCTATAAGTCTATGAGGAGTTTGATATTTACAGAGAAAGTCGACCCCTAAAAATGAAGTTCTTCGACTGAAGACTTTGGTATTCTGAAGACTTTCTGAAGACTTTGAAAGTGAAGAAATTGGTGTGACCTTGAAGACTTGGTATTCATTTGAGGAACATGAAGCGTGAAGACTTTTGTTTTCGTAGTTTCGTTTTCTCTTTCTTGAGTCATAGGAAACACCGTACTGTTAAAGGGGGTCGAGGAAATACTAAGGAAAAATTTCCATGTGATGCTCAACTCAAAATCCTACACCTACCAATCCCTTCGAGTGAAGCCTTTGGAAATCTCATACTGATTCAGTCAATTTCTTGATGTGAGAGCGAAGTTCTTACAGTGTTGAGAATTTATTCGACCGAGGAGTTAGGAATTCGCCAGGATCTGGATTGCCTACACGATGAGAACATGATAATACGAGGAATTTGAGAGTCAAATTTCCGACCGTTGTTGTCTTCTTGCAGCTGTCCCCAAAATATCTTATCCACCTAACGGTCATATCATTGAAGGGAATTTATGTCTTATCATGTCGGGCTGCTCCCTAGGCTATAAATAGCTGCCCCCTACAACCACTAGCTGGTTAGCTGCTCCGAGAGAACTTGACACTTGTCATTTGAGAGCAACCCATCCTTTGAGGACTTTGAGCGAAAATCATCGAGTGAGGAAAAACCCCAAACCCAAAGTGATTGAGCATCACTGAAGAGATTGAACATGCGTGGATCCGTCGCTTGTTACCTTTGAAGACTAAGCTTCTTCCAGACGGTTAGGCGTCATGGTCTAGAGCATCCAAGAGGAATTGTGGATCGCCGAGTGACCAAGTCTGTGAAGGTTTGGAAGTCGCCTGAAGACTTACCACGAGTGATTGGGACGAGGTGCATGTGACCTTAGTTCAAGGAGAATACGGTGAGGACTTGGTGTCTGAGCTGCGTGCTCAGCGATTGGGTGTCGGGACTGTGTGTCCTCGAGTTTAAATACTCGGCCGCTCAACCAGGATGTACAACCGAGGCAGCAGTTGGAACTGGTCTACCAAATCATTGTCTTCACCAAGCTTCTGGTTCTATTTCCTCAACTCTTTCATTTCCTCATTCTTGTGTTGAGTGCTTCATCATATCTGTGTTTGAAGACTTTGACTGAAGACTTTCTCAATTTCCTCAGTTCAATTTCTTCAGTTTGTTTGTCTTCATCTTGTGTTATCCTGTGATTACGCTTTCTGTACTCTGTGTTTGTCTTCATTGCATCATGATGACCATGCCTGTATTCTGTTATGCATACTTCTGAGTACTTATTCCGCTGCAAGTAGTTCTTCGCTAAGGAATTCCCTCACCGGCAAATTCCTCAGTGAAGAATTCATAAAAATCGCCTATTCACCCCCCCCCCCCTCTAGTCGATATAACGCACTTTCAAATCTTGTAAAGAACATTGTTGAAGACCCTGTAGATGTGTGAGTCTTTTCCGTAACCAAGCATAAAACCCTCATGTTCTTTCGGTGCAAATTTAGAATTGTGATGAGGATCTCTAATCCAACATTTAGCACCGAAGACTTTGAAATAACTCACATTGGGTTTCTTGTCAGTGAGGAGTTCATAGGCAGTCTTCTTGAAGAATTTGTGAAGATATACTCTGTTGATGATGTGGCACGTGGTATCCATTGCATCAATCCAAAAACGACGAGGCGTTTTGTATTCATCAAGCATAGTGCGAGCCATTTGAACAAGAGTTCTGTTCTTGCGCTCCACGACGCCATTTTGCTGAGGAGTATAAGGAGCAGATAACTCATGAGTAATACCAAGTTCATCAAGATAGTCATCAAGATCGGAATTCTTGAACTCAGTTCCATTGTCACTCCTGATGTGCTTGATCTTCACACCAAAGTTGGTTGAAGCCCTCGAGGAAAATCGTTTGAAGACTTTCTGCACTTCATGTTTGTAAGTAACAATGTGTACCCATGTGTAACGAGAATAATCAAAAACAATAACAAAGCCATATAGAGATGCATCATTAGTGATTGTTGAGTAATGATTAGGACCAAAGAGGTCCATGTGAAGCAATTCGAATGGTCGAGTAGTGGTCATGATAGTCTTCGATGGATGCTTGGCCTTGGTCATTTTTCCAGCTTCACAGGCTCCACACAAGTGATCCTTGAGGAATTTGACATTCTCGATGCCAATGACATGCTTCTTCTTCGCAAGCGTTCATAAATTCCTCATGCCTGCGTGACCAAGTCGTCGATGCCATAGCCAGCCTTCTGAAGCTTTTGCAAGTAGGCACACGGCTGGTTGTGGTCCTGTAGAGAAATCAACAATATACAAGTCTCCTCTCCTAAAGCCTTCGAGGACTTTGGAATGGTCAGCTTCCATAACCACAACACAACAATACTTGCCAAAGACAACAACCATATCAAGATCACAAAGCATTGAGACAGACATGAGGTTGTATCCTAAGGACTCGACAAGCATGACTTTGTCCATGTGTATGTCCTTAGAGATCGCAACCTTACCTAGACCCAATACCTGACTTTTGCCTTTGTCAGCAAAGATGATATGCTTCAGATGTGATGGTGATAAAGGAGCATCCATCAATAGGTTCTTGTCACCAGTCATGTGATTTGTACATCCACTATCGAGGACCCACTCAGTGGCTTTGGGTTGATCATCCTGCAGATGAATTACTGCAACTTACGAACTCATATACTTCATCAGTGAAGAATATGATATCAAATTCATCAGATTAATTTCATCAAGCAGTAAAACAGATATAGCAGTATGAGGGCGTGTGAAATGAAAGTTCATTTCTTCATGATTAGCTTTGTGTCCTTTCGGGCATTTTGTCGAGCCCCGACAAATTCTTGAGACGTTAAAGCACGTGCGGAGACCTGACCCTACAGAAGATGTTAGTTCTTTTTCTTCACCACCCACATCTGAAGGGGTGGCAAAGAGTTCATCACTCTGCGAGCCCCATATGAGAATGGCGGCAAAGAAGCCAGACCATTTCGTTTCGCATAAGAGGGGTTAGGGTAAGCATATGAATAAGCAGAGAAATTCTTCGAGGACTTATGAACATAATGGTTTGAAGAATAATGCACATATTCATAGCCCTTAGCTTTACCCTGCGAAACAGAGTTGTTAGCACAATGATAATCATATGAGGACTTTGATCCTTTTGAGGAATTTGATCCACGTGAGGAATTTGGTCTGTGTGAGGACTTGGATCCATATGAAGAATTTGGTCCATATGAAGAGTTTGATCTGGGGTTCCTATTCTTCACAGGTGGTGTCATGAGGACATTCACCTGAAGACTTTCAAGGAACCTTTTGGGAACCCAGATTTTCTTCATAGGAGAACCGTTCTGCGATTAGTGCCAACATATCTAGCAAATACTTCACCATTCTGATTTTTGACAGTTTATAGTTGGAGTCAAATGATTCATCGGAAGAATGAGGAGATTCACATGTAAAGCCGGATAAGTTAGATGGATCAAGCTGGAGGTCCCTTTGCAGCAACCCATGAGGTTTTGGGGTCTGCTCGGGCTTCAATATGTTCCATCAAGCATTGAGTTTCCTCTCAAAGGCAATACCCTCTTTCCTAGGGTTCTGTTGAGAATCTGCTTTTAAGCACATCACAAAAGTCGATGCCCTTTGGCGCTTTTGTACATGCCTATCATGTACAATTCCTCGACCTGCATCGTCGGTGATACTAGCAATGTCCTCAGATGAGGAATTAGTGATAGCAGAGGCAGGTGAAGAATTTGTAACAGTTGAAGCATTTGAACATTCAGGTAAAGAATTAGCAGATTCACGTTCAATGCACTTTAAGCATGGAGGAACAAATTCTTCCTGAGAAGCGCTGATTTGTTGAGCTAGCAATGAACCGCGCTCCTTCTGAAGATCTTCATAACTCACTCTTAGCTTCTCAAGATCTTGCTTTCTTTGAAGAGATTCATAAGAAAGCTTCTCATGATCAGACAAGAGAGTGTTATGATGACCTTGAAGGCTGTCAAACCTAGACTGAAGTCTTTGAAGATTTTCAGTCAGGGCTTTAGTGCGATCCATTTCTTCAACCAACATATCATCACTTTTGTCAAGCATGTTTTGAACCTTTTCCAAGGCATGTTGTTGTTTGGTGGCAATACAAGCAAGCTTGGTATAGCTAGGTTCAAAATCATCATCAGATTCATCATCACTAGACTCAGATGAGGAACATTCGGTTACCTGAGCACTTTTTGCCATGAGACATGGTGCAGAAGATGATGATTCAGATTCGAAAGTCGTCGTTTTGAGTGATTCTTTGAAATCCTCAAACCAGGGATCAAGATGAGTTCGATGACCTTCATAGGCTTCAGAGATTCGTTCCCTGATAAGCTTTGCATTGCAAAGATGCATAATGCGCCTGAATTCATCTCTAGATAGGCAGGAACAGATGATATCCTTCGCCATGATGTCAAGTCGAGTGTACTTGCGAATATCATCTGCGTTCGCCTTCTTGCATAGATCGGTAAGACCAATCTCAGTGACGGTCCATAGCTTGCTGTTCATTGCCATGAGGCGCTTCCTCACCATGGCCTTCCACTTGGGATAATCATGACCGTCAAAGATAGGGCATGTCACTTTCTTCATACCTGCGGTCGACATAACTAAACTCCAGGCGGTTAAACCAAAATCACACAGAACAAGGGAGTATCTTGCTCTGATACCAATTGAAAGTGCGTTATATCGAATAGAGGAGGGTGAATAGGCGATTTTTATGAATTCTTCACTTAGGAATTTGCCGGTGAGGAAATTCCTTAGCGAAGAACTACTTGCAGCGGAATAAGTACTCAAGAGTAAGCATAACAGAATACAAGCATGGTCATCATGATGAAATGAAGACAAGCACAAAGTACAGAAAGCGTAATCACAGGATAACAAAAGATAAAGACAAACAGACTGAAGAAATTGAACTCAGGAAATTGAGAAAGTCTTCAGTTAAAGTCTTCAAACACAGATATGAACAAACACTCAACACATTAATGAGGAAATGAAAGAGTTGAGGAAATAGAACCAGTAAGCTTGGTGAAGACAATGATTTGGTCGATCAGTTCCAACTGTTGTCTCAGTTGTACTTCTGGTTGGAGCGGCTGAGTATTTAAACTCGAGGACACACAATCCTGGACACCCAGTCGCTGAGCACGCAGCTCAGGACACCAAGTCCTCACCGTATTGTCCTTGAACTAAGCTCACAGAGACCTCGTCCAATCACTCGTGGTAAGTCTTCAGGCGACTTCCAAACCTTCACAGACTCGGTCACTCGGTGATCCACAATTCCTCTTGGATGCTCTAGACCATGACGCCTAACCGTGCGGAAGAAGCACAGATCTTCAAAGGTAACAAGCGTCGGATCCACGCAGGATCAATCTCTTGATGATGCTCAATCACTTTGGGTTTGTAGGTGTTTGGGTTTGGGTTTTCCTCACTTGATGATTTTCACTCAAAGTCCTCGGAGGATGGGTTGCTCTCAAATGACAAGTGTCGGTTTCTCTCGAGCAGCCAACCAGCTAGTGGTTGTAGAGGCGGCTATTTATAGCCTAGGGAGCAGCCCGACATGATAAGACATAAATGCCCTTCAATGATATGACCGTTAGGTGGATAAGATATTTTGGGGACAGCTGGCGCGCAGCACAGCAACGGTCAGAAATTTGACTCTCACTGTGTAGGCAATCCGCACTGGCGAATTCCTAACTCCTCAGTCAGGACAAATTCCTCAGCGACCATAAGAACTTCGTCTCTGTCACTGAAGAAATTGACTGAACTGTATGATATTTCCAATGGCTTCACTCAAAGGGATTGGTAGGTGTAGGATTTTGAGTTGAGCATCACATTGAAATTTTTCCTTAGTATTTCCTCGACCCCCTTTAACAGTACGGTGTTTCCTATGACTCAAGAAAGAGAAAAACGAAACTACAAAAACAAAAGTCTTCACGCTTCATGTTCCTCAAATGAATACCAAGTCTTCAAGGTCACACCAATTTCTTCACTTTCAAAGTCTTGAGAAAGTCTTCAGAATACCAAAGTCTTTAGTTGAAGAACTTCATTTTTAGGGGTCGACTTTCTCTGTAAATATCAAACTCCTCATAGACTTATAGACCTATGTACACTCATAAACACATTAGTCCCTTAACCTATAAGTCTTCAATACACCAAAATCACTAAGGGGCACTAGATGCACTTACAATGATGTCGCTGAAGAAATCAGAGAAGGGAGGACAGAGCCCGCGGGAGAAATAATCAACGAAGAAAGGGTACTGATTCAAAGCGGCCTCGGCATAGTCGGCAGGGATGACGCGCGTGGCTGGATGCCCCGACTTCTCTCCCCCCGTCTTCACCCCCCACAGGGGCCTAAAGGAGTCCTAGAGCTCGTGTACGTCGACCGTCGAGGGGGGAAAAGAAGGCGGATTGCGTCCGCTGCACCGCCAGCGCACTCTCCGGTGCCTCTGTCACTCCGGCGTCCTTGGCCCCTCCTTTACCCCTGGTAGAATATTTGGGCGCCATGGCGGCTAAGAGGAGCGATGAACAAGGGGCAGCAGGGACACGGCAACAACAGGCGATGGCGAAAGCTTAGAGAAGAAGGAAAAGGGAGCGGCGGTTCTGAGATTGGAAAAGGCGCATGGGAGGAAGGTAAAGTGAGCAGCGCGCCCGCGGTTATTCCTTTTTACGGGGAAGGCGCGGGCCGCCTCCTTCCTCTTCCCATTAACTGCGATGTGACGCATGTATACCGGAACCGCCCCACGCATGATTCCTACGTCACGCACACCCCTCCACGCCGCGCCGCGCGCGCGAGACGTGGAGAGCGCATCGCGCAAAAAGTTTTACTGCAGTAAAAACCGCCCTGCCTGCCCGTGCACCATTCTAGGCCTAGCCCAACAACGCATCGCGCTTATCTGTGGCCCAGGCCCGGGGGCTCCTGTCGGTGTACAAAAAGAGGGGTGCACTTTTTGTACCCCTATACTGCACGCGGCGAGTCGAGTCGGCATGCAGTCGCGCACAAGCGAGCAAGGGAGGTGGCGAAGGTAAGACCAAAGCCCAAGATAATCAAAGCAATGCCAAGGCCAAAAACCACAAGCGGAGCGGGGGAGGCAGGCTCCCCGGCAAGACCCTTGCAGGGGACAGCTTTGGCAGCCCGGAAAGACCCTTCTTTGGGGCAGCTCGCCCCACCAACAGAGCGAGTCACCCTTGAGCCCACAACCTCTAGCGTAATCTACTACGTTGAGGCAAGGGCTGGGAGACACCTCCTTAGTGGCATGCAGATCTTCGTCAAGATCATAAGCGTACAAGACCAGATGAGGACCAAAAGCAGCGACCCTTGGCAGGATTCTAGCCAAGGATATCCACAAGGCCCGGCAGAGCCTTGCCGGGGCGACGACAAGCGCCACGGCAAGACCCTTGCGGGGCCCGGCAAACCCTTGCCGAGGGCGTCAACGAGCCTTTGCTAGGCCCGCATCAACCAAGATCCCACCGACCGTCCCCAAGCAGTTGCCAGCCCGACCAGCTAGGCACACACCTGCATGGCAACGATCGGCCTCTACACCAACTCAGCAAGCACCTGCTTGGTGGCATGCAGATCTTCGTGAAGACCCTACCACCGCGCCACCTCAGCTGCCTGCCTGCCTACATGGCGCCACCCGCACCGCCGGCCAGGGCGCGTGTCGAAGCCAGGCGAGGTGGCAATGGACGGGCGGGCTCATCCCGCCCGATAAAGCAAGAGGACACCTAAGCGATGCATTAAATGCATCTTGTCCTGTAATACGAGGGATAACCTCACAGCCTGTACCCTTTCCACCTCCTGCTTGCCCTTTGTGGCGACCCATTTTCCTATAAAAGGAGGCCGAGGCGACCGGGAGGAGGATTGACTTTGGAGCTCGTTACATCCGTAGCTAGCTCAAGAACTCAGAATACATCCACCAAAGCAGGACTAGGGTTTTACGCATCCTCGCGGCCCGAACCTGGGTAAAATCCCTTTGTGTTGTCTACTAGTCCCGCTCTTCTCACGATCCCCGCGCCCCGCAACCGTAGAAGGGATTTCAGTGATCCCATAGGTGTCGTTTCCCACCGACATTCGGCTTCTCTCCAGCTCCCCTCCTCTGCCCTGCTTAGTGCGGCCGTGGCGCGCGGCTCCGACTGCCCGTGCACAAGTAAAGGGGTACAAAGGTGCGCCCCTACTTTTGTACACCAACAGCCTGAGATTCGGATATGGTTGTGTGAAAGTGTACTTCAAACTCTTATGATCTGAATATATCTCACACCAATTTCCAATAATGTAATGCCTCCAAGTTTTCAAGGCATGCACTACAGCGGCTAACTCCAAATCATGTGTGGGATATATAGTTAACCTCATGAGGGCATAATTGTCTCGATGAATATGCTACAACCTTCCCTTGTTGCATAAGGACGCATCCCAAACCTTGCTGAGAAGCATCACAATAAACCTCAAAATCTTGTTGAATATCTCGCAGTACCAATACTGAACCAGTTGTCAACCTCCTCTTGAGTTCTTGGAAACTCGCTCCACAAGCTTGTGACCACTCGAACATTTTATCCTTCTTTAACAACTGAGTCATAGGCCTTGCGGTCCAGGAAAAATCTTCTATGAACCAACAATAATACCTCGCTACGCATTTTATTTTCCGTTGTGTTTCTGAATATATTAAATGTCATGAGACATTTCACTATGTATGACTTGTGGCAAGAGTTATTAAACTTGTACTTGTTTTAAATATTCTGCAATGATACCATTCCGATGTGTTGTCAATCCTGGATTGACAATTATACACAGGAGTCTGGAAATAATTTACGGGTTCTCCCAGAAGTGGTATTGTAACAACCCGGATTTGATAGAATCCAAGTCTTTGTGCTTACTGTGCTATCCCTGGATCGTAGCTAGCACACACAGTAAAAAGAATGAATATCAGTAAGACATACATCATTTTACTACAATGATAGATCCAGAGTTAAGAAAATAGATATCATTGGCACAGATCAACGCTGGCACAAACGGTGGAATAATACGTAGTTGCCAAGTTAGGGATCCATCAATGCCACTGGGCTCGTTGAGTGTAGACCATAACCCTATCGTCTCTTAGTCTGTCAAGATTTGTACATGACAGATGCAGATGAGTACATGGAATGTACTCGCAAGTTGCAAAGGAAGATATAACAGCATATACATGCAAGGTAAGTATTGGTGGAGGTTCGGTTTGCATAAAGCCAATTTTTTCCTATACTATTTTTTATAAACTTTCTTTATAGTCAAAAATAATTTTTAGTATAAAAGATAGGAGTGAGACATTTGGATATACGAACGAAAGCTCATTCTCCATATTAGGTAAAAACATACATAGGGTTGGGTGAAACACATTCCATGTGCTCAATCCTCAACCTAAACCCTTAAAACAGATTTCTAGAAAAGAGAGGGGAGATTCCTCTTTAGGCCAAGTCATCAGTTTCTCAAATTTGCCCGTAACTGGGGGCGCATCTAATCGATTAGGTTTAACCCTCTACAAAGGTCGTACACATTCCCCGCATGACACAATCAACCTCGTTTATCGTTACACAGTAGGGTGCACGACTAAGAGGAGACTGTGACGAAGCCTTTCCATAACAGCCCCTATACCGGCCAAGCCACCCGCAACTTTGGCACGAAGTCCTCTCTCTGATGGCGATCCTGGGGTAGAGTTTCCCTTCTGTACTAAACTAAACCAGAGCCCATAGTAGCATGCAGTTGTACTGGAAGCTACATCAAACTATACTTGGAAGATCTTGGTCTCCTTGACGGTTGTCCCCACCAAAAACATGTGTGCAAGACCTTAGTCAGGCGCATTCACTGCAAGACCCCGATTGGGCGCAATCACTTGTAGATGCTCCCATCAATACCATTCCGCCTAGAGAGAAGTAAAATAGTATATAGTTTTTTTAAGTTTTCAAAAAAAGTTGCCCCAAAGAGGACAAGTTTATTCGTTTAAAATTTGCTTGATTCCCAATCCCTTTCTCTGTAAGCATGGCTAAGCATAGCTACAAGTTCCTAAGGCTTTAGATAGCAATAGTTTCTTGCAAAACTTTTCAGTAAAACATGCATAATAATAGTAAATAAAAGGTTCATGCATATTATAAAAATATAGGACAAGGTATGATTAACTGCAACTTGCCTGAATTCTGGAATATGAGATATTCTACTCGTAGTCATCTCTCCTTCTCATTATGATATATCTAATGATATAAGAAAGTACTTTAACACACAACAACCAAATTAAAGGTACAAAATTTACAATATAAATATTAAATTATTATTAAGTTAATTATTTGGTATGGCTATAGGTTTGAATATGGTCAAGGTTGTCTCAAATGGAAATAGATATAAGTCAACCCTAAAGTTCGATCTAGTTGATTTAAACTAAGATCATGAGTATGGTCCGGAGATTTGCTTTTTGCATATGACAAAATTGTCATGTTGGGTTCGTTTACTGGATAAATTGGTATGAAAATATAATCAAACTCCGCCTGGTTTGAACATATGAGAATATGTAAGAATGTTCATGGCTTAGAACTATATGGAATTTGATTAAGAAGTCGGATGGTATTTATGTTGAAGGAGTTTAACAAAAAAATCGAAGTCCAAGTTTTTCAACCTGAGGACATATGTTGAGATAAGATTTGCTGCTCTAATGATGATGATTGGATCATCTTAACCAAGTGGCAATTTAAATTGGTAAATGAAATGAATTTTGACCAAACACTACTAGGGAAAACCTTATACACAAAAGCTTACCAGTAGCGAGGGCTAAAAGGAGGCGCTACTGCTCATTAGCAGTAGCGCATGTATACAAAGAACGCTGCTGCTATGTATGTAGCAGTAGCGCGGTAGGAACAAAACGCGCTACCACTATACATGCCACACGGTTGCCAACGGGCTACATTTTGTAGTAGCGCCTGTGTGGAAACCACGCTACTGCTAACTACTCCCTCCGTTCCAAATTACTTGACCCATATTTATCTACATACGGATGTATCTAGACACTAAAAAAGTATAGATACATCTGTATTTGGACAAATTCAAGTCAACTAATTTGGAACGGAGGGAGTAGATAGTAGTAGCACTGGGCCTTGGCCCGCGCTGCTGCTAACCCGGCCTTATCCCCGCCCCGGCCCGCCCGTTTCCTCACTCTCCCCTGCCTCATTGTCACCGTCGTGGCCGTCCTCCTCCTACCATCGCCGTCATCGCCGCATTGCCGCCGCCATTGCCGCATTACTGCCGGCGTCGCCACCATCCCCCGGCCTCGGTAAGCCTCCTCCTTCTCCTCTTCCTCACCCCTCCTCCCTCCTCCGCCTCACTCCTCCTCTCCCTCCTCCGCCCCACTCCTCCCTCCTCTAGCCGCCTCTCCTCCTTCCCTCATCCCTCCCCCTATTACTCCCTCCTCCAGCCGCCCCTCCTCCTCCATCAATAGCCCCTCCTCCCTCCACAACCCCTATTCCATCCACACAGCCCATCCTCCCTCCCCTCCTCCATCCACACGGTTAGGGTGTAGTTGATAGCTTATCGTGTTTAGATTTAGTTGGTATGTAACACTTTGATTTAGTATGCTTCTACGGTTTAGTTGATAGCATATAGTGTTTAGAGTGAATTAGTAAAAATTCAAACATAGTTAATATATTTAGTTGATATGTAACACTCTGATTGTAGAATGTAGGTTTTTTGAATAGTATAGGTAGGTAGAATTTTGTTGTAGAAGGTAGATATAAATTTTAGTAATACAAAATTTTAGTAAAAAAATAGTAATATACATTTTTAGGTATAGAACTTTTGAATTATAGAAATGTATTATAATGCTATATGTAGGTATCAAATTTAGTAATAGGAATTTCAGCAATCAAACTCTAAGTTATATTGTGAAATTAGGGCATTTTTCTATGGTTCAATAAGTAGACAGTAAGTTATATTCAAATTGGATATTTACTTGATAGCTTATAGGATTTCACTAAGTCCTAAAATGAGCATAATAATGTTTTTGTTTATATTTTTTTTGCAGAAATCAAGGAGCCCTGCATCATCCCCGCTGTCCTCCCCGTCACCAACCACCTCCGACCTCGAGGTGAGACCAGCCAAATCCCCATGTTGATGATGATGTAGATGTTTTTATAGATGTAGTAGAGTAGTAGATGAGTAGCTGTGACAATTTCCATGGAATAAAAAAAATTCAATGTAGGTCTTTCAAATATGATGGAGATTTAGACATGTCATATGTAGTGTTGTGTACTACTAGTGCTTGCCCAAGTGGCCTATGTTTGCAGGGAACACCTCAGAGTGGCCCATGTTTTGCCGGAGTGTTGATTCATTTCCGTTCCGTCAAATTTCAGGCGCTCGATATGTCCTATTTTAGCAAAGGTTATGCTGGATTTTTCCATGAATTTAAGCATGGCTTGTGCTAGAATATGTAGGAAATATCGAGTGCCCCGGATTTGCAAGAAAGAGAATCAAGCGACATTTCGAGTTGGCTTTAAGTCTGACGGGGCTCCATACATGACAGTCAAAAAATCGGTGAGGGAGAGTCTCCACCATATATGAGAGAAGAATGCCGACTGTTGTGATGGGGGTCGCTTCTCCTTCTTCTCTTTGTGCTAGACCTTTGTTATGCACTATGGGAAGAAGGAGTAGCGACCATCATCGACGGTCCAAAAATCGGTGAGAGAGTGCCCACCATATATGAGAGAAGAAGAATGTCGACTGTTGTCGTGGGGTCGCTTCTCTTTCTTTTCCTTGCGCTAGATATTTGTAATGCACTAGGGAAAGGTGGAGTAGCGACCATCACCGACGGTCGCAATAACAGAGAGAAAGTGCCCACCATATACGTGAGATGAGAGTTTAGGAAGGAAGACTCGACAGACCTAAAGTCAACCCGTTGCATATTGAGTAATAGTGATCTGTGTGTTGAGTTTCCTAATAGTTGCCTTCGATCGATTTTCAATTAATGTTTCAACTATGAACATAGGAAATGTCTGACGGCGAAAAGGATTTCGGTATGTGCGAATACTGCAAAGACGAGTGCGGCCTATGCGACAGGCCTCACCTAGTTGGTGGTAGGCGCTTCAGCATCAAGCTGGATGAGACCTTCGAAGTGGATACAGTAAGTCACGACGACAAGTCTTTTTTCATAATTAAGCATGACTTCTGCTTCTTTTGCTTCAACTTATAATTTTAATTTTTTACTAGCGTATCCCCTACCATGCAAGAATGTATGTCTTGGATAAGGTTGGTTTCAGTATATGGAAACTATGGAGGTAAAGAGAGTTCACCTGAGGACCGAGCATGGTTATTCTTTTGCCATAAAATTGTACAATGCAGACACCTACACCTATTTTGAATGCAAAAATTGGAGAGCACCATGCAAGGCTTATGCATTTGATCCTAATATGCTTATCACCTTTGATATTCATCCGGAAGATGAAGTTGAAGGTAATATCGACATCTGGGTCGATGTGCAGACGCATCCAGTTCTACCATTATGTGAGTTTCTCAACCATATTTATGTCTTGGATATTGTTTATTAAAAAATAGTTGACAACTAATTTCTATTGACAGCTTATTTTCATTCAAGCATACATGTCCGGCGCTTGGTAGACATGACCTACTACAGTCCTGGGGCTGAACTAAACTGCAAGGAGATAAGTCATTATGTTTCATGGCTTGAGGATCTTCATACTGTCAAGACAGGTTATTCTCCTGGACTTCAAAACATTAGTACTCAAAACGTGCGACCACTAGCGTGCATATTGAACTACGGTCACATCTATTTAGGAAAGATGGTAAGACTTTTACTATTTGTCCTCAGTGCATCTTTTACATACATTATTTTTTAAGCTAAACTTCATTGCTAAGTATGTTACTATGATGTTTTTCAACGGGGACTCCCGATGATAGTTGTGCCTCATTGGATCGAGGCTAAAGGTCGGATGAAAATGGTTAGCTTACGGCCAAGACATCCTACATTGCACATTAGTGCATTCAGGATTTCTAAAAGCGAGCAAGTCTTAATAGTCAAAGACCGGAGCAAAATTGTGAAGGATCGTAGAGAAGTACTAGGGGGCAGCAATCAGAAGCACAGCCCACAATTAGGAGATAGTTTCATCTGCATGCTCCAATATGATGAAGCAGGAGTGCTACACATGTTCTATGCTATTTTACCTGAGAGAGAGCAGCAAGAGTGATTAGCTAGCTAGAATGAGTTTGAAGATGATGATGTGCTACACTATGACTATGATGATTAAATAGCTAGTGTTGGTGGTAATGACTATGATGATTATTATTAACTAGTGTTGGTTGTGATTAGATAGCTACACTATGACTATGATGATTAAATAGTGTTGGTGGTAATGACTATGATGATTATTAGCTAGTGTTGTTCGTGATGATATGATGCAACAGTTTTTATATTAATATGATGATGATGATGATGATGATGAGTTATTATATTATTAGGTGAAAGAATCGCGGATTAGTTTCAAGTGGGTGGATCCTAAGTGACCAAGTCATGGATGATCTCTAAATTGCTACTGTGTGAGTATAAAGGTGTATGAATACGACATAAAATAAAAAAAGAAATATAATACAGAATAATAGTAGTAGCGCGGGCAGTGAGACGCGTTACTAGTAATTACCAATAGCGCCTTTTGCAGGAAGCACTACTACTAACCTTTAGCTGTAGCGCCGTAGCAGTAGTGAGAAGGAAGGCCAAATTCAAGGTTTGTATTCCAAAATGGGACCAAACTTGATTTGCAAACTATGAGAAGTGTTCTAACTGAAATGTAGGGTTCCGAGGACCAATTTTAGTATAAGAAACTTTTTCATATGAATTATAGATTAACAGTTATAGCAAAAATACTCAAATTAACATATTAAATTTGGATCAAATTTTAAATCACCAAAATTGAAATATTTTAACCCTATAATAAAACTACATGTTCCAACGAATCAGGGGATATAAAATTTAATGAATTCTGACATACTGTTTAGGAGATTTACCAAAGTTTGGGTATTTTGCTGAAAATGAATTACAGGATTTAACATTAGCTGCCACGTGTCGCATTTCTGTTGGCTAATACCTATTTTTTTTAGCAACACACAGTGGGGAAGGCCCCCACTGTAACTCATTTTCTATTAATATGAAGGACAATTACAAGAATTTACAAAGAGTTCGAAACAAGGTTGCTTCACAAATAGTCAAGCCAGGATTGCATTCCTTCTTTCAAACTAGGCCTAGCTTTTTTGATAATCATGTCACAGTGCTCTTTGAAGGTAGCAATACATTGGTTGATATTTCTGGTCTGGTGGTCAAATATGATGCCATTCCCGTGTTTCCAAATTAGGCATTCATTAAAGCAACAAATGTTGTTATGCTTCTTCCCTTCCACAAGCATCTCCATCAGGTTTAGATCAGTGTTCCATTGAAATCCAATAGATAACCAGAAATTGTGGCTAAAATCACAGTTGAAGAATAAGTGGATGAATTGCTCATTGGGCTCATCATCACATAGGACACATTTGCTGCTTTTGATATGGAAACTCTTCCTCATAAGGAGATCTCTGGTGTTGAGTCTGTCTTGTAGGAGCAACCAGAAGAAAAGAATTTGTTTAGGGAGGGAGCAAGATTTCCAGGTCCAATGAAAAGGCTTGGGAGCATCTGGTGGATTACCAATATATTCCAGATAAACCCTTTTATTGGAATACTTTGAGCCACCCCAATAGAACTGCCATATGTCAGCAGATTGAATTCCAGATCTATTGTTAATCAACTCTCTGACAATGACATTACTCTGCTGGACAGCAATATACGACATAGGAAGATAGAACATATCATAGAAGCTATCAACATCCAAATTTGTTGCTTGAGCAAGAGTAATATGCTTGTTCTTAGCATAAGAGTGGAGGTGGGGCATAGTGTTCTCCAGGATATCATCATCCCATTTGCCAGACCACAAGGCAATAGTGTCTCCCTTTCCAGCCTTACATACTGCCATCTGTTTAAAATTTTCAAGGATGGAGCAGCAGTCTCTCCACCAGAATGAGCCAACCTTAGTTGGAAAACTGGGAAGATCACCATTAGCATAATATGAGTTCCATATTAGTTTAACCCAAGGCGTGTCAACTCTGTTAAAAAACTTGTACAAGAATTTAGTAAGCAGGGCTTTGTTTTGAACTCTGAGGTCTAGAACACCTAAACCGCCTGCCTTTTTTGGTAAACAAACCTTCTCCCATTTCACTAGACATTTCCCACTCTTATTAATACCTTTTCCATACCATAAGAAGTTCCTTCCAGATTTTTCAAAGTGGTCCAGGATGGTAAAAGGCACTCTGATACTGCACATGGCAAATATTGTAAGAGCATATATGATGGCCTTCAGATGGATGAGCCTACCTGGGTATGTCATCATGGAGGCAATACCAGATAATCTAGAATCTAGTCTAGAAACCATGGGCATAAGATCTTCTATTTTTGGCCTAGTAGAGCCCATAGGCAAACCCAGATAGGTGAAAGGCATAGACTCTTTCTTGCAGTTCAAAATATTGGCCAGTTGTTGTGCCCTGTCATCAGAGATGTTTATGGAAACCAACGAAGATTTATTGAAGTTAACCACTAAACCAGTAAATTTGGAGAAGGACTCCAGAATATTCATGAAACTAATAATCTGCATATTGTATAATTGGGTAGCTTTCAGTGAATGCACTGTCAATGAGGAGTTTTAGGATATCATTCTTCCATGCCTCATTAACCAATATTTGCAACAGTTCCCCAACCAAGACATAAAGGAGGGGAGAGAAAGGATCTCCCTGCCTAACACCACATTTGCAATGTATTGTTTTTCCAGGTACTCCATTTAGCACTACTGATGCAGATGCTGAAGATAGAATCATTTTAACCCACCTGATCTATTTGCTACTAAATCCCATGTGCTTTAACATGTGCAAGATAGCATTATACTCCACCTTATCAAAAGCTTTCACAAAGTCTATTTTGAGAATAATGATTTCTTTTTTAGATTTGTGGCACATGTGGAGGTATTCAAAACTCCAAGCAAGGCAGTCCTGAATATTCCTAGATTTAATAAAGCCATACTGGTGATTGCTGACCCTAGGAATGATGATAGGCTGGACCCAGTTAGCCAGAAGTTTAGTAACTATCTTAATGGGCATACTTACTAAAGAGATAGGTCTGAAGTCATTGGGAGATTCTGGTTGATCATTCTTTGGGATGAGGGTAATATAAGCAGTATTTATTGGCTCCAGATTGGCTTTCTCATTATAGAAATCATCAATGAATTTGTAGAAGCTATCCTTGATTATATGCTATCATTTCTTCATAAACAAACCATTAAAACCATCAGGACCTGGTGATCTGTCGTTGGGCATTTGCTTGATAATATCATCAATCTCATCTTTAGAAAAAGGCTTATCCAAGTCCTGTAGATCATTCTCCATTGCAAGATGGGATATATCAAAGTTAAGAGAAGTATCACTAGATGTACCAATTCTTTCTTTAAATAAGGCCCATAAGATAGCAGCTTTATGATCATGTTCATACACATAGAAATTATCACAGGTTTTAAGAAAAGTGATGTAATTATGTCTGAAGACCTGAGTGGCAATGGCATGAAAATTTTTTGTATTTTCATCCCCCAAATTAGCCCATCTAATATTAGCTCTAATCCTCCAATAAATTCTTTTTGCCTCAAGGAGTTTATTGGTATCATGGTTTTCACTTTCAGTGAGATTTCGGTGAAATTCATCGAATTTGATAATTTCAGCAGAACCTTTGAAATATTACGTTTGACCAAAATATTTCAGCAATTTCAGTATAGCACACCAATTCCAATATTTTTCAAAATATTTTTTAAATTTTTCAAAATTTTGATTGAATTCAAGTGAATATTTCGGTCATTTGGCTGAAATGGAAACTGAAATCACTGAAATTCACTGAATTTTAGTGATTTCGGCTGGTGCTGAAATTTTTCTGAAACTGAAATTGAAAACCATGATTGGTATGTGCTATCAGGATTTTCCTGAAATTATACTGCATGATGGAGAGAGCTCTCTGGTCTTCACATCTAATATAAACAGAGGACGCCGTGGGCTGTTGGATCTAGATCCAGCGGTCAAGAAAAGAGGAGGAGGAGGCTCACCGGAGTTGGACGACAAGGTCGCCGGAGACGGGCGGCGTGGCTCGGACGTGGGGAAGATCCAACGATGGGGCTGGTTTCGGTGTCCGGTGAGAGCATTATGGTGTAGAGGGCGCGAGGCAGTCACGCAGGACGGGGAGAGGTGCTCGTCCACGTCCTCGAGCGTCGTGAAGATGCCGCTGGAGTTGCTTGGAGCTCCGATCGGTCGCGATCTTTGCGGAGGTCGTGCTCCGGCTGGATCTTTGAGGGAAGAACTTGTTACAGAATTCGCACGGAAATAACTCGCCCAGGGAAGAAGTTTGGCGCGAGGGGCTTACTGGAGAGGTCGCGAGCTTCAACCTTCAACAGAAGAAGGCGGCCCTCCGGCGAGCAAATTGCTCGGGAGTCGGAGGGCTTTGGACAGGGGTTCGCGGAATGGGAGGTTCTGGGTGGAGAGGGGTTCCTCGGGCACCCTTTCATAGGGGCGGGGAAGGTCGGGAAATGGAGATCGGGCTATAAATGTCAACGGTTAGTGCTCAGTTCATCCGTTTCTTGTGGGGCGTTAAGTTGAATAAACGTGAAATGAAAGGGCTGAAAGGATCCGTCGTTTCATGGAGAATAACGGTGACAGAATTCATGGGCACGAGAAGAAAACGGCAGCCATGGCGTTCTGTTTCCGTGTGTACGCTTTTTTCTTAGCGAATTTCCGTGTGTACGCTGGAGGTGGAAGACGAGCAAGGCTCGTTCGGCCTGGTTTGGGCCTGCTCGGCCGGCCCATGTAGAAAGAAGGTTAGGGAAAAATAGAGAGAGATAGAAAAACAAACCAGATGGGCTAGGAAATCAAGGCCATAGCCTGCTAGAGAGGGAGAAAAAATTATTTTCCTTTGATAAAGCACAACTAAATAAAAATATTTTGTCTCAACAAAAAAGGAAATAAAAATATTAGACTGGAATAATAATAGAGAAAAAATGCCGATCTCTAAGAATTATTATTTAGACTTGAGTAAAAATGTTCGCTTTTCCTCTTGAATTATTTATAGCCTAGAAAAATGGTTTCATAAATAAGTAAGTAATAATTTTGTGTACGTACATGTTTTAATAATGCATTATGGGCTTCATAATTCTACCAACATATTCCTTAGGATCTTATGAATGCCCAATATTCCAAACAAGAAATCATAAATATTTCCAATAATAGTTTTGGAGAAGTCATATTATCTCCTCTCATATTTATTGGGAATATTTAAATAATCTCTAAAAGCTAATAAGTGTCAACTTCAAAAAGAATCTCGAAATTCCAAAGAACTACTAATATTTAGTTAGATCCTTTATGAAGCATTTGTCCGTCGTATTTGAGAAAGTCATTTTATTCTCACTCCATATTTTTGTTTCAAAATATTTCAAAAGGATCAAGAAAAAAAGAATGACTTTTGGATTTTGAATAAACCCTTCAACCAAGATTTTCCTCTTTGGATTAAAGTATCCAAATATTTATATCATGGTTTGAAAAGGTTTAAACAATGACTCGAAAACTTTTAATTTTCCCTGAAATCATATCAATTCACTCAATATACTTATTTATTAACATTCCAAAATTTAAAAAATGTTGGGATGTTACAGGTGGTGCATCTATGTGGTGGTGCATCTATGTGCAACTCCGGCGCACGGCTTAAATAGCCACGGCGAGGACCAAGCGAAGGGCCGATCAGTAGCTTCAATGTGGCGCAGCGGCCGAAGTAGGTTCCTCGGGAACCTGCGTCCGCATAGAAGCGGCGGCTGTCGAGAGGTTGCATCGGCCAGCGCCGCCCTCCCTCCCCCTCCGCTCACATCGCGAAATCAATGTAGGCGAATGCAGAGTACTAAATGTTTCAAAAAGTATGCAAAAGAAATTTTTCGTACTATATACTACGTACTAACCTAGCTAATCTTCATTGTCGGAGATGTCCACAACGTTGGTGACGGGCGCCGGGTGGACGGGCGCATAGGAGGGCTCCGGCTCCTCCTCCTCCTGCTCGACATCATCCATGTAGGCGAACATCTCCTCCTCCTCCACGGCGTGTTGCGCCTCCATTTCCTGCCGGTGAAGCCATCTCGCCTCTGCATCCGACTCCGAGCGGAGGGAATCGAGGATGGCATGTTGCTCCGCCTTCAGATTTGTGTCCCCGGTGTCCCCCGCGTCCTCCTCCGGCTCTTCCTCCTCCTCCTCCTCCACCTCCTCCTCCTCCTCCAACTCCTCCTCCGGATCCACTGCATACTGAGGTAGCCCCGCGATGATTCGGGCTTCACGCCTTGCTCGGATCTGCTCAAGGAGCTGCAGCCTGCGCTCCAACGATAGAAACAGGGGCACCCTATCCGACGGCGTGGGGTCATGGCTACTAGTGTTGGCGGACGAGGAGTGGAAAATGGCGGTTGTAGATGGGCAGAGGAAAATGCGGAGGGGTATGGTCTCGGTGTCGGCGGACGGCTTAAATAGCCGGGGTAGGCACTACGCAGCCAGCCGGTACGGCGCCACGCGGCGACATTGGTCCGAGAGGAGATGAGCTTCGGGCCGCCGGGTTTTCGAGCGATTCCATGTGAGACCCCGACGTCATTCCAACGTGGCGGGCGCACCAGGGCGCCCCATACCTGTCCCATGTTTGGGTTGGCGGACATTTGAGGCCCATTTAAGACGCCCCGCTAGGTCGAAATTGTTGGGGAACGTAGTAATTTCAAAAATTTTCCTACGCACACGCAAGATCATGGTGATGGCATAGCAACGAGAGGGGAGAGTATTGTCCACGTACCCTCGTGAGACCGTAAGCGAAGCGTTATGACAACGCTGTTGATGTAGTCGACGTCTTCACGATCCGACCGATCCAAGTACCGAACGTCACGGCACCTCCGAGTTCAGACACGTTCAGCTCGATGGCGATCCCGGGCCCGATCCAGAAAGCGTCGGGGATGAGTTCCACAAGACGACGGCGTGGTGACGATGATGATGCTCTACGGCGCGGGGCTTCGCCTAAACTCATGACGATATGACCGAGGTGGAATATGGTGGAGGGGGCACCGCGCACGGCTAAGGAACGATCCGTAGATCAACTTGTGTGTTATGGGGTGCCCCCTGCCCCGTATATAAAGGAGCAAGGGGAGGTGTGGCGGCCCCCAGCAGTGCGCTGGAGGAGTCCTACTCCCACCGGGAGTAGGACTCCCCCTCTTGCCTTGTTGGAGAAGGAAGGGGGAGGGAAAGAGGAAGGGAAGCAGCCCCCTCTCCTGTCCTATTCGGACTAGGGGGAGGCGCGTGGCCTGCCTGGCCGGCCCTCCTCTTCTCCCTCATGGCCCACTAAGGCCCAATATCCCCGGAGGGTTCCGTAACCCCGGTGTTCGAAGAAAATCCGATTTCATCCGGAACCATTCCGATATCCAAATATAGGCTTCCAATATATCAATCTTTATGTCTCAACCATTTCGAGACTCCTTGTCATGTCCGTGATCACATCTGGGACTCCGAACAAACTTCGGTACATCAAAACTTATAAACTCATAATAAACTGTCATCGTAACATTAAGCGTGCGGACCCTACGGGTTCGAGAACTATGTAGACATGACCTAGAACTATTCTCGGTCAATAACCAATAGCGGAACCTGGATGCCCATATTGGTTCCTACATATTCTATGAAGATCTTTATCGGTCAAACCGCATAACGACATACGTTGTTCCCTTTGTCATCGGTATGTTACTTGCCCGAGATTCGATCGTCGGTATCTAATACCTAGTTCAATCTCGTTACCGGCAAGTCTCTTTACTCGCTCAAGAATACATCATCTCGAACTAACTTATTAGTTGCAATGCTTGCAAGGCTTATGTGATGTGTATTACCGAGAAGGCCTAGAGATACCTCTCCGACAATCGGAGTGACAAAACCTAATCTCAAATCGCCAACCCAACATGTACCTTTGGAGACACCTGTAGTACTCCTTTATAATTACCCGAGCACGTTGTGACGCTTGGTAGCACCAAAGTGTTCCTCCGTAAACGGAGTTGCATAATCTCATAGTTACAGGAACATGTATAAGTCATGAAGAAAGCAATAGCAACATACTAAACGATCAAGTGCTAGGCTAATGAATGGGTCATGTCAATCACATCATTCTCCTAATGATGTGATCCCATTAATCAAATAACAACACATGTCTATGGTTAGGAAACATAACCATCTTTGATTAATGAGCTAGTCAAGTAGAGGCATACTAGTGACTATATGTTTGTCTATGTATTCACACATGTATCATGTTTCCGGTTAATACAATTCTAGCATGAATAATAAACATTTATCATGAAATAAGTAAATAAATAACAACTTTATTATTGTCTCTAGGGCATATTTCCTTCAGTCTCCCACTTGCACTAGAGTCAATAATCTAGTTCACATCATCATGTGATTCAACACTAATATTCACATCTGTATGTGATTAACACCCATAGTTCACATCGTCATGTGACCAACACCCAAAGGGTTTACTAGAGTCAATAATCTAGTTCACGTCGCTATGTGATTAACACCCAAAGAGTACTAAGGTATGATCATGTTTTGCTCGTGAGAGAAGTTTAGTCAACGGGTCTGTCACATTCAGAGCTGTATGTATTTTGCAAATATTCTATGTCTACAATGCTCTGCACGGAGCTACTCTAGCTAATTGCTCCCACTTTCAATATGTATCCAAATTGAGACTTAGAGTCATCTGGATTGGTGTAAAAGCTTGCATCGTTGTAACTTTTTACGACTGGCTCTTTTATCACCTCCATAATCGAGAAACATCTCCTTAGTCCACTAAGGATAATTTTGACCGCTGTCCAGTGATCTACTCCTAGATCACTATTGTACTCCCTTGCCAAACTCAGTGGTGGGGTATACAATAGATCTGGTACACAGCATGGCATACTTTATAGAACCTATGGCTGAGGCATAGGGAATGACTTTCATTCTCTTTCTATCTTCTGTCGTGGTCGGACTTTGAGTCTTACTCAATTTCACACCTTGTAACACAGGAACGAACCTTTTCTTTGACTGTTCCATTTTGAACTACTTCAAAATCTTGTCAAGGTATTTACTCATTGAAAAGGCTTATCAAGCGTCTTGATCTATCTCTATAGATCTTGATCCTCAATATGTAAGCAGCTTTACCGAGGTCTTTCTTTGAAAAAACTTCTTTCAAACACTCCTCTATGCTTTGTAGAATAATTCTATATTATTTCCGATCAACAATATGTCATTCACATATACTTATCAGAAATTTTGTAGTGCTCCCACTCACTTTCTTGTAAATACAGGCTTCACCGCAAGTCTGTATAAAACTATATGTTTTGATCAACTTATCAAAGCGTATATTCCAACTCCGAGATGCTTGCACCAGTCCATAGATGGATCGCTGAAGCTTACACATTTTGTTAGCTCCTTTAGGATTGACAAAACCTTCTGGTTGCATCATATACAACTCTTCTTTAATAAATCCATTAAGGAATGCAGTTTTGTTTATCCATTTGCCAGATTTCATAAAATGCGGCAATTGCTAACATGATTCGGACAGACTTTAAGCATCGATACGAGTGAGAAAATCTCATTGTAGTCAACACCTTGAACTTTGTCAAAAACCTTTTTCGACAAGTCTAGCTTTGTAGATAGTAACACTACTACCAGCGTCCGTCTTCCTCTTGAAGATCCATTTAATCTCAATGGCTTGCCGATCATCGGGCAAGTCAACCAAAGTCCATACTTTGTTCTTATACATGGATCCTATCTCAGATTTCATGGCCTCAAGCTATTTTGAGGAATCTGGGCTCATCATCGCTTCCTCATAGTTCGTAGGTTCATCATGGTCTAGTAACATGACTTCCGAACATGATTACCGTACCACTCACAGTGCGGATCTTACTCTGGAAGACCTACGAGGTTTGGTAGCAACTTGATCTGAAGTTTTATGATCATCATCATTAACTTCCTCACTAATTGGTGTAGGAATCACATGAACAGATTTCTGTGATGAACTACTTTCCAATAAGGGAGTAGGTACAATTACCTCATCAAGTTCTACTTTCCTCCCACTCACTTCTTTCGAGAGAAACTCCTTCTCTAGAAAGGATCCGAATTTAGCAACAAAAATCTTGCCCTCAGATCTGTGATAGAAGGTGTACCCAACAGTCTCTTTTGGGTATCCTATGAAGACACATTTCTCCGATTCAGGTTCAAGCTTATCATGTTGAAACTTTTTCTCATAAGTATGGCAACCCAAACTTTAAGAAACGACAACTTTGGTTTCTTGCTAAACCACAGTTCATATTGTGTCGTCTCCACGGACTTAGATGGTGCCCCTTTTTAACGTGAATGCAGCTGTCTTTAATGCATGATCCCAAAACGATAGTGGTAAATCGGTAAGAAACATCATAGATTGTACAATATCCAATAAAGTACGGTTATGACGTTCGGACACACCATTATGTTGTGGTGTTCCAGGTGGCACGAATTTGTGAAACTATTCCACATTGTCTTAATTGAAGACCAAACTCGTAACTCAAATATTTGTCTTTGCGATCAGATCGTAGAAACCTTATTTTCTTGTCATGATGATTTTCCACTTCACTCTGAAATTCTTTGAACTTGTCAAATGTTTCAGACTTATGTTTCATCAAGTAGATATACCCATATCTGCTCAAATCATCTGTGAAGGTCAGAAAATAATGATACCCGCCGCGAGCCTCAACACTCATCGGACCACATACATCAGTATGTATGACTTCCAACAAATCTATTGCTTGTTCCATTGTTCCGGAGAACGGCGTTTTAGTCATCTTGCCCAAGAGGCATGGTTCGCAAGCATCAAGTGATTCCTAATCAAGTGATTCCAAAATCCCATCAGCATGGAGTTTCTACATGCGCTTTACACCGATATGACCCAAACGGCAGTGCCACAAATAAGTTGCACTATCATTATTAACTTTGCATCTTTTGGCATCAATATTATGAATATGTGTATCACTACGATCGAGATCCAACAAACTATTTTTATTGGGTGTATGACCATTGAAGGTTTTATTCATTTAAACAAAACAACAATTATTCTCTGATTTTAAATGAATAATTGCATTGCAATAAACATGATCAAATCATATTCATGCTCAACGCAAACGCCAAATAACATTTATTTAGGTTTAACACTAATCCCAAAAGTATAGGGAGTGTGCGATGATGATCATATCAATCTTGGAACTACTTCCAACACTCATCGTCACTTCCCCTTCAACTAGTCTTTGTTTATTCTGTAACTCCTGTTTTTGGAGTTACTAATCTTAGCAACTGAACAAGTATCAAATACTCAGGGGTTACTATAAACACTAGTAAGGCACACATCAATAACCTGTATATCAAATATACCCTTGTTCACTTTTCCATCCTTCTTATCCACCAAATATTCAGGGCATTTCCGCTTCAAAGGACCATTTCCTTTGCGTGTAAGCACTTCGTTTCAGGCTTTGGTCCAGCTTTGGTCTTCTTCACGGAGTGACAACTTGTTTGCCATTCTACTTGAAGTTTCCCATTCTTTCCTTTGCCCTTTTCTTGAAACTAGTGGTCTTGTCAATCATCAACACTTGATGCTCTTTCTTGATTTCTACGTTAAATCGATTTCAACATCACGAAGAGCTCGGGAATCGTTTTCGTCATCCCTTGCATACTATAGTTCATCACGAAGTTCTAGTAACTTAGTGATGGTGACTAGAGAATTCATCAATCACTATCTTATCCGGAAGATTAACTCCCACTTGATTCAAGCGATTGAAGTACCTGCATAATCTGAGCACATGCTCACTAGTTGAGCGATTCTCCTCCATCTTTTAGCTATAGAACTTGTTGGAGATTTCCTATCTCTCAACTCGGTATTTGCTTAAATATTAACTTCAATTCCTGGAACATCTCATATGGTCCATGACGCTCAAAACGCCTTTGAAGTCCCGATTCTAAGCCGTTAAGCATGGTGCACTAAACTATCAAGTAGTCATCATATTGAGCTAGCCAAACGCTCATAACGTCGCATCCGCTCCTGCAATAGGTCTGTCACCTAGCGGTACATTAAGGACATAATTCTTCTGTGCAGCAATGAGGATAAACCTCAGATCACGGATCCAATCCGCATCATTGCTACTAACATCTTTCAACTTTGCTTTCTCAAGGAACGCATTAAAATTCAACGGAACAACAGCACGAGCCATCTATCTACAGTAAACATAGACAAGCAAAATACTATCAGGTACTAAGTTCATGATAAATTTAAGTTCAATTAATCATATTACTTAAGAACTCCCACCGAGATAGACATCTCTAGTCATCTAAGTGATTACGTGATCCAAATCAACTAAACCATAACCGATCATCACGTGAGATGGAGTAGTTTTCAATGGTGAACATCACTATGTTGATCATATCTACTATATGATTCACGCCGACCTTTCGGTCTCCGTGTTCCGAGGCCATATCTGCATATGCTAGGCTCGTCAAGTTTAACCTGAGTATTCTGCGTGTGCAAAACTGGCTTGCGCCCGTTGTAGATGGACGAGAGCTTATCACACCCGATCATCACGTGGTGTGCAGGCACGATTTAACTTTGGCAACGGTGCATACTCGGGAGAACACGCCTTGATAATTTTAATGAGAGATCATCTTAAAATGCTACCGTCAATCAAAGCAAGATAAGATGCATAAAGGATAAACATCACATGCAATCAATATAAGTGATATGATATGGCCATCATCATCTTGTGCTTGTGATCTCCATCTCCAAGCACCGTCGTGATCACCATCGCCACCGCGCGCGATACCTTGATCTCCATCGTAGCATCGTTGTCGCCTCGCCAACTATTGCTTCTACGACTATCGCTACCGCTTAGTGATAAAGTAAAGCAATTACATGGCGTTGCATTTCATACAATAAAGCGACAACCATATGGCTCTGCCGATTGCCGATAACTCGTTACAAAACATGATCATCTCATACAATAAAATATAGCATCACGCCTTGACCATATCACATCACATCATGCCCTGCAAAAACAAGTTAGACGTCCTCTACTTTGTTGTTGCAAGTTTTACGTGGCTGCTACGGGCTGAGCAAGAACCGTTCTTACCTACGCATCAAAACCACAACGATAGTTTGTCAAGTTGGTGCTGTTTTAACCTTTGCAAGGACCGGGCGAGCCACACTCAGTTCAACTAAAGTGAGAGAGCAGACACCCGCCGGTCACCTTTAAGCAACGAGTGCTCAAGCGGTGAAACCAGTCTCGCGTAAGCGCACGCGTAATGTCGGTCCGGCCGCTTCATCTCACAATACCGCTGAACCAAAGTATGACATGCTGGTAAGCAGATGACTTATATCGCCCACAACTCACTTGTGTTCTACTCGTGCATATGACATCAACGCATAAAACCAGGCTCAGATGCCACTGTTGGGGAACGTAGTAATTTCAAACAAATTCCTACGCACACGCAAGATCATGGTGATGGCATAGCAACGAGAGGGGAGAGTATTGTCCACGTACCCTCGTAGACCGTAAGCGGAAGCGTTATGACAACGCGGTTGATGTAGTCATACGTCTTCAAGATCCGACCGATCCAAGTACCGAACGACGGCACCTCCGAGTTCAGCACACGCTCAGCTCGATGACGATCCCAGGCTCCGATCCAAAGAAAGCGGGGATGAGTTCCACAAGACGACGGCGTGGTGACGATGATGATGCTCTACGGCGCGCAGGCTTCGCCTAAACTCCGCGACGATATGACCGAGGTGGAATATGGTGGAGGGGCACCGACACGGCTAAGGAACGATCCGTAGATCAACTTGTGTGTTATGGGGTGCCCCGTGCCCCGTGATATAAAGGAGCAAGGGGAGGTGCGGCCGGCCCCCAAAGTGCGCTGGAGGAGTCCTACTCCCACGGGAGTAGGACTCCCCCTCTGCCTTGTTGGAGAAGGAAAGGGGAGGGAAGAGAGGAAGGCGCCGCCCCTCTCCTGTCCTATTCGGACTAGGGGGGGGCGCGCCTGCCCTGGCCGCCCTCCTCTTCTCCCTCATGGCCCACTAAGGCCCAATATCCCCCGGGAGGGTTCCGGTAACCCCCCGGTGTTCCGGTAAAATCCCGATTTCATCCGGAACCATTCCGATATCCAAATATAGGCTTCCAATATATCAATCTTTATGTCTCGACCATTTCGAGACTCCTCGTCATGTCCGTGATCACATCGGGACTCGAACAAACTTCGTACATCAAAACTTATAAACTCATAATAAACTGTCATCGTAACGTTGTTTGCGGACCCTACGGGTTCGAGAACTATGTAGACATGACCTAGAACTATTCTCGGTCAATAACCAATAGCGGAACCTGGATGCCCTTATTGGTTCCTACATATTCTCGAAGATCTTTATCGGTCAAACCGCATAACGACATCGTTGTTCCCTTTGTCATCGGTATGTTACTTGCCCGAGATTCGATCGTCGGTATCTAATACCTAGTTCAATCTCGTTACCGGCAAGTCTCTTTACTCGTTCCGTAATACATCATCTCGCAACTAACTTATTAGTTGCAATGCTTGCAAGGCTTATGTGATGTGTATTACCGAGAAGGCCTAGAGATACCTCTCCGACAATCGGAGTGACAAAACCTAATCTCGAAATACGCCAACCCAACATGTACCTTTGGAGACACCTATAGTACTCCTTTATAATCACCTAGTTACATTGTGACGTTTGGTAGCACCCAAAGTGTTCCTCCGGTAAACGGGAGTTGCATAATCTCATAGTTACAGGAACATGTATAAGTCATGAAGAAAGCAATAGCAACATACTAAACGATCAAGTGCTAGGCTAACGGAATGGGTCATGTCAATCACATCATTCTCCTAATGATGTGATCCCATTAATCAAATAACAACACATGTCTATGGTTAGGAAACATAACCATCTTTGATTAATGAGCTAGTCAAGTAGAGGCATACTAGTGACTATATGTTTGTCTATGTATTCACACATGTATCATGTTTCCGGTTAATACAATTCTAGCATGAATAATAAACATTTATCATGAAATAAGGAAATAAATAACAACTTTATTATTGTCTCTAGGGCATATTTCCTTCAGAAATTTCATGACCGAGTGGCCCGCCCAGGCGTATGAGGCGGGTTTGAGGCGCCCAGCTATAGTGGGCACCCAAACCCGTCTCAAACGTTTGAGCGGGCCTCCCAGTCATTGACGGGTCACGTTTTTTTCAACCCAGACGGACGCCTCAAACGGGCCTCAAACACCCGGGCTAACTGGCACTCCTCATATCCAACCCAAATCTCGGATGGATATGGGGGCCCGGTCACGCCTGCCACGTCGGACCTGGCCCATGCTGTTCCACCCGACCCCGCATATATTCGTCCCCATCCGCTCGCCGGAGCAAACCCTAGCCACTTCGCTCCACTCCCCTCCGCCACCCGATCCCACCTCCGGCGATTACCGGCCTTCTCCCCCATGGCAGGCAGCGGATCGGACTCCGACTAGTCCAGATCCGTCGACTGGAGTGTCATCTCATGTGGGTTCGAGGAGGCAATGGCAATCCGCATTGCACTACGTGGCATTTTGTTCCGAACAAAAATATTTTCTGTCACTTCCATGACAATAGTAGTGACAAAAACATGTACTATCATGAATGTGGTGGGCAACTATTTTTATGATAAATAATTACGACTGGAAATGAAATTTTTGTCCTGTGCGGGCTGTGGCGCACCTACATAATCTTTGGTCTTCCATGACATAAAAAATTATGGTAAAAGTAAGGACGGAAATTTCTCAATGATTTCTCAAACATATTTTGCCATGAAAATTTACAGAGATGTAGTAGACATCTGTAGGGTCATGTGTATTTTTCTTTTGAGAAAAGTATACTTTTCATCTCTCAACTCTTCGTGGAGTCTAAATTTGATCCCTTAACTTTAAAACCGGACAACTTGCACCCCCAACTATCAAAACCGGACAAGGTTCATCCCCGGTCTTTGTTTTGACCGGTTTTGGTAGTGACTCACCCCGGTTTTGACCGGTGCTGACTCAAATTCAAGTATTTTTTTCATATTCGTGAACATTTTTAAATTCACATACTCTTTTCAAATCCGCGTTGTTTTTGCAAGGTCGCATAATTTTTTCAAAAATAAACATACTTTTTTTAAAATCCGTGAACTATTTAAATTTGCTTACTTTTCTCAAATCCATCTTTTGAAAAAAATGCGTACTTTTTTGGAATCCGTATATTTTTCCCAAGTTCGTGTAATTTTATCGAATCCATGAATTATTTTTGAAATTAGAATACTTGTTTCTAATCTGCACACATTTTAAAGTTCAGGCATTTCTTTCGAATCCGTGTCTCTTTTCCAATCGATGAACTTTGTCTGAAACTCACGTACTTGTTTCAAGTGGACATATTTTTTCAAATCAACATAAATTTGCGTAAAAGAGTTTGAAATCCGCGTACTTTTTTCAAGTTCGCATAAATTTTTCAAACTCATGAATTCTTTCCAAACAAATGTACGTGAATATGAAAGTCCATTTAAAAATTACATGAATTTGAATAAACTACATGAACTTTTAGAACGTACGCGGAGTTGAAAAAGTACGTGAACTTGGAAAAAGTACATGGATTTAAAAAAAGTACACAATTTTTTAAAAAAGTTGACATATTTGAGAAAAGTACCAGAATTTGAAAACATTACGCAGACTTGGAAGAAGTACATGAATTTCAGTCCGCACGGTCAAAAGCAGGGTGGGACAGCACTAAAACCGGTCAAAACCGTGAAGAAGGATAAATCTTGTCCGGTTTTAGTAGTTAAGGGTGCAAGTCGTCCGGTTTTGGAGTTGAGGGATTAAATCTAGACTCTGCCAAGAATTGAGGGACGAAAAGTATACTTGTCTCTTTTTTTTTCAGGTTTTTTTGAAACTTCAAATATACTTATGATTTTCAGATTTTTCAGAAAAAAAAAGGAGCTCCATGGAGCTCGAGCTCGAAAAATCCACTCTCTGCATGTACTCTGTACAATATATACTGCTACTCCAGTATATATGCTCCGTCCCTTGCTGTGTTGTCAGGAAGACACGACAGGTCCGCCTTTGCCTTGCCGGTGGCCACCATCTCAGTCTCGGTCTCCATTGCGCCGTTGTCCTCCAAGAACTCTCTCTTGTACTTGTACCTCATGGCCACCCACACCAAGAGCGCCATGTTGGCCATGGTGAGGAGCAGCAGGACCCTAGAGGGGGCGCCCGACCTCTCCTGGTTACAAGGGAAAGTGTGAGGGGGCGTACAGCCTCTTAGTGGGCTGGTTTGCCCCTTTCTCTTAGCCCATGGGCCCCCCAACATTTGCCGGGGCCTCTCGAAACCCCTTTCGGTCAATGCTGGTCATCATCCGGTATCCCCGGAACAATTCCATACTCCAATATCCTTCGTCCAATATATCAATCTTCACCTCCGGACCATTGCAGAGTTCCTCGTCACTTCAGGATCTCATCCGGGACTCCAAACAACCTTCGGTAACCACCATAATGACTCAACTGTACTTATACTATCACCAAACGTTAAGTGTGTACACCCTGCGGGAAACTATGCAGACATGAACGGACACCTCTATGGTCAATAACCAATAGCGGGACCTGGATTCCCACTGGTTCCTACATATTCTACGAAGATCTTATTGGTCGAACCTCGATGTCAAGGATTTAGCTAATCCTGTATGCAGTTCCCTTTGTCTATCGGTATGTTACTTGCCCGAGATTCGATCGTCGGTATCTCCATAATAGTTCAATCTTGTTATCGACAAGTCTCTTTACTCGTTCCATAATACAGGATCCCGTGGCTAACCCATTAGTCACACTGCTTGCAAGCTTCTTGTGATGTTGTATTACCGAGTGGACCTTGAGATACCTCTCCGTCATACGGAGTGACAAATCTCAGTCTTGATCCATGCCAACTCAACAGATACCCTCGAAGATACTTTTAGAGCATCTTTATAATCATCCAGTTACGTTGCGATGTTTGGTACACACAAGGTACTCCTCCGGTGTCAGTGACTTGCATGGTCTCATGGTCATAGGAACATATACTTGACATGCAGAAAACGATAGCAATAAACTTGACACAATAATATGCTACGTTTATAGTTTGGGTCTTGTCCATCACATTATTCTCCTAATGATGCGATCCCGTTATCAAATGACAACTCATGTCCATGACTAGAAAACCATAGCAATCTTTGATCAACGAGCTAGTCCGGTAGAGGCTTACTAGGGACATGTTGTGGTCTATGTATCCACACATGCATTTGAGTCTCCGGTCAATACAATTATAGCATGGATAATAAAAGATTATCATGAACAAGAAAATATAATAATAACCACTTTATTATTGCCTCTAGGGCATATTTCCAACACAGGATACGAGAGTCGATCATCTAATCCTGTCCCTCAAATAAGCATCAAATCCGGATAGCAAAGGTGGGCCAAGCGGACCTAAAGGACAAAGCACATGGAATGTGAGAACATGTGGTCCAACGAATAGTGGGCCAAGCAGACCTCCGCATGATGTCCGGACTCCTACAAAGCTCACCTCCTCCCCCAAGGTTGGTTCTGGTATGGGGCGGGGGGGGGGGGGGACAGACATGCAAAGTGGTCCATGAATGTTTAGGAGACTGCATTGGATGGCAAAATGTGTACGGACCACGTGATGTGCACCTTCACGGGAGCTTTCTAGTGCCGCTTTGGACATGCCCTTAGAATGTATCATTTTTGCAGAGACAACCCTTTACTTTATAAAAATCAACCAACACTTCACATCTCTCACTCCCAGTCTCCCACTAGCAAACCTGTATGCTTATATTTTTTGGCTAAAATATAAAAAAGGGTAATATATTTGAATTGAATGTTCAATTATGAATCTGTTTTGACTATCATCTTTGTCTTGATGAGATCTTTGAAACAAAATCATTGTTGAATATATTTTTGAAAAATATTTTTCTTGCTTTAAACTCTACTCAAAACTTGATGTACTGGCCATAAGCACGTACATGTCGGGGGAGGGAAGGCAGATATTTATCACCAACAAGCTACAAAGCATACAAATCTTATAAATGTTGTAGTCAAGTTTTAAAATAATAATAATAATAATTTTGGATGATCGGCGTGGGACTCAAAAATCCAAAATTTCCACATGGCGCGCCTCCTTCCTCTCCAAAGAACAATACAAAACTTTCCACGTGGCGCGCCTCCTTCCTCTCCAAAGGTGATCGCCTCGCCCTTGTCCATCACGTCTTGTGCGCCATCCCCACTCACTTCCTCACCGCCATCGCCTTCAACCAATCCATTCTCAAGAAGGAGAATCGGATCATCCGTGGTTTCCTCTGGGGCGGAAGGAAGGATGCTAAGGGCGGCCAGTGCCTAGTCAACTGGCAAAGAGTGTGTCGCCCGCTATCCCTTGGCGGCCTCGGTGTCCGCGACCTACAACGTGTCGACATTGCTCCGAGGACTCACTAGCTTTGGCTCAAGCATATAGATCCCACGCGGCCATGGAGCCACCTGCACATTCCCTAAGACCCGGCCGTCAGCACCATTTTCCGCGTGTCCACTACCTGGCTTCTTGGCGACAGAAGCACCTGCAAGTTACGGAGTGACCACTGGATCAATGGTCGATCTGTGCCTAAGATCGCTCCCCTCCCCTCGTCTTCGCGCTTGTACCACGTCGGCGGCGTAAGACCCGTACCGTGCTTGAGGGGATGCACCTACGGTCTTGGGTGCAAGACATTCAGGGCGCGTTAGGCCCGACCGCCTTGGTCCAGTACGTGGAGCTTTGGCGTTGCGTGCGCCACATTACACTCTCTAACTCACCAGATCGCTTGCGGTGGCACTGGACCGCGTCAGCTACGTACTCCGCAAGCTCATGCTACCAGGCACTATTTTTGGGTGCCTGCGAGGACCCACACTGGCGAATCACCTAGAAGCCTTGGGCGCGGCTACGCATCAAATTCTTCATCTGGCTTGCGCTGCAAGACCGTTACTGGATAGTTGAGTTGTTGGGGCACGTAGCAGAAATTCAAAATTTTCCTACGTGTCACCAAGATCTATCTATGGAGAAACCAGCAACGAGGGGAAGGAGAGTGCATCTACATACCCTTGTAGATCGCTAAGCGGAAGCGTTCATGAGAACGGGGTTGAAGGAGTCGACTGTCGTGATCCAAATCACGGAGATCCTAGTCTTTGAACGGACGGCACCTCCGCGCTCAACACACACGACAGCCGGTGGACGTCTCCCACGCCTTGATCCAGCAAGGAGAGAGGAGAGGTTGAGGAAGACTCCATCCAGCAGCAGCACAACGGCATGGTGGTGATGGAGGAGCGTGGCAATCCCGCAGGGCTTCGCCAAGCACCAAGGGAGAGGAGGAGGAGGAGAGGCAGGGCTGCGCCTGGAGAGGGAGGCTCTCGTGTGTTATGGGCAGCCCCATAGGCCTCATATATATAGGGAAGGGAGGGCTGCGCCCCCTCTAGGGTTTCCACCCCCTAGGGGTGGCGGCCAGCCCTAGATGGGTTTTGGGGCGGCCAAGAGGGGAGAGAGGGGAGGCGCCCACTAGGTGGGCCTTAAGGCCCATCTGAACTAGGGTTTGCCCCCTCCCACTCCCCCTTGCGCCTTGGGCCCCTTGTGGGGGGCGCACCAGCCCTCCTAGGGGCTGGTCCCCTCCCACACTTGGCCCACGCAACCTTCTCGGGGCAGGTGGCCCCACTTGGTGGACCCAGGACCCTCCCGGTGGTCCCAGACATTACCGATATCGCCTCAAACTTTTCCGGTGACCAAAACAGACTTCCCATATATAAATCTTTACCTCCGGACCATTCCGAACTCCTCGTGACGTCCAGATCTCATCCGGACTCAACAACATTCGTAACCACATACAAACTTCCTTTATAACCCTAGCGCCATCGAACCTTATGTGTAGACCCTACGGGTTCGGGAACCATGCGCACATGACCGAGACGTTCTCCGGTCAATAACCAACAGCGGATCTGGATACCCATGTTGGCTCCCACATGTTCCACGATGATCTCATCGGATGAACCACGATGTCAAGGACTCAATCGATCCCGTATACAATTCCCTTTGTCTAGCGGTATTGTACTTGCCCGAGATTCGATCGTCGGTATCCCGATACCTTGTTCAATCTCGCTTCCGCAAGTCTCTTTACTCGTTCCGTAACACATCATCCCGTGATCAACTCCTTGATCACATTGTGCACATTATGATGATGTCCTACCGAGTGGGCCCAGAGATACCTCTCCGTTTACAGAGTGACAAATCCAGTCTTGATTCGTGCCAACCCAATGACACTTTCGGAGATACCGTAGTGCACCTTTATAGTCACCCATTCGTTGTGGACGCTTGGTACACCCAAAGCATTCCTACGGTATCCGGAGTTGCACAATCTCATGGTCTAAGGAAATGATACTTGACATTAGAAAAGCTTTAGCATACGAACTACGATCTTTGTGCTAGGCTTAGGATTGGGTCTTGTCCATCACATCATTCTCCTAATGATGTGATCCGTTATCAATGACATCAAATGTCCATGGTTAGGAAACCGTAACCATCTATTGATCAACGAGCTAGCCAATAGAGGCTTGCTAGGGACATGGTGTTGTCTATGTATCCACACATGTATTTGAGTTTCCTATCAATACAATTATAGCATGGATAATAAACGATTATCATGAACAAGGAAATATAATAATAATAACTAATTTATTATTGCCTCTAGGGCATATTTCCAACAGTCTCCCACTTGCACTAGAGTCAATAATCTAGTTCACATCGTCATGTGATTAACACTGATAGGTCACATCGCCATGTGACCAACACCCAAAGAGTTTACTAGTGTCTCTAAACTAGTTCACATCATCATGTGATTTAGACTCAATGAGTTCTGAGGTTTGATCATGTTTTGCTTGTGAGAGAGGTTTTAGTCAACGGGTTTTTAGTCAACGGGTCTGAACCTTTCAGATCCGTGTGTACTTTGCAATTCTCTATGTCATATTGTAAATGTTGTTTCCACGCTCCACTTGGATCTATTCCAAATGGTTGCTCCACTATACGTATCCGGTTTGCTACTCAGAGTCACTCGGATAGGTGTTAAAGCTTGCATCGACGTAACGCTTTACGCCGAACTCTTTATCACCTCCATAATCGAGAAACATGTCCTTATTTACTCCAAGGACAATTTTGACCATCGCCCAATGATCCATTCTGGATCATTCTTGTACCCCTTGAGTGACTCATGGCAAGGCACACTTCCGGTGCGGTACACAGCATAGCATACTGTAGAGCCTATGTCTAAGGCATAGGGGACGATCTTCGTCCTTTTCTCTCTGTTCTGCCGTGGTCGAGCTTTAACTCTTAACTTCATACCTTACATCTCAGGCAAGAACTCCTTCTTTGACTGGTCCATCTTGAACACCTTCAAGATCATGTCAAGGTATGTGCTCATTTGAAAGTACTATTGAGCGGTTTTTGATCTATCCTCATAGATCTTGATGCTCAATGTTCAAGTGGCTTAATCCAGGTTTTCACTTGAAAAACACTTTTCAAATAACCCTACATGCTTTACAGAAAATTCTACATCATTTCTGATCAACAATATGTCAACAACATATACTCATCAAAAATTCTATAGTGCTCCCACTCACTTCTTTGGAAATACAAGTTTCTCATAAACTTTGTATAAACCCAAAATCTTTGATCATCTCATCAAAGTGCACATTCCAACTCCGAGATGCTTACTCCAGTCCTTAGAAGGATTGCTGGAGCTAGCATACCTTTTAGCATCCTTAGGATTGACAAAACTATTCTGATTGTATCACATACAACCTTTCCTCAAGTATAACGTCGAGGAAACAATGTTTTGACATCCTCATGTTGTAACTATTTCGGGTGTACATCCCTCTTTGTAGATATATATCATCATGATTTTGTCTACCTAGAACCTTATACACTTGAGAGAAATTACATCTCTAGTTGATATCCTTTCTTTCACGTCCACCTTGTCTTTCTTATGTTATTTCTTTGGTGGCTCCGTGAAAGCTTTTGCCTTGAGTGCATGTCCTCTATCGTTGCATCTTGATGCACTCTTGTGTGGTGAAGATTATTTTCCTCTTGCTCATCTTTACGAGGCTTTTGCCATCTTAATTGGTACCCCTCGTCTTGATGAGCCTCTCATCGTCTATCTTCACCACGGGTTGTCACAAGCATAGGTTCTCTATTTTCTTATTAGTAAGCTTGTGAACCCATTTGCTAGTTGTGTGTGAGAATGAAAGGCTTTGCACCGTGTACCTCATTCTTTCAAGACTATGTTGATGCTTAATGCTCATCCTATTTTTAGTCTTCTCAAGTGCTTCGCCATGACTCACACACATCATTTCGGTCGAGCCTATTCTTAAGTTGCCTCTTTTACATATTGCTCAACCATGTGCTTGTTGCAAGCGCTAGGCTTTGTTTCCTATATGCTCACCTGCACTGGATGTGAGTTTCTATTGATTTTGGGGGAGCTATGATCCTATTTGTGCACTTTGTATTCAAACACAAAAAAAATTCTTATGTGTGCACAAATCATGGGGAGCTTCTCTAGTTTCTTTAGAACACTCCTTTGCGCTTTTCATAATATCTTTATTCTTGTGGCATGTAGGATCATTGGCCTAGTTGGTTCATTTGATATCCGTTGATTGCTTGCTTCAATTGGTATCTTCTGATTGCTTGTGTCTCTCTTTGTTATGTCTTTGTGGCATATCTTTCTGTTGCAATCTTCGGGCATCAATATAGTTGGTCCTCCTCCAAGTATTACCTTTGGATATGTGTATGGCATTCCACTCTCTTGTTGAGAAATACACAACTTTTGGAGGAACACCTTTTATATTGGTCTTCTTAGCTTTTAGCCCATTTTGGCAATCGATGCCAATGGGGAGAAGTTTCGAGAGAGTTTTGTGGAGAAGTCTTGAGTTTTCTCCTTGCTTTGGTTTTGTTCCTAAGCATTTGCATCTCATACGCATGCATTATTGGTTGTTGCATTGCATGATGATGCATAATTCCTTATATAAACTCTCTTGAAAGTGATTGTCATCAATTACCAAAATGGGGGAGATTGAAAGGACATGCGGTGCCCCCATGTGTGGTTTTGGTAATTGATGACATTCTCTATGGACTAATGGTTGCATTGAGTTATATTTGAAGGAATTGTCCATAGGCATTTCTTGAAGTCCATGTGTTGGTTTCAAGGAGTTTATGTGCTGACCAAGGTGCTATTAAGGAATTATCCAAAGATTGGTCATGCGAATGTTGAGCTTATTGCAAGCATGTCTTGAAGAAGAAGATTGTGTGATCCTTCATGTTTACCTTCAAGACATCATCCAAACGAAGAGAGTTGGAAAGAATCAAGGTTGATCAAGACTAAGTCAAGAGTGAATCAAGTTGATCAACTCACAAAGCGTAGAAGATGTACCGAGAGGGATCAAGTGATCCCATGGTATGGTAAGCATTGTCCATTACGCTTTGTGTGCTAACCCATGGTCTTCGTGAGAGTTCTTTGTGGGGTTAGGTTGCGGTGTGCAAGTTCAAGTGATGCATCACGAAGAGATCAAGTGCTTGAAGCTTGCCGTCCATTGTGGTGACAATGGACTTGTGAAGATGTGCGGAAGAGTGGCTCACCCATAGTGGAGTATGGGGGAGCAATCAACTAGTCTTCTTCGAGCCAACGCAATCAAGAAAGGTGGTCCCACTTGAGGGAGTCAAGATCGTCATCATCTAGCTCAAGTGGACCATGTGCAAGGCAAAGGTTTTCCTTGATAGGTTTTCTATTTTACCGGTCTCATGGTAGTTGTGGAAGACCGGGTTATAGGATCGATTGCCGACTATCAAGGGGGCTCTCAAGTGAGTAGCTTGATCGTATCGTTCGTCGAGAGCTCAAACCATTGCATCCTTGCATCATGTTTCTTGGTTCTTGTTTGGTTCTTCTCCTTGTGAGATTTGGAGCTTATGGTCATTTTATGACAAGCTCGAGTTCATCGAAAACGGAGTTCTCATGCATCTTCTATGATGTTTTCGATGTTGGAGGGTATGCGGTTCTTCTCGGTTGGAGGTTTCACTCCTTTGTTTGCTAAGCATACCTCCCTGCCTCTTCTTACTATAACCAGCCGCTGTTTTGATGCTACTCGTTGTCTTGTTTCAAACAAGCTTGAGTTTGCTCAATTCGAGCTCATATGAAGAAGTTCTGGCAGTTCTGGTTTTCCGGAGTATTCTTTGTCTTAAGTTTGGTGCGGTAGTAGTATCAGGACCCTCGGCGGTAGTACCGAAGCTCCTCAGCGGTAGTACCGCTCTTGGAGCGGTAGTGCCGCTCAAGCGGTAGTACCGCTCTCCGAACGGCAGTACCGCTTGGGAGTTTAGGCCGTAGTACCGCTGCAGCGTCTGGCTACTTCGCCTCGATTCTCGAACGTGTTTTCTCGTGTGGGTTTTGCGGCACTAAGAGCGGCAGAGAAGCGGTAGTACCGCTCTGAGCGGTAGTACCGCTCTACTCCCGCGGTAGTACCGCTCTGGGGCCAGTGGCCTGCCCCTCTCTTCAGCGCGGTAGTACCGCTTGGTAGGGAGCGGTAGTACCGCCCTCAGCGGTAGTACCGCCCTTCCCTAGCGGTAGTACCGCCTGCTTGGGCTGTTCGGTGGGGTAACGGTTGGATTTTTCCCCCTCCTATAAAAGGGGGTCTTCTTCCCCATTGAACCTTATCCTTTGAGCTCGTGTTCTTCCTCCATTGTTGACCTTCTCCGAGCTTGCTATCTCTCAATCCCTCCATGGATTCTTGCTAGTTTTTGGGGGAAAAGAGAGAGGAGATCTAGATCCACATTTCCACCAATCACTTTCTCCTCTATGTGAGGGGAACCCCTTGGATCTAGTTCTCGGAGTTCTTGGTGTTCTCCTTCTTGTTCTTCCTCTCATTTTCTTCCCTAGCGTTAGTTGCTTTGGTGGGATTTGAGAGAGAAGGACTTGGGCACTCCGTGTGCCCTTGCCATTGCATTTGGTGCATCGGTTTGAGTTCTCCACGGTGATACGTGGAAGTTACAAGTTGAGAAGCTTATTACTCTTGGGTGCTTGGTGCCCTTGAGCTTGTTCCTCTTGGGTGCTTGGGCGCCCTAGACGGTTGGTAGTGTTCGGAGCTCAATCATTGTGGTGTAAAGCTCCGGGCAAGCTTCGGGGTCTCCAATTAGGTTGTGGAGATCGCCCCGAGCAATTTGACGGGTTCCGGTGACCGCCCCCAAGGGTTGCCAAAGTGTACGGGTTCGGTGACCGCCCTCAAGGGTCCCTTAGTGGAATCACGGCATCTTGCATTGTGCGAGGGCGTGAGGAGATTACGGTGGCCCTAGTGGCTTCTTGGGGAGCATTGTGCCTCCACACCGCTCCAAACGGAGATTAGCATCCGCAAGGGTGTGAACTTCGGGATACATCGTCGTCTCCGCGTGCCTCGGTTATCTCTTACCCGAGCCCCTTTACTTATGCACTTTACTTTGTGATAGCCATATTGTTCTTTGTCATATATCTTGCTATCACTTAGTTGCTTATCTTGCTTAGCATAAGTTGTTGGTGCACATAGGTGAGCCTAGTCGTTGTAGGTTTTGTGCTTGACAAATTAACCGTTAGGTTTATTCCGCATTTGTTCAAGCCTAAACCGTAATTATTTTAAAGCGCCTATTCACCCCCCCTCTAGGCGACATCCTCGATCTTTCACAGGTGGTATTAATTGTGAAACAATTTGCACAATGTCTCAATTGTGTACCAAACTCGCAACTCAGATATTCATCTCTATGATCACATCACAGACATTTTATCCTCTTGTCACGAAGATCTTCAACTTCACTCTGAAATTACTTGAACCTTTCAATAATTCAGACTTGTGTTTTATCAAGTAAATATACTCAACATCTACTCAAATCATCTCGTGAAGTAAGAACATAACGATATTCATTGCATGCCTCAAAGACTCATTGGACTGCACACATCAAAATGTGTTACTCCCAACAAGTTGCTATCTTGTTCCATCTTCTTCAAACCGAGGCTTTTAGGTCATCTTGCCCATGTGGTATGTTTTGCATATCTCAAGTGATTCAAAATCAAGTGAGTCTAAACGATCCATCTGCATGGAGTTTCTTCATGCATATACACCAATAGACATGGTTTGCATGTCTCAAACTTTTCAAAAACGAGTGAGTCCAAAGATCCATCAACATGGAGCTTCTTCATGCATTTTACACCAATATGACTCACATGGCGGTGCCACAAGTAAGTGGTACTATCATTACTATCTTATATCTTTTGGCATGAAAATGTGTATCACTACGATCGAGATTCAATAAACCATTCCTTTAGGTGCAAGACCATTGAAGGTATTATTCAAATAAACAGAGTAACCATTATTCTCCTTAAATGAATAACCGTATTGCGATAGACATAATCCAATCATGTCTATGCTCAACGCAAACACCAAATGCAATTATTTAGGTTTAACACCAATCTCGTTGGTAGAGGGAGCGTGCGATGCTTGATCACATCAAGCTTGGAAAACACTTCCAACACATATCGTCAGCTCTCTTTTAGCTAGTCTCCGTTTATTCCGTAGCTTTTATTTCGAGTTACTAACACTTAGCAACCGAACCGGTATCTAATACCCTGGTGCTACTAGGAGTACTAGTAAAGTACACATTAACATAATGTATATCCAATATACTTCTATCGACCTTGCCAGCCTTCTCATCTACCAAGTATCCAGGGTAATGCTGCTCCAGTGGCTGTTCCCCTTATTACAGAAGCACTTAGTCTCGGGTTTGGGTTCAACCTTAGGTTTCTTCACTAGAGCAGCATCTGATTTGCCGTTTCATGAAGTATCCTTTCTTGCCCTTGCCCTTCTTGAAACTAGTGGTTTTACCAACCATCAACAATTGATGCTCCTACTTGATTTCTACTTTCGCGGTGTCAAACATCGTGAATACCTCAAGGATCATCATATCTATCCCTGATATGTTATAGTTCATCACGAAGCTCTAGCAGCTTGGTGGCAATGACTTTGGAGAAACATCACTATCTCATCTGGAAGATCAACTCCCACTTGATTCAAGTGATTGTTGCACTCAGACAATCTGAGCACAAGCTCAACGATTGAGCTTTTCTCCCTTAGTTTGCAGGCTAAGAAATCGTCGGAGGTCTCATACCTCTTGATGTGGGCACGAACCTGAAATCCCAATTTCAGCTCTCGAAACATCTCATATGTTCCGCGATGTTTCGAAAACGTCTTTCGTGCCTCAACTCTAAACCGTTCAACTGAACTATCACATAGTTATCAAAACGTGTATGTCCGATGTTCGCAACATCCACAAACGACGTTTGGGGTTCAAAGATCTTGGCGGTGCATTAAGGACATAAGCTTTCTACTGTCCGCATAATCGCTACTTTCAACTTTCAACTATATTTTCTCTAGGAACATATCTAAACAATGGAACTAAAGCGCGAGCTTACGACATAATTTGCAAAAGGTCTTTTGACTATGTTCAAGATAATTAAGTTCATCTTATGAACTCCCACTCGATAGACATCCCTCGGTCATCTAAGTGATTACATGATCCGAGTCAACTAGGCCGTGTCCGATCATCACGTGAGATGGACTAGTCATCATCGGTGAACATCTTCATGTTGATCGTATCTACTATCGACTCATGCTCGACCTTTCGGTCTCGTGTTCCGAGGCCATGTCTGTACATGCTAGGCTCGTCAAGTTAACCCTAAGTGTATTGCATGTGTTCCGAGGCCATGTGCGTACATGCTAGGCTCGTCAACACCCGTTGTATGTGAACGTAAGAATCCATCACACCCGATCATCACGTGGTGCTTAGAAGCGACGAACTTTTGGCAACGGTGCACAGTTAGGGGAGAACACTTCTTGAAATTGTTGTAAGGGATCATCTTATTTACTACCGTCGTTCTAAGTAAACAAGATGCATAAACATAATAAACATCACATGCAATTATATAGTAGTGACATGATATGGCCAATATCATATTGCTCCTTTGATCTCCATCTTCGGGCTCCATGATCATCATTGTCACCGCATGACACCATGATCTCCATCATCATGATCTCCATCATCGTGTCTTCATGAAGTTGTCTCGCCAACTATTACTTCTACTACTATGGCTACCGGTTAGCAATAAAGTAAAGTAATTACATGGCGTTGTTCAATGACACGCAGGTCATACAATGAATAAAGACAACTTCTATGGCTCCTGCCGGTTGTCATACTCATCGACATGCAAGTCGTGAATCCTATTACAAGAACATGATCAATCTCATACATCACATATCATTCATCACATTCTTCTTGGCCATATCACATCACATAGCATACCCTGCAAAAACAAGTTAGACGTCCTCTAATTGTTGTTTGCATGTTTTACGTGGCTGCTATGGGTTTCTAGCAAGAACGTTTCTTACCTACGCAAAACCACAACGTGATATGCCAATTGCTATTTACCCTTCATAAGGACCCTATTCATCGAATCCGTTCCGACTAAAGTGGAGAGGCGGCACCGCTAGCCACCTTATGCACCAAGTGCATGTCACGGTGGAACCTGTCTCACGAAGAGTACGGTAAGGTCGGTCCGGCCGCTTCATCCCACAATACCGTCGAAACAAGATTGGACTAGTAACGGTAAGCATATTGAACAAAATCAACGCCCACAACTACTTTGTGTTCTACTCGTGCAAAGAATCTACGCAATAGACCTAGCTCATGATGCCATTGTTGGGGAACGTGGCGTAAATTCAAAATTTTCCCACGTGTCACCAAGATCTATCTATGGAGAAACCAGCAACGAGGGAAGGAGAGTGCATCTACATACCCTTGTAGATCGCTAAGCGGAAGCGTTCATGAGAACGGGGTTGAAGGAGTCGACTGTCGTGATCCAAATCACGGAGATCCTAGTGCCGAACGGACGGCACCTCCGCGTTCAACACACGTACAGCCGGTGGCGCCTCCCACGCCTTGATCCAGCAAGGAGAGAGGAGAGGTTGAGGAAGACTCCATCCAGCAGCAGCACAACGGCATGGTGGTGATGGAGGGCGTGGCAATCCCGCAGGCTTCGCCAAGCACCAAGGGAGAGGAGGAGGAGGAGGAGGCAGGCTGCTGGAGAGGAGGCTCTCGTGTGTTATGGGCAGCCCCATAGGCCTCATATATATAGGGAAGGGAGGGCTCGCGCCTCGGTTTCCACCCCTAGGGGTGGCGGCCAGCCCTAGATGGGTTTTGGGGGCGGCCAAGAGGGGAGAGGGAGGCGCCACTAGGTGGGCCTTAAGGCCCATCTGAACTAGGGTTTGCCCCTCCCACTCCCCTTGCGCTTGGGCCCCTTGTGGGGCGCACCAGCCCTCCTAGGGGCTGGTCCCTCCCACACTTGGCCCACGCAACCTTCAGGGCAGGTGGCCCCACTTGGTGGACCCAGGACCCTCCGGTGGTCCCAGACATTACCGATATCGCCTCAAACTTTTCCGGTGACCAAAACAGACTTCCCATATATAAATCTTTACCTCCGGACCATTCCGAACTCCTCGTGACGCCCAGGATCTCATCCGGACTCGAACAACATTCGTAACCACATACAAACTTCCTTTATAACCCTAGCGCCATCGAACCTTAAGTGTGTAGACCCTACGGGTTCGGGAACCATGCGAGACATGACCGAGACGTTCTCCGGTCAATAACCAACAGCGGATCTGGATACCCATGTTGGCTCCTACATGTTCCACGATGATCTCATCGGATGAACCACGATGTCAAGGACTCAATCGATCCAGTATACAATTCCCTTTGTCTAGCGGTATTGTACTTGCCCGAGATTCGATCGTCGGTATCCCGATACCTTGTTCAATCTCGTTTCCGCAAGTCTCTTTACTCGTTCCGTAACACATCATCCCGTGATCAACTCCTTGATCACATTGTGCACATTATGATGATGTCCTACCGAGTGGGCCCAGAGATACCTCTCCGTTTACAGAGTGACAAATCCAGTCTTGATTCGTGCCAACCCAGCAGACACTTTCGGAGATACCGTAGTGCACCTTTATAGTCACCCGATTACGTTGTGACGTTTGGTACACCCAAAGCATTCCTACGGTATCCGGGAGTTGCACAATCTCATGGTCTAAGGAAATGATACTTGACATTAGAAAAGCTTTAGCATACGAACTACGATCTTTGTGCTAGGCTTAGGATTGGGTCTTGTCCATCACATCATTCTCCTAATGATGTGATCCCGTTATCAATGACATCAAATGTCCATGGTTAGGAAACCGTAACCATCTATTGATCAACGAGCTAGCCAATAGAGGCTTGCTAGGGACATGGTGTTGTCTATGTATCCACACATGTATTTGAGTTTCCTATCAATACAATTATAGCATGGATAATAAACGATTATCATGAACAAGGAAATATAATAATAATAACTAATTTATTATTGCCTCTAGGGCATATTTCCAACATGAGTGCCACGCTCGTTATGGCCTACCGCACGAGAACTTGCGCCTTCTGTGAGCAACAAGAGGAAACGATGCAACATCTGCTGGCGGGTTGCTCTTTCTTCCACCAAGTTGCACATGAGATACTCGGCTGGTTTGGTCAACCGTCGAGCTGCCGAGTACCGACGCAGACTTCTATACCTGGTGGGCCACATCCTGCGACCGATCACCGTCGCCGGTGCGTAAAGGATTGGCCTCCCTTATCATCCTCACCGCTTGGTGCCTCTGGAAGCACCGGAATGCTTGCATCTTCGACAGCGAGCAACCCTCTATCCCCTGCATATCCGACAACATCAAAGGCGAAGTGCGCCTGTGAGCTAGGGCCGGTGCCATTGGAATCCAAAATATCATCCCCGAAGGCTAGTTTTAGAGGTTTTTTAGGGCTGAGCAACCACATGTCTGTAATGCTCCGAGCTCACTTCCATGCCTCTCTGTGTACATGGCTTAGTGAGTTTTTGTAATCCTATGTTGTGCTTCTTTCCTTCTATCAGTGAAAAGATACGCAATCTTTACGTATTCACAAAAATAAATAAAATTAAAACATATACTACATTGATCTTGTTTCAAAGTTCTCATAAAAACAAAGACGGCAGTCAACAATTTCAAAGTCGAACAATTGGTTCAAAATATTTGACCCCATTTTGTTTGGACAACAATAATAAACATACACAACTAATGATGGGAAACTGAGAACGTGACATATGAAATGCGGGCAGACCCCGTCTTCCACTTCCAAACCGAGCTCTACGTCACTTTGGTGCAGACCGTGGCGGCAGGCGGACGGCGAGCTCGATTTGGAAGTGCAAGAGGGAGAGAAGGGAGCAACAGCGGTGCTGAGGGAGCGAGAGGAGGGGAATGGAGACGAGGCTGTGGTTGCCAATAACCGGGTTTGGCCCCTTAGGCAGCGCACTAGAGCGGCTTCATGAATGTGTCCTCACTGAATCAGAGGAGATGTACGATGGGCACGTGGCTTTTTATATGGGTCCCGTCCGTCAGTCTGACGTGACGGATGCAGGCCTCTTCATATTCACCTCACATATGGATTGAGTATGAGGGATGCCGGACAACCTGAACGTATAGAGCCGGTTTGAGGAGTCTAGTTGTGTGACAATTTTGTGATCCGGCGTTGTTCGCCTGGATGTATAGATAGGATTCAAGGGATTCAGTTGTGGAGGTTATCTCTCATAAGTTTAGCATTTTCCTGATAACGACATGTGCCAAAGGCGGAGGTGAAGCTCCCCCGCGACATCAGGTCTCTGCCTAGCAAGTAGCCATCCGGCACTCCACATACACTCAATCATTTTGCTCCAACCAGCCAGGCCCATTTCGACACACCACGAGGCACGCACTAGAGTCTACACTACAGCATACATCGTTGGATCGGCCGTCGATGGAAGAGCTCAAGCCGGAGTTCACAAAGGACGGTTCCGTCGACCTCCGCGGCCGGCCGGTCGTCGCCGCCCGGACCGGCCGCTGGAAGGCCTGCTCCTTCCTAGTCGGTGAGTGGTCGGTACCAGGCTCCGTCCGCCATGGATCGATCTAATCCGACTCTCCTTCTGATGAACCCGCGGATATATACATGATGATTGATGGGTGTAGGGTACGAGGCGTTCGAGCGCATGGCGTTCTACGGGGTGGCGTCGAACCTGGTGGTGTACCTGACGACGCAGATGCGGCAGGAGACGGTGCCGTCGGTCCGCAGCGTCAACAACTGGACGGGCACGGTGTGGATGACGCCCATCGCCGGAGCCTACATCGCCGACGCCTTCCTCGGCCGCTTCTGGACCTTCACCGTCTCCTCCCTCATCTACCTCTCGGTCAGTACAGTACATAGATGAGCCCAGCTAGCAAACCATCTTCAGTCCAATTTAATCTCGCAGTCCAGTATGCTTCACAACGCAGTCCAGTACATGGTTTCACTCACAGCACATTATTAGCAGTAACTCTCATGACTCAAACGACACACTGCAATAGAAAACGTACCAGAAATTAAATTACCACGCCAGCGGCAGCAATTCGAAAACTGGCTACACCATGCCTGAAACCGGACGGAGAGACTAGTCAGCCAGTGCTCAGTAGTGTTCAGTCAGAGCCCGACGCAGGTAGAGGTAGAAGATTCTTACGGGCAATCGCTGTCGGCTCGGGCCAACCAACTAGGACCATTGTTTTGTCATGACGGTTAGGATTGCGACCGAAGAAGAAAACCGCATTTGGATTTCGGGATCTTTCGGCTGGGAAAACGTGGCAGAGGCGTGGGCAAAAGCCACTACTATTCTGCTTTCGTTGTTCTGTTTCTGCGATACACGTACGAAGGCCCCACCGGCATCCATCACACAGCACAAGCTGAAGCTACTACTCTGCTTTGGTCACGGAGGCGTATGTATGCCGGTGTATGCCGGTGTACTCAAGCTCAAAAGCATTTTTTTTAAATTAAAGCAAAGCTTTATAACTTAATGGTGTACGGGTAAATCACCCGCAACACAAATTAACGGTGTAAAGCTCAAAAGCATTGCAAAAGGCTATCATGTCCATGCCAATCCAGAACCCAGATTTAGTACAGCTGGAAAACTCTTCACATGTGTCACCGTCCATGACAATAATACTAAGGGCATCTCCAGCCGTTGGCCCCCAAGAGGGTGTCTAAAAGCGCCGCAGCGCTGAGGTGGCCAAGTAAAACCTGCCCAGAAGTGAGTCGGTCCCGACCGTCGGTCTGGGCGCGCTCAGCGCCAGATTTAAAAAAAACCGTTCGCGAAGTTATGATAAAACTAGTTATATTTCGCCAACCATGGCAAGTTTCGTGAAATTCGCCCAAACATTACATCAACCTAATCTAAAATAAAAGAAAGTGGCTGAAGTCGTCGCCGCCATAAATCGCCGCCATCGTAGTCGTCGCCTTCGCTCCTTGACGCGGGTGCCCTCGCTGACCCTGCCGGCGCCGCTTGGCGGCGGCGGCGGCGTCGTCGTCGTCGTCGTCATTGTCGCGATAAGACGACGACCCGCCTTCCTCGCGGCCGCGTCGGCGCTCCTCGAAGCGGCGTAGGGCGGCGCACTGGCGCTCCTTCTCCTTCTCTCGGCGCGCCTTCTCCAACGCAATGGAGTCCTGGCGCGCCCATTCGAGGGCCGCGTCGTCGTCGTCGAACTCCGCGTTCACCGGCGCCAGCCCCGGCTCCGTCTTTGGCTTGACGAAGCGCAGAGGAGCCGACGAGGACGAGGCGCGCCGGCCGCCCTCGTTGATGACGATGCCGGCGCTGCGAGTGCGCCGGCCGAGCGGCATCTCCGCCGCGGGCTCGGCCTTGACGCCGAGCAGCGCACGAGAGCCGGAGGAATGGGAAGAAGAGCGCGATGAGGAGGAAGAAGAGGAAGCGCTGAACCTCCTTGGCGCCCATGGCCCGACGCGTCGGTGCTGCGCCGAGGCGGCCACCGCCGGGGGGTACGCCAACGGCGGGTCGTTGCCGCCGAGGTACGTGAGCACGCCCTCGAGTGTGCGGTCGGGACGCCCACCGAGGTGGCGCCTTGCTGTTCTCGCTGCCGCCGACCACCGGGCGCCGTTGGTGGGCGCCAGCGCTGCCGCTGGCGGCGCTGAAATCGCCGCCAGCCGCGTGGTTGTCGGCGCGCGATCGGGAAGGCGGTGGGCGTCGGTGAGGACGCGCGACGATCTCGACCTCTTCGGCAATACCTCGGCCGCCACGGCGTCGGGCAACGGGGAATGGGCACTCGCGCCGAGCCTCCACCCGCTGGCCCGGCGCGCATGTCCGGCGGCGCCGGATGTTCGCCGAACAGAGCAGGACTCTGTTTGCGGAGCGAACGGCGGCCGGTTAGCGCCGCCGCCGCCTCTCGGGAAGCGTTTTGCCATGCCGCCGCGGGCTGGGCGGCTCGGGAGAGGTAGAGGGAGGGCTGGGCGGCGCGCGGCGAGAGGGAGAGAGGGAGGGCTGGGCGGCGGCGGGAGGGCTGGTGTGGGCGCAGCGAGTGGAGGCCGCCGGCTTTATAGCCGGGCCGCGCCCGTGTGTACGCGTGGCGAGAAGGGGCGTCGGTGCGCCGTCCGTGAAGCGCCGCCGTGAGAATCAATGGCAAGGCTGACGGCGGCAGCCTTGCCATTGATTCTCAAGGAACCGAGGCCGTTGGGGGAAGACGAGGCGCCGAGTCGTTGACGCGGCTGGCCCACGTCTTTTTCGCGCCAAAACAGTTCGCCCCGGCGCCCCCGTGCGCCCCCCCATCGCGCCGGGTTCGGGCTGGGTCCACCGGCGCTGTTTTCGGCCCAAGCCGGCGAAAATCGGGCTCCTGCGGACGTGACTGGGCCGCTTTTTCAGCGTCGGCGCGAAAAAATCGCCTGGGGAGGCCTTCCTGGGGGCGCGGCTGGAGATGCCCTAAGAACTAGACTGCGAAAATATCTTTACATTTTGAGACGGAAGTAGTAGTGTTCATATATCTTAGTACAAACATCAATAAAAAATATTTGAACAAATGGTGAATCTTACTGGCTCAAAATGAAACATCAAGAAGATACAAACACAATAAACACATACCCGGTCCCTGCATAGTGATGCATACAACTAACACCAACACATGCACGCAAATAGCAATGTCATGTAAGACTAAAACTATGTGTAGACGAAAAAAACTCAAAGCAATCAGATCCACGCTCGGCAAACTACAACAATGACCGCATCTTACAAACCATCTCATAACACCACACGGACGACAAGGTTCTTCAACAACAACGTCTTCATGATCTAGCTACAAAGGCCAGAATATAGGTTTTCACCCCGCAGAATTAGTCCGAGCATATCCGAGCAATGGCATTAACAAGGTAACAACGTAAAAATATAGTCATTGCCAGGTATAACCAACTCGGGTCAGAACTAGGCTTTCACCCTGGAGCTCGAGACCGAGTGCTCGGGTAGCACCACTATCACGTCAATCATGGGTTGTCACGGCCACTTTTCTACTATCCCAGCAGCTGCATGCAACATTTGACCGTCAACACTGCACAACTATCCCTCTGTGCCAAGCCGTCGTCCATTGTTTGCATCTCACCGTTGAATTCAACCACCGGGTCCTGAAGGGAGGAACCCTCAGGAAGACCTTTCGGTGACCACCGCAATCCATAGCAAGGAAGCCGCCACACGCTGGAGTGGTCACCACAAGGACCAACACGGAATATCACCTAGACAAAGCCCTGTCAGGCCCGTCAGCCCAGGAGCCGACATGGCCGGAAATGGGGCACAAAAGGCATATTATCATCGCCGACACACGCCCGCGTGGAGCACAACTGTCGCTATATCAGGAGTGCACAACCTCCATATCAATGCCACGCCTCCCGATCGGAGCACCGTGGCCGCCTCGAGCACGCCCGCCGTCGAGCCTCCCGACAGGAACCTGCTCATTGGCTTGCCTGCCACATCCGCAAAGCCTCCTCTGCGCATCCTGCCTTTGCGCCACACAGACCATCGAAACCGCGTCGCCTTCTGATGTACAACCATGGTGGTCGCCACCGAGATAATAAGAATACCACGTGTCGCCCCACAGCCACCCACCACGAGGGCTTTGCCCAGTGGCACACATGCAATGATGAAGGGAGGTGCAAGTAGGAGAGGGCATTGGTGGTGTCGGCCTGGAGGCGCCGCCATGTCGCCAAGAGCGATGCGAGGGCTGATCCAGTTTTTTCAAGAGGATCATATGTGATCCAATGTTAGGCCATACCAAAATAATGATAACGTAAACAAAAAGGTATGTGAGGTACATTTTGCCAGCCATCCTCAACCGTGTGTTTTTGTGATTTATTTATTTTTTGTGATTTATTTATGAAACGGAGGGAGTAAATCCCAAAATGAATAATAGGTGTTTGTAAAAAAAGCCTTCCATAAAATGAATCAAACACCTATGAAAAAAGTAGTCTATGAGTGGATCGCATCAAACTTATTAGAAACATCAATCACACTTTTTAGAATGTTTGTCTTTCAAGTTTCAAATAATTTACGTACAGAACTTTCCTAAACTTGAATCACAACTTTAAATGCCTGGCTTTCAACTTTTGACAAAATTTCAGCAAAAATCTTGTGACGGAAGTTAATGTGGGCTTTCTTCAACTAGTTCCATTTCACTTTCTGAAAGAAAAACACAATGTTGCGAGGTAACTAAATGGACTACACAAAGCTAGCAGTAACGGATACGAGATCACCAGCCACGGCGGTGGTTCTCATCTGGTTTCATCGTGCTTTGTTTTATGTTGTAACCGTAATCTATTGTACTCGACCCATTCCGCTTGTGGTTCAAAATGGAAGATTCAGCATGCTGTAAAAACAAGCAATATTTGACCATTTTCTTTCAAAGAGTATGGGGAAAATGGGAAATTTTGTGGTTAATAATAAATGTGGGATGATTCATATGGTTGCAGGGAATGGTTCTGATAACCCTGGCCGTCTCCCTGAAGCCGCTGCACCCGCAGTGCACGGCGGGCGGCGACTGCGCCCCGGCGACGCGGCAGCAGGTCGCCTTCCTGTACGCGGCGCTCTACACCATGGCCATCGGCGCGGGCGGGACCAAGCCCAACATCTCGACGTTCGGCGCGGACCAGTTCGACGACTTGGACGCCCGGGAGCGCGAGATCAAGGCCTCCTTCTTCAACTGGTGGCTGTTCAGCTCCTTCGCCGGCGGCCTCGTCGCCGTGCTCGTCCTCGTCTACGTGCAGGAGGAGGTCGGCTGGGGCGTCGGGTACACGATCCCCACGGTCGGCCTCGCCCTGTCTCTCGTGCTGTTCTACGTGGGCACGCCCTTCTACCGGCACAAGCCGGTCACGCGGAGCACGGCGGCCGGCCCGGCGAGGCTGGTCGGCAAGGTGCTCAGGGCCGCGTACGCGAACCGGGGATGCCCGCTCACCGGCGAGCTGCACGAGCACGACAAGGCGTGGTACGCCGCGGCCGGGAAGCGGCTTCTACTCCACACGGAGGGTAATTTCAGGTTCTTGGACAAGGCGGCCATGCGCGAGGCGTGCACGGTGACCGAGGTCGAGGAGGTGAAGCTGATCGCCGGCATGATCGTGGTGTGGCTGGTGACCCTGGTGCCCTGCACCATCTGGGCGCAGGTGAACACCCTGTTCGTGAAGCAAGGGACGACGCTGGACCGCTCCGTCGGCGGCGTCCGCATCCCGGCCGCGTCCCTGGGCAGCTTTGTCACCATCTCCATGCTGGTCTCCATCCCGGTCTACGACCGCGTGCTGGTGCCGCTGGCCCGCCGGCGCACGGGCAACCCGCGCGGCATCACCCTCCTGCAGCGCCTCGGCATCGGCTGCGCGCTGCAGGTGCTCGTCGTGGCCTGCGCCTGCCTGGTGGAGGTCCGGCGCATGCGCGTGATCCGGGAGCGCTCCGCCCGCGGCCCCCACGACACGGTGCCGATGAGCGTCTTCTGGATGCTGCCGCAGTACGTGCTGCTGGGCGTCGGCGACGTGTTCAACTCCGTGGGCATCCTCGAGTTCTTCTACGACCAGTCGCCGGAGGGGATGCGAAGCCTCGGCACCACCTTCTTCACCAGCGGGCTCGGCGTCGGGAACTTCCTCAACAGCCTGCTCGTGACGCTCGTCGACCGGGCCACCGCCACCGGGGGGAGCTGGATCGGCGACAACCTCAATGACTCGCACCTCGACTACTAATACGTGTTCCTGCTGCTCCTCACCATGGCCAACATGGCGCTCTTCGTGTGGGTGGCCACGAGGTACAAGTACAAGAGAGAGTTCTTGGAGGACAGCGGCGCAATGGAGACCGAGACCGAGACCGAGATGGTGGCCGGCGGCAAGGTAAAGGCGGACCTGCCGTGTCTGCCTGACAACACAACAAGGGACAGAGCATATATACTGGAGTAGCACTATATTGTACAGACTACAGAGTACATGCAGAGAGTGAATTTTTCGAGCTCGGAAAAATCCGAAAATCATATATTTGAAGTTTCAAAAAAAATCTGGAAAAAATATACACGTGACCCTACAGATGTATACTACATCTCTGTAAATTTTCATGACGAAATATGTTTGAGAAATCACAAGAAATTTCCGTCCTCACTTTTATCATAATTCTTTACGTCATGGAAGACCAAAGAACGTCATATAGGTGCGCCGTTGGCCCGTCCAGGACAAAATTTTCATTTCCAATCATAATTTCTTGTCATAAAAATAGTTGCCCACCACATTCATGATAATACATGTTTGTTTCACTATTGTCACTTCCATGACAGAAAATATTTTCGTTCCAAACAAAATGATACGGATGTGTATCTTTAATATAGTGCTCAAACCCTTCACCTTTTTTTTGAACCAGGCTAACCCCCCTTTCCATTACTTAGAACGGAAATACAATAGTCTGGAAAACAGAGATGATCTAAGAACAGGGAGAAGGGGAGAACGAGTTTGACGCATTACCTGGAAACCCACCGCGCTTGCCCACCATCGAAACCCACCCGCAACGACACGAATGAAGCGAAAAACGAAGCACGTCCAGCCACTAGAAAGCAAGCCAAACGGAATGTCCGAACCAACGAATACAAAATTAGGACATGTATAATGATATTATCTTAGAAGTGTCACACATGATAGGTGCTGATGTGAAGGAGAAAGAATTCATAAGAAAAAGCTTGCCTTCTTTTATTTAAGAGATGATCTCTTAATACAATATGTCTTATCACGTTTTTAGAAATAGCTGGTTATTAGAGATAACACTAAGATATGAACCATTATAAGCATATTTTTTTATCATATCTAAATTACATGTAAGATTTAAAATAAAACAATTTTGTCAACCATTGTGTATGCCCTTTGAAGAAAAAGTCGTGAACCAAAACATAGCAGTGCGAGCACGCCTCACACACCAACCCAAACGGAATACAGAAGGACGAAACGGCCACACAGCTACCAAACGAAGGAGGCAGGAACGACAAAACTCCGAAGCCAGGTAAGAGCATCTACAGCGGGCACCTCAAACCCGAAACACGGGGACACCATGGCTGCCGGCAGTAAGGCAGATGGAGGCCGGAAGGGGAGGATGAAGGAGGGGCCCGCAAGGGGGCAGGGAGACTGGCAAGATGTCATTCTTAGAGCATCTCCAGCCGTTGGAGCTCCAAGAATACCATCGAATCAAAAAAGTTGATGCCAAATGCTTTATCCGACGAAATAGAAGAGTATGGAAAGGGCATTTTCCTAGCCACACCCCACCCTAACCAAAAATTTGTGAGAAAAATGATTAAGTAAGCAAAAAAAGGGACATAAAGACACGGTTCGTCGAAACTTGCGCCGACACCTCCAAGAGCACCTCAGCGTGCTGGGTTTGCCAGCGCTATTTTGCGCGCTGGGGACATGGCTAGGCCATTATTTGGCAAAAAGCACCGGCCGAGCCTAAAAAAGGTGTTGTGAGGGCGCGAGTGGAGATGCTCTTAAGAGGAAAGAAGCTGTATGCTCGGATACAGGAAATTATAGAGAGCAGCCTCGACTTTCATGAACACATCTTTTGTTACAATTTAAACCCACCATGAAAGTGGCTGTAATATGAAGGGCATAAAACATGCTGGTGAGGAACATAGGGTTGAGGCAAGTGCATAAGGAAATAATAATAAGAGCAGGCAAAAATAATGCAAACAAAATAGTTTCTGAACTGTCAACAAACGAGAATAGTGACCAGAATGTGATGCAACTTCAAAATGAAAAGGATAGGGCAAGGAAAGCTATATCGACGAAGAACCAGGTAAATCTAAAGATCAAGCACAAGAGCAAAAGAACCAGTGGACAACAGAAAGATAATCTAAGTAAAACATCCGTTACATCACCAGACATCAAAACATAGTTCCCAGTATCACGACAAATAGGTCATAACAGCAAGACTCATCGATACAAAATAGTGCAGCTCTCTTTAACAACACAAGACCAGGTAAGGGATAACGGCACCAAAAATTTAGAGCTTGTCCTCGAAATCGGATAGAGGGGTCATCTGCTCCTTGAGCCCCTTCCTCTTGCGGATGTCCGTGACAAGCGTCGCCGACTGGGTGCCGGGGTCCAAAGGATCAGAAGCCATGATGTCCCAGTGGTCAAACACACACTGGGGGAAGGCCTGGCCGGACGTCGCAGCCCTCAGGGTGCTTGAGAACCCAAAGGACTCGATGACGGGGAGGTAGGCCTTGATGTTGTAGAGCGGGGTACCTTGCCTCTGCATCTCCTCAAACACGTGCCCTCTCTTCTGATTCAGAACACCATAGATACCACCAAGTGCATTCTCCGGGGCCTGGATCTCAACCAGGTACACGGGCTCCAGCAGCCTTGGCTTGGCAGTGAGCTGAGAAGCATAAATGACCCTCCTGGCCGTGGGAATGACCTGACCACCACCCCTGTGGATAGCATCAGTGTGGAGAACAACATCACAGACCTCAAAGCAAATGCCACGCATGTTCTCCTCAGCCAACGCGCCTTCCTTCGACGCCCACTGGAACCCAGCCACAACAGAGTCCTTGATTTCATTAAGATACTGCACTCCCTTACACATGTCAACAACCATGTTGGGGCCAGTCGTCTCAGGTCCAAAGCACCAAATCTTCTTGGCAAGATCCTTGTCCCAGCCGAACTCCTCAGACAGGATCTTGGACCGCACCTTAGGATCGTCACGTGGGCCAATGCGCCCATCATCAATGGCCTCAGCCAGTCCCTCCTCCAAGGGGCGAGCTTCCATGTAAAGACGGTTGTGCTTGTTCGGGGACTTGCTCATGACAGTGCGGCAGGACTTCTCCAGAACAGTCTCACGGAAGGAGACGACAGGAGGGGAAACAATGATTTCAGCACCACCCATGAAGTCATCCTGAAGATCCTTCAAACAGATTTCAAGGTGAAGCTCTCCAGCTCCAGCAATGATATGCTCACCAGACTCCTCAATGGTACAGAGAACCATAGGATCAGACTTTGCCAGACGCTTCAAACCCTCAACAAGCTTGGGAAGATCAGAGGCCACCTTGCACTGAACAGCAACACGCACAACAGGGGACACAGAGAACTTCATTGCCCTGATTGGGCAGGCATCAACTTCCTTCTCATTTGTCAGGGTTGCATTCTTTGTGATGAACTGATCCAAACCAACCAAAGCAACAGTGTTACCACAGGGAACATCCTCAACAGACTCTTGCTTCTTTCCCATCCAGATAACAGTACGCTGGACACTCTTCACATACAGATCCTTCTTCTGGCCAGGAACAAAGTTGGGACCCATGATACGGACCTTCATGCCAGTTGCAACCCTCCCAGCAAAAACACGTCCAAAGGCAAAGAATCTACCCTTGTCAGATGCTGGAATCATCTTGGAGACATACAGCATAAGAGGACCATCAGGGTCACAGTTTCTGATAGCATTTGCATATATGTCATCAAGGGGGCCCTCGTATAAGTTCTCCACACGATACCTCTGGGCCTTTGAAGGAGAGGGGAGGTGAAATATCATCATCTCAAGCAGAGCACGACTGGCAGGCAGCCAAGTTTGCATCACACGCTTCATGAGAGCCTTGCCCATCAAGTCCTTCTCATCATTCTTCATGGTCACACCAAGCTTCTTCAACATAGGCCACAACTTATCCTTCTGATCATTCATGCAGGTGGCTATGATTTGCTTGATTGGCTCATAGCAGAACTGAACAAAACCTCTCTTGCAGGTAGCTGTCCCAGTGTTCTTGGAGGTCCATTTCTTTGTGGCTGGGTCAAAGAAGTTCTCACCCCACAGCCTCTCCATCATCTTTGCCTCGTCAACTCCAAACTTTGAGGCATACATCTTAGCAAAGTTTGTAAGGGTGAAAGCCCACCCATGCAGACCAGCAGAGAATGCAACAGTCCCCTTCTCTGGGTACACTTGGACATCACCAAGGAGCACATCTTCATATGTTGCCATGATGACATTGGCATTTTCAATAACACGGGAGAAAGTCTGATATGCTTCCTCACCTTCCACCTGAAGCTCAAGGAAGCATCTGTCCATCTTGTTCACGGTAAGGACTGGCCTAATCCTCTCACCAAGAGCTTGGCGCAGCACAGTTTCAGTCTGCACGCAGACACCCTCAATACAGTCAACAACCACCAAAGCTCCATCAGTGATACGAAGAGCAGCTGTGACTTCCGAAGAGAAGTCAACGTGGCCAGGTGAGTCAATAAGGTTGATCAGGTATTCATCCCCATCGCGATCGCCCTTGTACATCTCGAGTGATTCAGGAGTCATCTGATAGAAAAGAGAGATACCCGTGGATTTGATTGTGATACCACGCTCTGCCTCATCTGCACGGGTATCAGTCATGCGAACATCACCAGCAACTTCCTGGGCAATAATCCCAGCAGCTGCCACAAGGGAATCCGTAAGCGTAGACTTGCCTGCAAATATGTAAATAATCTGTGAGAACAGTGCACAGACATCTTATTTGACAGTTGAACACAATTGATATGATTACAAATGAAAACATTAACTTATAAGACAGAAGTACGACACAGCAGTACAGAAAATTCAAACAATCAAGAAATAAAAAGGTGAACATAAGGCGAACCAGCTATTTGGTAACATGGTTAAACAAAATCTAGTGGGACATTGCAAATAACACATATATCAGGACATCAATTTAGAAGTAACTAAGTACAACCACGTGAATTTCATATCTAATAAATTGTAATGCATTCAGCAATTAGCATCAGCAAGCTCCAAACTGGGGAGATTCTGAGCCCTGGGATGATGTGTGTAGTTACATTTATAAGCTTATTAAAGCAGAAACCAATCATAATACAATAAACAGGAACAGTAGATTGCAATTCACGCAATAGGATTTATTGGTTTTTACCAATTCAAAGAGATTCAGTTTTAAAATTAATACAGTCAAATGAGCAGGCTACAAGAACATCAATCAACAAGATCCTACTGAATAAACTCGATAATGTCGCTGTTCAGGCACATACCATGGTCTACATGAGCAATAACCGACATGTTACGGATATTGTTTTTTTTGTCCATGATTCCACGGAGCTCCTCCGCTGTGAACTTCACCATCTTGACTGTGTTTGAATGTCACACTGGAAATATGGTTCCTGTTCAAAGAATAGCAAGCTATCAGAATCAAACAAGAATCAAGTGAATGACTAAAAAATGATAAATCTGACACTAATATAATAATACTCTGTTCAGGTAATTAAAACCACAATTGTCTAAATCAAAATTGCAACTAATATTGTTGTATGCCCAGAAGTCAAATGCACTGCTACCTTAATATTTTAACCAACACTACAACCAACAAGACCTGATAAAGTGAAATATATAAATCAAGCATATTAAAACTAAATACTTGAACCAACACTAGCACCAACAGACCATGATCAGAAAACCTAATTGTCCAAAGTACAACAGCCACAAAGCAACAAGACCAACCAATATTTAAGAAATACATGAATCCATCATGAGAAGTTTAGATGCAAAAGATGGCGCTCCACCAATGAAAGGGCTACACAACTATGAAGCAAAAACAGGTAACCGATTCACTTAATAAACCTTCAAGAACTTCCAAGACTGTAAAACTTATAAAGGGAAGGATCATAGAAAAACTTCACCAGAATAAATCATGTAGGAATTGCAAAACGGTGTAGAAGATGATTACAGACTAAGACAGGACTTAGGATAAATGGGATGGAGCAAAAGTTGATTTGTAACGGAATCACAGTTTTAGCACAACTGTTGACCGCAATATCATGTAATTACCGACATATAAGCACTAAAAACAATGGCACATAACGGTCACTGAGTTAACTCTGCAGAGGTGCAACCATTCATACATGGGGAGGACTGAGGGAACACACAGAAAATACTCATATAAACGAAATGGTCCGGTCAGAGGAATTCATGCATAATAGCTGAACTAAAATAACATAAAACGCTGATGCACACAGAGAAGTTCATGCAGAACGCATGTAAAGGCAGCTGAACAAACCCGACCAGGCACCAGACAGGCAAGCGAGCAAAAACCCTAATATACTAACCAACCCCGTGAACAAACAGCGTGGCGAAATAGCCAAAACAAGCACCGGAACCACAGATCCGCGCCCTCAGGGGCCGCGTATAAACCAGCCGACGCATCTACCCGCGTCAGAGCGAAATCGTTCCCCGGAACAGGAGAGCATGACGAACGAAACAGCAGATCTACAGCGCTTGGGGACAGGAAAAAGTACAGACGAACGACGACGAATCCAGCAAAGGGAACTGGAGCGCATCCGGCTAGCGGGGAGACTGGAACCGGCGAAATCGACCAATCGACTAGGTAGCAGCTAGCACGGACTACTACGGAGAAGCGACGCGCAAGCTAAGCAACCGGAGACGCGACGCGCGGGCCAAGCAACCGGAGAAGCGGCGCGCCGACGAAGCAACCGGGGAAGCAAGGAGGGCCGGGGGAAAGGGGAGAGCGGAGGTCCGGCTCACCTTGGGGCTTCGCTTCCGCCTCCCGAGCCGAGAGGCGAGAGTCTGGGGGATGAGGAAGCGGCGGCGCTCCCGGAGAGAATGGGAGGGGTGAGGGGAGGAAGGCTAGGGCGGCTTCGCTTGCCGGTATATATACTGGTACTGGGACGGGCCAGATACGCGAATTGGGAGACGGCGGTCACGCGATTACGGCCCAGAAGCCCTGGGCGGGTGGAGTCAGACAAGCGGCCTGGCCCAAGGGATGACCCTTTTCTTAAAACACCCCAAGGAATGACTTTTTTTTACGTCCCCAAGGGAGGACCTGGATAGATGTGGCGAGAACTTGGCACGAGATGAATAAGCTTTGCTCTTCTAAAAAAAAGACAAATAAGCTTTGCTCCGAAAGAAAACGAGACGAATAACCAACATTCCCTAAAAAACAAAAAAAAATGAATATGAAACACTCTTTTCCAAGGAATAAGTGGCTCTTTTCCAGGGAATGCCATCACGGCTTAGCTTTATTTCAAACAGGATACATCACGGCTTAGCTTAGTTTCATATCTCGGTCCACATTAGCTAAGCCATGAGCAACGTGGTTTAAATCATCGTGCAAAGTGCTTGAATTTAGCATGAAAAAATCGACGCATATATTAGAACAGTCATGGACGATTTGTGTAGTAATGGCCAAAGAACACATACCTGACTCCATGAACGCACTAGCGATCTTTGTTTTCACAAGCTGCTTGCAAGGTAAAGTCATCGTTTCATGTCGTTTCCGCTGCAAGAGTGTCCGCAATTGGACTCACGAATGAAGTTTTTGCATGGATGAGCTGACCCGAATCATTGCAAATGATAGTGCCACACAGGTCGGAGTTATTTTCATAAGGAAAGGAGGCATCGACATTAAGCTTCGGGACTCCCGTCGGTGATTCCTACCAAAAGACTTCTTTTGTCGGAAACACTATAGTGTGTTCAGCATGATGGTAGTTTAGAGCTAAGCTTCCAATTAACAACACTGATATTTTCGTCGCCTGAGCTTCCTCGCTATGCATTTTCTCCCTCTGTTCCCACCATATTTACTAGCAGTGCACGACAATGACAACGTCCACTGGATGCTCCGTGTTGTACCAATGGAACTTTTATTTCTTTTGACAACACCAATTGTGCTTGTGCATCATCTGTGTCCAGGGCTTCTTGGTTTTATGTCAGAGATTGATTGAGAGGGTTCATATCTATCCTAGAGTGCCAAAGCCAAATATTTTTCATTGATGAATCTTTGATTATGATGAAGGTTATAATTGGGGAAACTACATGGCATTATGAATCTATATGAGGAGCAGTCAAGGGAGATGATTAACAATGACAGTTCAACATCGATGTTCAATAAAGAAACGAGCACAACATTGAAAAATGTAGTGTCGCGTGAGTTGGGAATCCCGCGACGGTTGCATAACCATCAGTACTTGGGACTCCCGGTGCACCGGTCAAAACCGAGGAGCCAAATTGTTAGTGGCACCCATCGTCACCGAAAAATCGACGGTGGGGCACACATGTGAGCAGCCACTTTTGCATCTTCGAGGCCCATATGTCAATATCGTTGACTAATCAAACCTAATGAACCTAATTGTTAGTAACGCCCATCACAACTGAAAAAATCTATGGGTGGACCCACATGTAAGAAGGCACGTCAACATCTTTTGGGCCATACGTTAGAATTGTAGACCGGTCAAACATGACCCATCAATTGTTCATAACAATTTTCCGTCACTAAAAACGATATTAAGTGACAACACGCATCCAAACGATAAAAGTTCTGCCCATCATGGGAAATAAACTTCGGTGACAAACTAGGAACCATCACAAAAAAGTGGTGATGTATCTTAGGTGACGGAAAAATTGGTGAAGTCAACATTCCTTTTTTTACAGCATTTAATGAAGGACAGTCACTTTTACCTCGCACAAGTGGCTCATCACAAAAAAACACTATTTTTGCAATGACAATTGAAGTACAGCGACGCGTTGCTCCTCCCCATCGATGTAGTCGGTGAACTATGTGTCAGACCAACAATATTGATTCCCTTCTTTTCGAGGGATTTCAACACAAACTTGAACTATTCTTCAATGATCTGGGGTTGTGGATGACGGTCGTGGTTATTTTGAGGCAATTATCAAAGCGATTAATCTGGGAAACTTCCGCCAACTCCATTTGGATGCCACTGAGGGGAGAGCACAGAGTGAGAGTGAGGCAACACGAATGCAGTGAAAGTCGATGAGTCCAATTTGTGTGATAATTTTGCTAGTTTTTTTGTGCCTACGTGGTAGACTTTGTGGAATTTTACCGCGGTCGTGCACCTCTTTTTATTGACAATTTCTCAGATAACGCTCTTTAGACCATTTAGCACAATATAGAGGAAGCCCCCATAAATGGTAGTGGAATCACATACTTAAATTGATATTCACCTACAATAAAAGAATCAAGCAAGGAGGCCAAAAAAGAGTTGTTTCCATGCTTCCAGAGCAAAAGACGGCGTTCCATGCGACCGTGCCCGCTCGCATGGGCAGTTGTATGAGGTGCCAGCGTCGCCGCTTGATTGATTACTTCCACCCCGTGAAATTAGATTGGGGATCATACGCCAGAGAGACCAAAAACTCGTCCAGAAGGCAGAACTCCAGCCTCCACAGCCCGTCCGCAGGAGGGATTGGCAAGGAGGAGGGCCTCCTCATCCCCAAGCACAAGACGGCTACAACATCATCACCACTGTCATCATCATCCTCATCATCGCCATTGTCATCGTCATCATCATCCACATCCTTATCGTTGTAACATCGGGAACCCTAGTGGATCGTCTTGTGTGTTACTTGTACCATTCATTCATGTTAAGTCATCATCCCCATCATGATGTTTCTTGTCTCCATGTGTGAGTAGACCCCTAGTTCTCGGGGATATGGATGTGTTGGGGAACGTAGTAATTCAAAGAAAAATCCTACAATCACGCAAGATCTATCTAGGAGATGCATAACAACGAGAGGGGGAGAGTGTGTCAACATACCCTCGTAGACCAAAAGAGGAATCGTTTAGTAACGTGGTTGATGTAGTCGAACGTCTTCACGATCCAACCGATCCAAGTACCGAACGTACGGCACCTCCGCGTTCAGCGCACGTTCAGCACGATGACGTCCCTCGAGCTCTTGATCCAGTAGAGGGTCGAGGGAGAGTTCCGTCAGCACGATGGCATTGCGACGGTGATGGTGATGTGATCCGCGCACGGCTTCGCCTAAGCACTACGACAATATGACCGAGGTGGTGAACTGTGGAGGGGGGCAGCGCACACGGCTAAGAAACAACTATTGTGCTTTGGGGTGCCCCCTTCCCCTGTATATAAAGGAGGGGAGGAGGCCGGCCAACAGGGGCGCACCAAGGAGAGGGAGTCCTACTAGGACTCCAATCCTAGTAGGATTCGCCCCCCCCCCCCTTTCCTTCTACCGGAGGGGGAAAAGGGGAAGGAGAAGGAAAGGGGGGTGGCGCCCCCTTCCCTAGTCCAATTTGGCCTCCTCCCTTGTGGGGGGTGCACCAGCCCCTTGTGGGCTGGTTAGCCTCCCTCCTATGGCCCATATGGCCCATATCTTTCCCCAGGGGGGTCCGGTAACCTCTTCGGTACTCCGGTATGTACCCAATACACTCCGGAACCCTTCCGGTGTCCGAATACTAGCTTCCAATATATCAATATTTACCTCTCGACTATTTTGAGACTCCACGTCATGTCCGTGATCTCATCCGGGACTCCAAACAAACTTCGGTTACCAAAACACATAACTCATAATACAAATCGTCATTGAATGTTAAGCGTGCAGACCCTACTGGTTCGAGAACTATGTAGACATGACCGAGACACATCTCGGATCAATAACCAATAAAGGAACCTGGATGCTCAAATTGGTTCCTACATATTCTACGAAGATCTTTATCGGTCAAACCGCATAACAACATACGTTATTCCCTTTGTCATCGGCATGTTACTTGCCCGAGATTCGATCGTCGGTATCATCATACTATAGGACCTTGAAGTATGTCTAGAGGGGGGTGAGTAAACTACTTGACCAATTAAAAACTTAGCCTTTTCCCAGTTTTAGAGTTTGGCAGATTTTAGCTATCTTAGGACAAGTCAAGCAATCATCACACAATTCAAGCAAGCATGCAAAGAGTATATGAGCAGCGGAAATTAAAGCATGCAACTTGCAAGAAAGTAAAGGGAAGGGTTTGGAGGATTCAAACGCAATTGGAGACACAGATGTTTTTGGCCTGGTTCTGTCGGTGTACTAGAATAGGGGTACCCTAGTATCCCGAACTTGTGCACGGGCACAAAGACCACCAGCGAGGCTTGCCGCGGTGATCGCCTAGCTCCTCCGTGGTTCCTTTGGAGCCATTCAAGAACAAAGTATTTAAGTCAAAGAGACAAGGCCTCGGCAAGAGGAGCTTGCCGGGAAGACCACTCGAGGCACCTAGAAGACAAGGCCCCGGCAAGAGGAGCTTGCCGGGAAGGCCCGGTGAGCGACAAGCTTCCGGGGCGCGGCAAGGCGCTTGCCGCAGCAGGCTACCTCTCCGTTTCTCCGCTCCAGCTCATCCATCAACGTGTCGCCGTGGGACCTTTCCGGTAGCAGCGTGGCAAGAGGTCTGTCTTGGTCACGAGCGCGGCGAAGCGGCGCCGACAAGATCGCCATCGTGGAAGCGGTGGCGCCGACGGTCCTTTTTCGCGACCGCTTAATCGACTTAGACGGGCATTTAATGCCTTTTTCTCCTGCCGCCGGGGTTAGGTAAGGAAACCTTGTACAAGTAGTTGCACCAACCGCAACTCCTTTTCCGCTTTACCCTTGTCTCGTTGCCACCGTCGGTGACCCTTGAGCATATAAAAGGAGGCCCATGCGCAACGAGAGGAGGTTCGACTCATTCGAAACTAGAGAACTCCCACGCTAGGTCCAAGACAATACAATCGAGACAAGCAGAGAGGAGTATTATCTCTCCGGAGAGCTCAAGGTGGGTAAACTGCTCGTGTGCTAGCCGCCTCGATCGCTTTTCGTGCGACCTCCGCCCCACCGAACCGAAGGGGCCCGTCCGCCGCCCCATAAGTGTTCGTGGGTACGATCGACTTCCCGATATCTTTGGCGCGCCCGGTAGGGCGTCGAGGCTGTGTGAACTCTGATCCGCGCTCACACGAGCAACATCTTCATCATCTTCATCGACATGCCATCGAAGAAGAAGGCTTCGGCGGCAGCAAAGCCGTCCGCGTCAAACCCACCACCACCGGAGCCGACGAGTGGTGGGGTAGACGCCGGCGGAAGAACGGGCGTTGACGAGGGAGCCTATGTTGCCGCCAAGTCCAAGGACAAGGCCGTGCAAACCTCGGCGTCCGTACACGCACCGCGTCCATCTCAGGAGGCGCGAGACCGACAGCGTCATGGTGCTCGCAGCGCCATACGCTCGTTGGACCAAGATCGGGCTGGTGGATCGTGGACGCTCAAGACCAAAGATACGCGCCAACAAGTTGGTGCGAGTGGGGCACGGTCGCTGGACGGATATCGCTCCTTCTAATATATTTAGGAGTCGAGCATATCCCGCCTCGCACTGCTCGCCATTGCCGCCCACCACTCAAGCGGAAGCTTTGGCGCGTGCTCAACTGCTCCTGGATTACCCTCCGACGGCGGACAAGGTCGATGAATGGAGGGCCACCATTCAGAGTCTCATCGGCTTTGCCAACGGCGACACTCCGCGGCAACCAAGCACACCTCTGCCGCGGCGAGACGGCAAGGCACGAGCCGGTGGCGACGAGACCTGTGGGGGTGCAACCACCATGCACTCTCTGCCCCGAAGGCCAAGATCGCCGACTCGTCGGATCCACCTCGACAGCGACTCCACCGCATCATCGGATCCACGAGCTCGTCGCGGCCAGCGCCAAGTTCTTCACGAACGACAACAAGAGGATGCTCGAACTCGCATCGAGCGTCGAAGAGAAGCGCGACGTCGATCTGACCAGCGCGCTGGGCCCTCTGTCGACACGCATGCGCCAGGGGAACCAGGCGACTTGCGTCAGACGCGTAGGTTGCCCTGCTCACTCGTGAGCTGCGGCAAGTCCAAATGGCCAAAGAAGAAAAATTTCAAGCGGATGTACCGAGAAACGACGGCAAGACGCACCCGTCGAGTTCCTCAAGATCTACACTATTGCGGTGCAAGCTGCCGGGGGACGAGACGACAAGATTCTAGCCAACTACTTCCCGCTGGTGCTCAAGCCCAATGTCAGATCTTGGCTCATGCACTTGCCGGACAACTCCATTTCCTCTTGGGCAGATTTGTGCCATCAATTTGTCGGCGCCTTCACAGGCCGCCACAAGCCCCATGGCTAAGAGAGCGATCTTCACCGCCGCCTGAAGGAAGGAGAACCCTGCGCAAGTACATTCAGAGATTCACCGTGCAAAGCACAACATCCTGACGTCCACCCCGCCGCGGTAATCAGCGCGTTCCATCAGAACGTGCGCAACCGCAGGATGCGGGAGGAGATGGCGATGTGCAAAATCAAAGACGTCAGTGAACTGTATGCCCTGGCCGACAAGTGTGCACGCGCTGAAGAAGGGAGAAGACTCCCTTGAGAGAATGTAGAAGCAGCAGGATCTGATAGTGAGGAGATTGTCCCGGCAAGGAAGAGCCGGCGGCGGAATAACAGAAAGAAAAAAGGCAAAGACGTGCTAGTTGTCGAGCAGTCCGACAACGGAGGCGGCGCCAAGAAAGCTAAGGTTGGTAGCTCCGGCAAGGAGGTTGCCGCGGGCGCCAACTGCCAGGCTGTGGTAGTCGCCGACAAGCAGGACAACTCCAACAAGCAGTACTGCAAGATCCACCGCACCAAGGGCCATGACCTCCAGAGCTGCAAGAAGGTCGAACAACTTGTTGAACAGCAAAAGGCTGAGTACGAGCGGCGCGACAAGGAGAAGGCCCAGGAAGGTGCAGGAGGAGTCAGCAAGAAACGCCCCGGTCGGGGGGGACGCCGCGGCAAGGCCAAGCAGCGGCAAGGAGATCGACCTCCCCGAGGCCGCGACAAGGATGAAGATGAAGACGACGATGACGAAGACATGGATGATGACGAAGCCGATGAGCAGGAGTTCTAGAAAGCCACAGAGGTCTTGTGCGTTGACGGCGGTGCTTCTCTGCATACTTCGCACCGCCAGCTCAAGCAGTGGATGCGGGAAGTCAATGCAGCGGAACCATCCGTAGAGTCGCGCAAGCCTCTGAAATGGTCCAAGACGCCTATCATCTTTGATATTGAGGACCACCCGACCGCATAATCTGCGGTCGGGTGTTTGCCGATGTTGGTTTCACCAACTATCCGCAACCTCAAAGTCACTAAGATGTTAGTTGACGGCGGGCCGGCTTGAACTCGATCTCCTCTGCGGTGCTCCGAAGCTTCAAATCTCGACAATGAGCTCAAGAAACCGCACATTCCAAGGAATCAATCCGGGAAGAAGCAAGCCAAAGGAAAAATCACGATGCCGGTGACATTTGGCGTGAATTAAACTTCGTGGATCGAGAGGGTCACCTTTGACGTTGCTGATTTTCCATTGCCTTACAATGGGATACTTGGCCGTCAAAGACTTGCCAAGTTCATGGCAGCCTCTCATTATGCAAACAACTTGCTCAAGATGCCCGCCCGATAAGTGTCATTTCTATCCTGGCGACAAGAAGGATGCTCTTATCTGCGCCGACAAGATCTACCGGAAGGAAGCAGCCGCAGCAGATCACAAGTCACTTGTCACCTGAAGCTCCGGGGAAGAAGAAGACCAAGTCCGGCAAGAGCTCGATGCCCACTCCGCAAGCGCACCTCCTGAGTGCTGCGCCACTGCCGAGGACGCACCATCGAGCTCCACCGGCAAGGGTAAGAAGACGATAACAGCTCCAGAGACCAAGAAGGTGTCCGCCAAGGAGGGCGGCGCTGGTGGTACCTTCACCATCAGTGCCACGCTTGACCCTAAATAGGAAAGCGCGTTCGTTGCTTTCCCACGGCGAACGCCGACGTGTTTGCATGGCAACCGTCGACATCCCGGTGTTCCTGTGAAAGTAATTGAGCACCATCTCATTATGTCGTCCTCATGCGCGACCGTCAAGCGAAAGTTAGGAAACATGCGTTGGGCGCCAAGAATTCATAGCGAAGAAATCAAGAAGTTGGAAGCAGAGGCCTTGTTAGAGGAGTGCTCCATCCACGTGGTTGGCCAACCTCAGAAGTTGTGCGCAAGGCAAATGGGAAATGGAGGCTTTGTATCGACTTTACCGATGTTAATAAAGCTTGTCCCAAAGACCCATTTCCTTTGCCACGTATCGATCAGATTGTTGACTCCACGGCCGGGTGTGATTTGCTTTCATTTCTTGATGCATACTCAGATATCATCGATCTTCATGGCGAAGAGGATGAAGAGAAACCGCATTCATCACCCCATGTGGCACATCTTGTTTCATACGGATGCCTTTCGGATTAAAGAATGCCGGTTCAACATTTGCAAGAGTAGTCCATCGCGCTTTTGAGCCACAAATACGTAAATGTGGAAGCCTACATGGATGACATAGTGGTCAAGAGCAAGGACAGGCAACTCGATTCAAGATCTGGATGAAACCTTTGCAAATCTGCGCAAGATCAACCTCAAGCTCAACCCCGAGAAGTGCGATTTGGAGTCCCTTCCGCAAGCTTCTCGGGTTCTTCGTGTCTCGGCCGGGAATTGAAGCCAATCCCGACAAGATCAAGGCCATTGAGCAAATTGAAGCACCAAAGCGCGTCAAGGATGTACGAAGACTTGCGGTTGCATAGCTGCTCTCAAGCGAGTTTATCTCTAGGTCTGCTGAGCGCCTCGCCATTTTTCAAAATTTTGAAAAAGGCGGGTCCAATGAAATGGACTGAAGCGGAGGCTGCGCCGCAGACTTGAAGAGATACTTGTCCTCCACTCAAGATTTGTCGCACCTAAGCCACAAGAGAAGTTGCTGCTATATTTAGCGGCGACCAATCAAGTGGTTAGTGCTGCGTTAGTAGCAGAGAGGGAGGCGGATGATGAGCTGGCGACCATGGCAGAGGCATCCAGCGACAAGCAGGGGGCTTCACCGACAAGCTCTGGTCTCGACAAAGATGGATCTGCGCAGGAGCATGAGAAGATGCAGAAAAGGATGGTGCAGCGACCAGTTTACTTTGTCAGTTCCCTTTTGCAGGGGGGCTAGGTCGAGGTACTCTAGTGTGCAGAAGTTGCTTTTCGGCCTCCTCATGGCCTCGAGAAAGCTGCGCCATTACTTCCAAGCACATGAGATCACAATCGTCACTCGTTTTCCCCTGAAAAGGATACTGCAAAATCCAGAAGCAACAGGTAGGATTGTCGAGTGGGCACTGGAACTGTCAAGCTTTGGTCTCAAGTTTGAGAGAACTTCAACTATCCAAAGCAGAGCATTGGCAGAGTTCAAAGCAGAATGGACACCAACACAAGATGAAGAAATTCCAGAAACGAGCATCCCCGTCAAGGAGGCAAGCAAAAAGTGGCTGATGTACTTTAACGGTGCCTTCTCGCTGCAAGGCGCCGGTGCCGTGTGCTACTTGTCGCACCCACCGGAGAGCACCTCAAGCACGTAGTCCGGATGCACTTTCCCAAGGAGCAAGCAACGAACAATACTTTGAGTATGAGGGTTTGCTTGCCGGTCTCGAATCAGCAGGCCTTGGGATCAAGAAGCTCATTGTCGTGGGTGACTCACGACTTGTTGTCCGCCAAGTAAACAAGAATTATCGAGTCCGCTGATGGAAGCTTATGTTGATGAAGTGAGAAAGTTAGAAGAGAAATTTGACGCCCTATGATGGAATATATTCCAAGAGCTCAAAACGACATTGCCGATGGTTCGTCAAGTGCGCCAGACTTAAATTACTCGTGGAACCAGGATCTTTGTGCTCAAACCGACTCAACCAAGCTGTAACACCATCAACTGGATGAGCAAGAAGAGGAAGTTGGTTTCGTGACTACTTTCCGCAGAGCTCCCCAAGCCGCCGCCAAAAGGTCCCCAAGATCAACACCGATACCGCCGTGGAGCAGTCTGCTCCGACAAGCCTAAGGGTTTGTTTCGTTGAAGCGACGCCCCGACAAGTTTTGCTCGGCAAGCTTGCCGGGATCATCAAGCTCTACCGAGCTGCAGTGTTCTCGCCAGAGAAGTGGATGTTCCGCAGCAGACAAATGTGCCTTTAGTCCTTGTTGTCGAGCCGCAAGCTCCAAAGATGGGCACAAGAGATCGTCCATTTCCTTGAGACAGAGAACTTCCCAAGAGCAAGAAGAAGCGGAAAGAGTAGCCCGGCAGTCAAGTATGTACCAGTTTGTCGACAACGTTATGTACAGAAGAAGACTCAACGGTGTGAAATTGAAGTGTATTCATCGGGAAGATGGACTGAAGCTGTTGGCAGAGATACATGGGGGCATATGTGGTCACCACATTGGCGCAAGAGCACTCGCCAAGCAAAGCGTTAAGCAAGGTTTCTTTTGGCCAACAGCCCTCCGTGATGCAATCGCACAAGTAACCAAGTGTGAAGCGTGCGGCCCATTCCAAGCAAATACACCACCAGCTCAAGCTCTCCAGACGATCCCTTTATCCTCGCCATTTTCGTGCTGGGGCTCGACATCCTCGGCCCCTTTCCACGAGCTGTCGGGGCTTTGAGTACTTGTACGCTGTAATCGATAAGTTCACAAAGTGGCGGAAGTGGAAGCAGTGAGGAAGGTGACAAGACAACATCGTGATCAAGTTCTTCAGTCGATTGTTTGCCGCTTTGGGATTCCTAACGGGATCATCACCGACAACGGCATGCAATTCACGAGCCGCACCTTCATGCAAGACGCCCAAGATCTTGGCGCCAAGGTCTGCTTTCGCTTCATTGCTCGCCCAAGAAGCAACGGTCAAGCGAGAGGGCAACGCTGAAGTGCTGCGAGGACTCAAGACCGAACTTTCGACAGCTGCACAAGTGCGGAAGAAACCTGGATTGAGGAGCTGCCGGTGGTTCTTTGGTCGATCAGACGACGCCAAATCGAGCCACCGCCGCACACCTTCGCTCTAGTCTATGGAGCAGAGGCGTTCTCCCCACGGAACTCGATTCGGGTCACCTCGAGTGCTCGCTATGATGAGCTTGAGCAAGAGCAGCTGCGACAAGATGACGCGCTGCTCCTTGAGGAGGACCGTCTTCAGCATTGACGAGCTGCTCGTTACCAAGAAGCTTTGCGCCGCTACCATAGCCGCAGTTAGTGCCGAAGTTTCGAGGAAGGCGACCTTGTTCTTCGACGCGTTCATCCGCCAAGAATTCCAACAAGTTGACTTGAAGTGGGAAGGCCCTTATCGGGTGAGACGAGTCACTAGGCTGGCGCTGTCCGCTTTGAGACCGAAGATGGCATTCGGTGAGCAATTCACGGAATATTGAGCATCTTCGTAAGTTTTACCCATAGGGCGCGGTTGCCGGAACCTGTTCCGGCAACCACCTTTTGTACGAGTCTTGCCCATGTTGCATATAATCCTTTGTACAAAGCCGGGCGCAGACCCCGTGCATCAGTAAAGCTCATGTGCTCCGCACATCTTGTCAATTTCATGCTTTCTACTTTTACTTTGCATGTATTGTCTGACAATTTGTGCAACACCTATTCCGGTAAGCAATAACGAGCCGCAAGGCTCCATATCTTTATTTTCTCTTCTTTCTCTTTCTCAAAGAAGAGAAGATTCCCTCGCCCACAAGTTTGCCAGGGGGGAAGGAGAAGAAGATAATGCTGTGGACCAAGCGTAGCTCGAAGAAGTTTAAGCCTTACCGGAAGCAAACGATGTAAAAGCTAAGTTGCCAAAGTTTGAGCAATCAGTTTTAAATTTTAAGTTATCTTCCTCGAGCGACCGTGCTTTGTATGGAAAACACTGCGCGAAGGAACCAACTCGTAGCTAGTTTGCGCCTTACTTTGTTTCGAGACCGCTCAACAACTTAAGTGAGCTGCAACTAGTCGCGACATGGTTGTTGTCTGAGGCGGCACCGCCAAAGAAGTCAGCCGACGTTCAAGACTCAGCCATGGCAAAAGGTGCCCGCTACCGACAAGTTCCCTAAAAGCGAGGGCGAAACACACAAAGGAAGGGCCCAAGTAAAGGAAATAACATAGCAATTACTAACTGAAATAGAGTTATATTACAAGATAGCTTGTCGCAGCTCTAATAAATTGTTCTCCTAACATGATCGGCGGCGACAAGGAAAAGATAAAGCAGGCGACCTAATCTACGCGGTCGCCATCGACTCTCTTGATCCCGCCACCCCGCCCATAATGGTGCGACAAGGGCCTTGAGCGCTTCAATGTCGGCAATCGGCGGCAAGGACTTGAGGACGTTGGCGGTTAACGCTGGATTGCGGAAGGCCACCTTCATCGGCACCTTCAAGAGCCCTCAGACAGATTTGGCGCGACTCGTCGGCCACTGCTGGGATCTCTTCCGGAGCCGTTGGAGAGCCGTCACCACGCCTTTGAAGAACAAGCTGAGCTTGGCGCTGGGTTGAGATGCTCGTCTGAGGAGTACCGAGATCCACCATCCCGGCTCCATCGGCTCCTTGTCGATGGCGGCGGCAAGATTTACAAGACCCTCGGTCCAAAGGCATCACGTTCTCTCTGAAGGTGTTCTGGGCGGTCGTGGCACTCGTCAACAACTCCTCGTCGGTCTTGATCTTCTCCAACAAGGCCACTTCCCGCTCCTTGGCGCCGCCCGGCGTCTCGCATCAAGGTGGTCACCACTCAAGATCGCCTTTGAGTCCTTGGCGGCGTCGAGCTCCTTGCTCCTCTCGGCGAGACGGCCTGCAGCTCGCCAAGAGTGTGGCGTCCTTCTCGCGCTTCGTGTTTGAGCGCAGCAAGCTCCTCGCCACTCTTACGGAGGTTAGCCTCCGGCTGCCACCTTCGCCTCCAACTCTTTCTTGGCGGCCTCGGCATTGCGGCGGCGTCTTTTGCTTCCTTGAGAGCTCCGCCAATTGATTGCTCGCGCGCAAGCTCTTCCTCATAGCTGTCAAGATTGATCTTCCGCTGCGCTAACTCGCCTTCTTGCGCAGACAGCTTCTCAAGCAGCAAGCCGCTGCTGCTCCTCGACCTCGGCCTTCTCAAGGATGAAGGCTGTGCGCTCTTCAATGAAGTCGCCCCGCTCTTCCGCTACACCGGAGAGCTTCTTGGTTGGCACCCCGGAGCTCTTCTCGTGACGCTTCTCCATGTTCCGCTCCCGCTCTCGCGACAAGTGCTTCCCGGATTCCAGCTTGGCTTGTCGGCGCGGTAGAGCGGCAGCAGCTTCATGAATGTTGCTCCTCCTCGGACTCGCTTGCTGCTGCTTTGCTTGGCGCGTCGACCAACGACAGCCCAATGGAGGCGAGTAGCTCTTCGTCAAGGTCTCTCCTCGACCGGTGCCACGAGCTCGGCGCCCTGGGGAGCTTGATGAAGACCCCATCGCCGGCCTTCAAGTAGGCGCCGGGCTGGGGCTCCTCGGAGCCTGGCCGCCGCGGCGGGCGGAGGGATCGGCGGTCGGTGTAGCGCCCGGCGCTCCTGCGGCCTCAGGGTCGTCAGTACGATCGCCGGACCCCTCGCCAGTTTCTGCGGCGGCAGCCTTGGCGGCCTCTTCGACGGCGGGCTCGTCCGCGCCATGTTCCTCCTCGGCGACGGCAGCGTCATCAGTGTTGCCGCGCGCGTCCTCCTCGCCGGCGACCTCAGTCTCCATCGGCTCTGCGGCGGATGGATCTAACGACAAGAAAAAGAAAGAAAAGTCAAGCAAAATATCCAAAAAGAAGAAATGGAAGAAGAAGAACACAAGGGCAGCTTACAGGCAAGAGGCTTACCCGCGATGGGATCCGCAGCTGCAGTCTCAGCCACCGGAGGGTCGACGGTGCCGTCTCTTGCCGGGGGATCCTCCCTTGGCGGCGTAGTTGAAGCAGATGGCATGTCAGGAACGGCCTCAGGACACTCCTGGCGGGGCTGCTCTGCTCCTACACAAATCAACAGTCAGATATCAGCAAATAAAGAGCACCCATGCGCGCCTAACCGCAGAAAGTGAACCATATACTTACGCTGGGGGCTGCTTTGTGGAAGGGTCGCCGGGTCGGCAAGGAGGTCTTGACGCGCCGCCCCATCGCTGCAGATGGGTTAAATCCTCAATGACGATCACTGTGGTCTTGGCTCTCTTCAAGCTCTTCGGGCGGCGTCACGAAAAGGAAAGAGTTCGTAATGAAGCAAGTCGACACAAGACAAAGCAACAAATTGAAGAATTACAAGCACAATGACAAGATCTTACTCTTCTTCTTCCTCGGAGCTGAGTGCGGAGAGGTCGATTCTGTTCACCTCCGGTGCGATGAGTGGAAGAGTAGGCTCCCTCGGACGCTTGGCGGGTGCAGAGCTGTGGTCCCAAGGCCCGCTCCGGTCGGCTGCTTGTGGCGTGAGGTGCTCCAGCGGCAGCTTGCTTGCTTCAGCGGTGGGAGCTGTCCTGTGGCGCGACGGCTGTGGGCCCGTCTGCCGCCCGCCACTTCCCCAGCCTTGCGGAGACGCCTTCTTGGTGGAGCTGTAGGCTCGCTTCATGACAAGCTACTTGAAGGTGGGGAGGAGGCGCCCCGGCAGCTCGCTCGGCTCAACTGGCTCGGCCTGCTCCTCCTCACCGCAAGCTCCTCTCGATCGACAAGGCTTGCCGCCTCTGCTGCCTCCGCCTCCACAAGAACTAAATTCACGGTGGCAAGCAGCCATCGACTCCTCCAACCTCGTGGCGATATGTTGCATCTCGTCATCGGTGGTGTCACGGTGAGGCCCTTACGCTCGTCGGGCGGATTGGCACTTCTTCCAAGTTGTTGAAGAACCGCCGACGACGCGTCATCAGCAGCTCTTGCCAAGTTGGAACGATTCCATGCGAGTCGCACAATGGCATCATCGCACGGATGCGGTCGAGCGAAGAGTTGTTTCATAAAGGAACGACTCCCCTTGGCAACCTGAACCATCCGGGGTGATCGGGGTCATGCTTGAACAGCTCCAAGAGCATCGCGTCAAGCTCCAAGATAGTGAAATTGAAGTTGAGGCCCGGGCGCAGCCTCATGATATCTGCCGCGTTCTGAAACTCCCAAGCAGGTCTCCTCCTCTCCTGCAAGGGGGCGATGCGGCGGCGAAGGAAATCTGCGCCAACTGCGCCTACAGTGAGTCCGGCAAGCGTGAGGCGCAGGATCCGGGTAACGCCGATCTTCAATCTAGCATCCTCCGGTGCCAAGTTGCTCCAATCGTTGCGCAAGACTATTGGGGTTTGGCCGGGCGATGAATGGCTGCGGGTTCTCCTCACGATCCAAAGACCATCCAGCCCTCCCTCCTCCCACTTGCTACGGAGCTCTCCTTCCAGATAGGCTTCCTTCTTGCCGATTCTTGAGATCCAGCGATCCCTCCCAAGAAGGCTCTCCTCTCTCTACTCGAGGCATGAAGAAATGGCGGAAGAGGGCTACGTTTGGGTGGACTCCGACAAAGTTTTCGCAGAGATGTGCGAAAACGCCATGGTCGAGACAACATTGGGGTGAAATCAAGGAGGCGAAACCCGTAGGTGTTCATGATATCACGAAGAATTCAGAGAAGGGGCAGAGCCCGCAATAGAAGAAGAGCGAAGAAGGGTACCCGCCGGAACCAATTCGATGCGGTGAGAGTACCTTCTTGCGCTGGATGCGCTCGCGTCTCCGTCGACCGTAAGAGGTAGTACCATTCCCTCGGCTCCTTGGCGGCGGTGGGGGAAGATGGCCCGCTCCTTCCGCAGCGCCCGAGCCGCCGCGCCGGCTGACTTCACGCCCTTCCCTTGTCGGCTTTCGGAGCCATGGCGAAGGTGGTGGGGAGACCGACGTTGGTGATCTTTGGTGGCGATGGAGGCGGGCGCCGCTCTCAGACTAGGGAAGAGGAGGGGAGCAGCGGTGGTTTTCAAGATTAGACAGCAAATGGCGAGGTGGGCGAACCGCCCCTGTTTCCCCTGTTTATAAGGAGGGAGAGGGGGCGGACGTTCCGCTTTGCCGAATAAAGAAACCCCCCCATGATCTCTCCCACGACACCGCAGTCGATGCGTGTCGTTCGTGGGAGACGTGGTGGGTCCGGAGTGAGTTATGGCGTAACCAAGGCCGCGTGTGCCGTGCAGCTGCTTTTGGGCTGGCCCAACAGCGCCGACACCGTGTATGGCCCAGAGCCGGGGCTCTGCCGGTGTACTAGAATAGGGGTACCCTAGTATCCCGAACTTGTGCACGGGCAGCAGAAAGCACCCATGGCGAGGCTTGCAGCTGATGATCGCCTAGCTCCTCCGTGGTTCCTTTGGAGCCATTCAAGAACAAAGTATTTAAGTCAAAGAGACAAGGCCTCGGCAAGAGGAGCTTGCCGGGAAGACCACTCGAGGCACCTAGAAGACAAGGCCCCGGCAAGAGGAGCTTGCCGAAGGCCCGTGAGCGACAAGCTTCGGGCGCGACAGGCAACAACAACCATGCAAAGCGCTTGCCGCAGCAGGCTACCTCTCCGTTTCTCCGCTCCAGCTCATCCATCAACGTGTCGCCGTGGGACCTTTCCAGGCGCGTGTGGCAAGAGGCTGTGCGGCCAGCGGAGCGCGGCGGTAAGCGGCGCTGACAAGATCGCCATCGTGGCGAGCGGTGGCGCCCCTGACGGTCCTTTTCTGCACTGTTTAATCGACTTAGACGGGCATTTAATGCCTTTTTCTCCTGCCGTTAGGGTTAGGTAAGGAGCACTGTACAAGTAGTTGCACCAACCGCAACTCCTTTTCCGCTTTTACCCTTGTCTACGTTGCCACCTGTCGGTGACCCCTTGAGCATATAAAAGGAGGCCCATGCGCAACGTAGAGGAGGTTCGACTCATTCGAAACTAGAGAACTCCCACGCTAGGTCTTGTAGCTCCCAACGCTCCCTAGCAAGAAGACAATACAATCAGACAAGCAGCAATAGGAGTATTATCTCTCCGGAGAGCTCCGAAGCTGGGTAAACTGCTCGTGTGCTTCGCCTCGATCTGCTCTTCGTGCGACCTCCGCCCCCCACCGAACCGAAAGGGGCCCGGTCCGCCGGCCCCATAGGTGTTCGTGGGTACGATCAGCTTCCCCGACAGGTTCCGATAGGTGGTGCTATCGTACCTCCACGTTGATGGAGACTTCAATCCACGAAGGGTAACGGTTGCGCGAGTCCACGGAGGGCTCCACCCACGAAGGGTCCACGAAGTAGCAACCTTGTCTATCCCACCATGGCCGTCGCCCACGAAGGACTTGCCTCACTAGCGGTAGATCTTCACGAAGTAGGTGATCTCCTTGCCCTTACAAACTCCTTGGTTCAACTCCACAATCTTGTCGGAGGCTCCCAAGTGACACCTAGCCAATCTAGGAGACACCACTCTCCAAGAAGTAACAAATGGTGTGTTGATGATGAACTCCTTGCTCTTGTGCTTCAAATGATAGTCTCCCCAACACTCAACTCTCTCTCTCATAGGATTTGAATCTGGTGGAAAGAAGATTTGAGTGGAAAGCAACTTGGGGAAGGCTAGAGATCAAGATTCATATGGTAGGAATGGAATATCTTGGCCTCAACACATGATTAGGTGGTTCTCTCTCAGAAATGGTAAGTTGGAAGTGTAGGTTTAGTCTGATGGCTCTCTCCACGAATGAAGACGAGGTGGAGGGGTATATATAGCCTCCACACAAAATCTAACCGTTACACACAATTTACCAATCTCGGTGGGACCGAATCAACAAACTCGGTCGGACCGATTTTAGTAAACCTAGTGACCGTTAGGGTTTTGGTTGGACCTGACATGCATCTCGGTAGGACCAATATGGTTAGGGTTAGGGCATAACGTAATCTCGGTGAGACCGATCACACAAACTCGGTGAGACCGATTTTGGTAATTAGCTAACCAGTGAGTTGGTCAGGTAAACTCGGTGGGACCGATTTGCTCTTTTCGGTAAGACCGAAATGTTACAAAAGGGAAACAGAGAGTTTACATTGCAATCTCGGTGGGACCGATCCGCTCTTTCGCTGAGACCGAAAAGTTATGAAAAGGAAACAGAGAGATTACAATCCATCTCGGTGAGACCTAGATCCCTATCGGTAGAACCGATTTGCCTAGGGTTTGTGGTAGTGGCTATGACATATGAAATCGGTGGTGCCGGATAGGAAGAATCAGTGAGACCAATTTTGGCTTTAGGTTTAGGTCATATGTGGATGTGAGAAAGTAGCTGAGGGTTTTGGAGCATATCACTAAGCACATGAAGCAAGAGGCTCATTAAGCAACACCTCATCCCTCCTTGATAGTATTGGCTTTTCCTATAGACTCAATGTGACCTTGAATCACTAAAATATAAAATGAAGAGTCTTGAGCTTTTGAGCTTGAGCCAATCCTTTGTCAATAGCATTTTGAGGGATCCACTTTCATCATCCATGCCATGCCATTCATTGAGCTTTCCTGAAATGTTCATCTTGGAATAGCATTAGCTCAATGAGCTATATGTTGTTATGAATTACCAAAACCACCTAGGGATAGTTGCACTTTCACATACCTAGTTCAATCTCATTACCGCAAGTCTCTTTACTCGTTCCGAATGCATCATCCGTAACTAACTCTTTAGTCACATTGCTTGCAAGGCTTATAGTGATATGCATTCTCGAGAGGGCCCAAACATACCTCTCCGATACTCGAGTGACAAATCCTAATCTTGATCTATGCCAACCCGACAAACACCTTCGGAGACAAGCTGAGAGCATCTTTATAATCACCCGATTCTATGCCAGACGTTTGATAGCACACAAGGTGTTCCTTCGGTATTCGGGAGTTGCATAATCTCATAGTTAGAGGAATATGTATACGTCATGAAGAAAGCAATAGCAATAAAACTTAACGGTCATTATGCTAAGCTAACGGATGGGTCTAGTCCATCACATCATTCTCCTAGTTATGTGATCCCGTTCATCAAATGACAACACATGTCTATGGCCAGGAAACTTAACCATCTTTGATTAACGAGCTAGTCAAGTAGAGGCATACTAGGGACACTCTGTTTTGTCTAAGTATTCACACATGTACTAAGTTTCCGGTTAATACAATTCTAGAATGAATAATAAACATTTATCATGATATAAGGAGATATAAATTACAACTTTATTATTGCCTCTAGGGCATATTTCCTTCAGTCTCCCACTTACACTAGAGTCAATAATCTAGTTCACATCGTCAAGTGATTTAACACCAATAGTTCATATCGTCATGTGATTTAACTCTCTATAGTTCACATTGTCATGTGACCAATACCCAAATGGTTTACTAGAGTCAATAATCTAGTTGGCATGGCCATGTGATTAACACCCAAAGAGTACTAAGGTGTGATAATGCTTTGCTTGTGAGAGAAGTTTGGTCAACGGGTCTGCCACATTCAGATCCGGATGTATTTTGCAAATTTCTATGTCTACAATGCTCTGCACAGAGATACTCTAGCTAATTGCTCCCACTTTCAATATGTATCCAGATTGAGACTTAGAGTCATCCGGATCAGTGTCAAAGCTTGCATCTGTTGGGTTCTACGGTAGGGTGCGTCGACTACAAATTAAAAATTCCTACGCGCAGAACATCCAGGAACATGCTACGGGAGATGGATCACAGTTCGTTACCACTAGATGCGCAGCGTGCGTGCAATGAAGAAGAGTTGGGGCAGCGCGTCCGAGTGGATCGTCTCCTCCTCGTCCGATCTCCCTCGAGCGGCCGGTCGTCCGATCCCACGTACGAGTTCGCTGGAGCGGCGCAAGTGCACCGCCTCTAACGGTATCCGCGCGTGCGGGAGGAACGTCGTGCGGCGGACTGCTAGGTCCGATCACACAGTCGGCGGCGAGTGGAGGTGGCTCTTGAGGCCGAAGCGATCAACCTCCTGAGGCCGAAGCGATCAACCTCCTGAGGCCGAAGCGATCTGCCTCCTGAGGCCAAAAGCGTTCTCCCTCTCATTGAGTGTGCCGCACCTCCACTTTATATAGGCGTCCGTCGCGGGCTCAACACTTGGGCCTCGCACGGACCCTAAAGCCCAAAGTCTACTCGGTCACATTCCTAGTCCAGTTCGGATCACATCCGACCCGGTGTCCCTCTGAACCGACCTCGAGGTTCCTTCCCTTAAGCGCGCTACCCTTAGGTTCAAGTCGGCTTGGTCACGATTCGGATCACCTCCGACCTGCACGGTTGGTAGCGGCCTCTAGCAAGGCGTGCCGACCACCAAGCGAGCGATGAAGCTGGTTAGGCGTAACACAGTACATCATACTTCCATTCCTTTTGCCACACGATATCGTTGTCGAGCTCAAGGCGATTCTGTCATCCTTGTGCTAGCCCGACCTCTTTCTCGCTCAAAGTGATATCGACCACTATCCGGATTATCTCATAATCCTTGTCGCATGGCCATGCTGTTCTGGTCGGATCACACGAGGGGCCCAGAGTATATCTCTCCGATCGGAGGGCAAATCCCATCTTGCTCGACCATGTCTCGCAAAGCATGGGTCGGACAAACCGAAACCTACCTTTGTAACTACCCACCACGGAGTAGCGTTTGGTCGGCCCAAAGCAAGTCTATCACCATCTCGAGTACATGCGCCACTCAGGTCTTAGGACATAGAACGTATGTTGTACTAGAGACTCACAGATGACATATCGCTGCGTCTCATAGTTGGGTCTGTCCGACTCGGACCTTATCTCGACTCGGATCCGACTATGTCGAATCCGACCAGACCTTTCCAAGTCCATATTATCCGGTTAGCATCCAATGCTCCATGGCTAGTGAGACCGAGCCATCGACCGTGTCATATGCTAGTCTAGTCGGCATTGGCGTCCACACAGCCCTTTCGACTAGGGACCTTTTAGGATAGTCATCATACAATGTATAGTCCCACAAACAAGTCACGTGCACTTGCCGATACACATCATTGATAATGTCCAAGGACTATCTTTATTCATAAACACATAGGAAATATCATCATACATGATTGCCTCTAGGGCATATCTCCAACAGTCTCCCACTTGCACTAGAGTTAATCAAATAGACATCGAATGCCCATAGCTCTAACGTGCCCTCATGCTTGGGTTGTGGAGCGGCTTAGTCAACGGATCTGCAACATTTGCATCCGTGTGAATCTTGCATAACTCTACATCACCATTCTTTACGATCTTCAGTATCGGTGATATTTCCGGTCTATGTGTCGACCTTGTGGTGATTCCTCGGCTCCTTGGCTTGTGCGATGGCACCGAATTATCACAATAAAGGTCCAACGGTTTCACCGAGGCTGGGAAAATACCAAGATCATCCGAAAATGCGGATCCAAACACCTTCCTTTGCAGCTTCACAAGCCGCAATGTATTCGCTTCGTGGTAGAATCGCCACCGTATCCTGCTTGGAACTTATCCGAGGCACTGCTCCTCCGTTCGGGACGCATACGAATCCGGACTGTGATCGACAATCATCTCATCGGTTTGGAAACTAGCATCGACGTAACCCCTCACGACGAGCTCTTCCTCACCTCCATAAACTAGGAACATCTCTTTAGTCCTTTTCGGTACTTCAAAATAGTCTTTACCGCTGCCCGGTGACTCTCACAGGTTGGCCTGGTATCTACTTGTTAGGCTTATTGCAAAAGCAACATCGGGCCTTGTACATATCATGGCATACATGATGGATCCGATTCTTCGAGGCATACGGAATCCTACTCATCCTGCTTCGCTCATCGATGTTGAAGGACTCGAGTCTCGCTTAGCCTTATACCATGTGAGGCGGCAAGAACCCTTTCTTCGCCTCACTCATGTTGAACCGCTTCAACACTTTATCTATGTACATGCTCGGCTTAAGCCGAGCAGCCTCCTCGATCTATCTCTATAGATCTTAATGCCTAAAATATAGATCGCCTCACCAAGGTCCTTCATCGAAAATTTGCCATTCAATGATCCTCGACCGAAGTTTAACATCGAAACATCGTTCCCGATCAGTAGTATGTCGTCTACATACAAGATCAAAAACACTATCGAGCTCCCACTTAACTTCTTGTATAAACAAGAGTCCTCTTCGCTTTTGATGAAACCGAGACTAGTGACGACCTCATCAAAACGAATGTTCCAACTCCGAGATGCTTGCTTCAACCCATAAATGGATCTCTTGAGCTTGCATACCTTACTAGTGCTAGTCGGATCGACAAAACCCTCGGGCTGTATCATATACCGTCCTCGGTTAAATTTCCGTGAAGGAAAGCCGTCTTGACATCCATCGCCATATCTCGTAATCGAAATATGCAGCTATAGCTAGTATGATCCTCACCGATTTCAGATCGCTATCGGCGAGTAAGTCTCGTCGTAGTCAACTCCTTGAACTTGTCCATAACCTTTAGCGACAAGCCGAGCTTTGTGGATCTGAACATTTCCATCCACATCGGTTTTCTTCTTAAAGACCCATTTTCAACCAATGGCGATTCGCCGGTGGCGGATCAACCAAGTCCGGACTTGATTCTCATCCATGGACTTTAACTCGGATCTCATGGCCTCTAGCCATGCCTCGAATCTGGGCTCACCATCGCTTCGCATACGTGGCGGCTCGTCGCTTTCTAGCAACAATACATCACGCACTCTGCGCAATCTTTCCGACCTTCGTGGTTCCGGTGCCGCTTCCACTACGGGTTCCGACCGACTCCAGATGATCTCATCACCACCGAGCCGTCCCGAGTGGTCCTCGAATTTCTTCGAGTCGAACCGTCCTCCCACGGCCTCCCGACCGAGAAACTCTTTCTCAAGGAAAACCCGTCCGAGCAACAAACACTTTGTTCTCTTCCGGTTGTAGAAGCTATATCCCAAGGTTTCCCTGATATCCACTTAATATGCATTTATCCGACTTGGGTGTAAGCTTGTCGACATAAGTCGCTTGACAAATGCTTCACAACCCCAAATCTTTAGAAAAGACAAACTGGGACTCTTCCGGTCCACATCTCATGCGGTGTCTTGTCTACGGATTTTGATGGTACCTATTAAGTGAAAGCTGCGGTTTCTAGAGCGTATCCCCAAAATGACAAGGGTAAATCTGATTTGCTCATCATAGACCGGACCATGTCCAACAAGGTCCTATTCCTCCGCTCGACACGCCGTTTCTCGTGGCGTGCGGAGGTGTGAGCTGAGGTACTATACCTCGACTTTTCAGATGATCATCGAACTCCTTGCTCATGTACTCACCTCCACGATCAGATCGCGAAGCTTTATAGTCTTGCCGAGCTGATTCTCAACCTCGCTTTGAAACTCTTTGAACTTTTCAAAAGTCTCCGACTTGTGCCTCATCAAATAGATATATCCATATCTACTCAAGTCGTCGGTAAAAGTCATGGCATTGATAGCCACCTCTGGCGGTTGTGCTCATTGGACCACACACATCACTATGTATAAGTTCCAATAGCTCGGACGCCTCTCGCAACTCTTTGCGAAAGGAGACTTAGTCATCTTGCCGAGCAAGCATGATTCACATGTCTCGAACGACCGAAGTCGGACGGTTAGGAGCCCATCATCATGGAGCTTCTTCATGCGTTTCGAGACTAATGTGTCCAAGCCGCAATGCCGTAAGTATGTCGGATTTATCTCATTAGGCTTATGCCTCTTGACATTTACTTATAGACCGGTTCTGTTCTAGATTCAATATAAATAGCCCATCAACAATGGGTGCATAGCCGTGGAACATACCATTCAAAATATCAAACAACCATTGTCCTTTAAATTGAATTCATAACCTCGACTCATCAAACATGAGGCAAAAATAATGTTCGACTAAGTGCAGGAATGTAATAACAATTATTCAATTCCATAATGAATCCGGAAGGAGTTGGAGCTGCATCGCGTCGACCTCCAACGCAGCAACTCTTGCTTTGTTGCCGACCACGATGTCAATCTCCCTTGTGCCACATGCCTAGTTCTTACCAGCCCCTGCATCGAGTTGCAAACATGAACAACCGATCCGGTATCAAATACCCAAGAGCTACTAGGTATGTCGGCAAGGTAAATGTCTATAACATATGCAACAAGTGTACCTTTGCTCAAGAAGCATTTCCGCCTTCTTGCCATGCTCGCAAGCCACTTGCTACAGATTTCTCTTCCAAAGGACCGGTCTCCTTGCGGTGATAGCAAACGGTCTTGAGTCCGTCCAGACTTGGTAGCAGCGGCAGAGGTTACCATCTCCGTGCCCTTTGCCTTAGCCTTTTCTTGGACCAACTCTTCTTGAACTTAGCGATTTCGCACCATCAACACTTGATGCGTGCCTTTCTTAATATCCTGCTCGCCACCTTGAGCATCCCATGCAATTCAGTGAGCTTCTTATCCATGCCATGCATATGATAGTTCGAGATGAACGTCCCATAGCTGGGTGGAAGAGAACCCAGAACAACATCAGTAGCCAGCTCATCCAAGAGCGGGAAGCCCAAACAATCCAAAGCTTGCACATATCCGATCATCTTGATCACATGTGGGCTCGATGGATCACCTTCCTTCAGCCTTGCAATCCATCAAGGATCGCCAGACGTTGAACCTTCGGTCCTAGCACGTGGTTCGAAACATGCTCTTGAGACTCTCGATCATATCGTAAGCCTCAACGTTTTGAAATGTGTTGCAAATCGGGCTCCATACAAGCCAAACATCAGACGCTTGATCTCCGTTGATTCATCAATGAGTTTCGTAGGCATTTTTAAGCGTGGCACTAGCATTATCAGCAGGTTCCTCCGAAGTGGATCCTCTAGAACATGTTCCTTTTATCGTGCTTGAGAACAATTCTCAAATTTCTATACCGGTGGTAAAGTTTGTTCCATTCAGTTTATCCTTTTCGAATTGATTTCAATGCAAAGTTGGGTTGAGCAGGTGGTGCCATTGATCTACAAATGAAAATATGCAATCACTAAGCAATGTGTTTATGTAGAGTAATTCTCACCTAAGCGAAATACTCCCACTAAAGTCAGCATCCTCCGCAAACTCTCGGTGATTCAGATCCGACTAGCGCATGCGACTAGTGAGATTTAGCATCACGCTAGCCAACATACCTATACGGTAAGCAACTCCTTGCTAATCGTATTCTATACGACTCATCGGATCGGGAAGGTATCTCATACCCGGCTCCCAACCTTCTTTGCCACAAGGCCCAAAACCGCTTTTGATAGCCTTGTCAAGTTAACTCGATGCGGTGCATGTCCGTGTCCGACATTTAACCCTTGATTCAAGGACACCAAAGAAGCACCCCAATTTTATGAGCCCACTACTAGGCGTACTTGACGTGCGAAGGTGCAACATCGGGGATGGCAACCGCTTGATATTCATGAGGATCATTCTATCATTTTAACATGCATAGAAACAAAGAAGCATAACAATCACAAATATAACACATATTGTGAAATAGTATGGCTCCTTCATGGACGTTCTTCCGTGTCGGCTCCGACTCCGATGACCATCTACGAACTCCATCTTGTTTGTCACGCCGACGCCAAGCCGCCAACCTGATCTCTATTATCCAACTACTACAACTAGTAATGAATTTTACATAGAGTCACTAGTCGACACGCAGGTCGTTATACAATATAATGACAGCACTTTGGCTCCTGCCGGCTGACAAACATGACACGCAGGCCACGTATAAATTACACACATGCATCGCATACACATGAGCCATACTATCCACATCAAACCTGCAAAACAAAGTTATGCATAGAATCGCATTCTACCGGTTTGTGTGGCAGGTACGAAATACCAAGCGCTACGCACACGGCGGATTTACGTTTCACTGTTAACCCCGATGGCGGATGACCGACCGGTAGGGGTAGATCGTGTCACGACCTCATCGATCCCGATTTACAGAAAACATAGCCTCAACGATCCCCATGTGCGTTGATCACATCAACCGTGCACATAGCCGATCTCTTCAAGGACAACAGATCTCATCCGCCTCCACATATCTAATATGCATACGATCTGAATCCAAATCCTATAGCAGAGGCTCAAACCTTTGTTGGGTTCTACGGTAGGGTGCGTCGATCGCAAATTAAAAATTCTATCGCGCAGAACATCCGGGAACATGCTACGGAGATGGATCACGATTCGTTACCACTAGACGCGCAGCGTGATGCGTGCGTGAAGAAGAGTTGGGGCAGCGTCCGAGTGGATCGTCTCCTCCTCGTCCGATCTCCCTCGAGAGGCCGGTCGTCCGATCCCACGTACGAGTTCGCCGGAGCGGCGCAAGTGCACCGCCTCTAACGGTATCCGCGCGTGCGGGAGGAACGTCGTGCGGCGGACTGCTAGGTCCGATCACACAGTCGGCGGCGAGTGGAGGTGGCTCTTGAGGCCGAAGCGATCAACCTCCTGAGGCCGAAGCGATCAACCTCCTGAGGCCGAAGCGATCTGCCTCCTGAGGGACTGACATGCATCTCGGTAGGACCAATATGGTTAGGGTTAAGGCATAACGTAATCTCGGTGAGACCGATTACACAAACTCGGTGAGACCGATTTTGGTAATTAGCTAACCAGAGAGTTGGTCAGGTAAACTCGGTGGGACCGATTTGCTCTTTTCGGTAAGACCGAAATGTTACAAAAGGGAAACAGAGAGTTTACATTGCAATCTCGGTGGGACCGATCCGCTCTTTCGCTAAGACCTAAAAGTTATGAAAAGGAAACAGAGAGATTACAATCCATCTCGGTGAGACCTAGATCCCTATCGGTAGAACCGATTTGCCTAGGGTTTGTGGCAGTGGCTATGACATATGAAATCGGTGGCGCCGGATAGGAAGAATCAGTGAGACCGATTTTGGCTTTAGGTTTAGGTCATATGTGGATGTGAAAAAGTAGCTGAGGGTTTTGGAGCATATCACTAAGCACATGAAGCAAGAGGCTCATTAAGCAACACCTCATCCCTCCTTGATAGTATTGGCTTTTCCTATAGACTCAATGTGACCTTGAATCACTAAAATATAAAATGAAGAGTCTTGAGCTTTTGAGATTGAGCCAATCCTTTGTCAATAGCATTTTGAGGGATCCACTTTCATCATCCATGCCATGCCATTCATTGAGCTTTCCTGAAATGTTCATCTTGGAATAGCATTAGCTCAATGAGCTATATGTTGTTATGAATTACCAAAACCACCTAGGGATAGTTGCACTTTCACATACCTAGTTCAATCTCATTACCGGCAAGTCTCTTTACTCGTTCCGTAATGCATCATCCCGTAACTAACTCTTTAGTCACATTGCTTGCAAGGCTTATAGTGATATGCATTACTGAGAGGGCCCAAACATACATCTCCGATACTCAGAGTGACAAATCCTAATCTTGATCTATGCCAACCCGACAAACACCTTCGGAGACAACTGTAGAGCATCTTTATAATCACCCAGTTACGTTGTGACGTTTGATAGCACACAAGGTGTTCCTTCGGTATTCGGGAGTTGCATAATCTCATAGTTAGAGGAATATGTATACGTCATGAAGAAAGCAATAGCAATAAAACTTAACGGTCATTATTCTAAGCTAACGGATGGGTCTAGTCCATCACATCATTCTCCTAATTATGTGATCCCGTTCATCAAATGACAACACATGTCTATGGCCAGGAAACTTAACCATCTTTGATTAACGAGCTAGTCAAGTAGAGGCATACTAGGGACACTCTGTTTTGTCTAAGTATTCACACATGTACTAAGTTTCCGGTTAATACAATTCTAGCATGAATAATAAACATTTATCATGATATAAGGAGATATAAATTACAACTTTATTATTGCCTCTAGGGCATATTTCCTTCAGTCTCCCACTTACACTAGAGTCAATAATCTAGTTCACATCGTCAAGTGATTTAACACCAATAGTTCATATCGTCATGTGATTTAACTCTCTATAGTTCACATTGTCATGTGACCAATACCCAAATGGTTTACTAGAGTCAATAATCTAGTTGGCATGGCCATGTGATTAACACCCAAAGAGTACTAAGGTGTGATAATGCTTTGCTTGTGAGAGAAGTTTGGTCAACGGGTCTGCCACATTCAGATCCGGATGTATTTTGCAAATTTCTATGTCTACAATGCTCTGCACAGAGCTACTCTAGCTAATTGCTCCCACTTTCAATATGTATCCAGATTGAGACTTAGAGTCATCCGGATCAGTGTCAAAGCTTGCATCTGTTGGGTTCTACGGTAGGGTGCGCCGATCGCAAATTAAAAATTCCCACGCGCAGAACATCCAGAACATGCTACGGAGATGGATCACGATTCGTTACCACTAGACGACAAAGGCCGCAGCGTGAAGAAGAGTTGGGGCAGCGCGTCCGAGTGGATCGTCTCCTCCTCGTCCGATCTCCCTCGAGCGGCGGTCGTCCGATCCCACGACTGAGTTCGCTGGAGCGGCGCAAGTGCACCGCCTCTAACGGTATCCAGCGGCGGGAGGAACGAGCGTGGCGGCGGACTGCTAGGTCCGATCACACACGGTCGGCGAGTGGAGGTGGCTCTTGAGGCCAAGCGATCAACCTCCCGAGGCAAGCGATCAACCTCCCGAGGCCGAAGCGATCTGCCTCCTGAGGCCAAAAGCGTTCTCCCTCTCATTGAGTGTGCCGCACCTCCACTTTATATAGGCGTCCGTCGCGGGCTCAACACTTGGGCCTCGCCACGGACCCTAAACAAAGTCTACTCGGTCACGTTCCTAGTCGATTCGGATCACATCCGACCAAAGGTGTCCTACTGAACCGACCTCAGAGGTTCCTTCCCTTAAGCGCGACCCCTTAGGTTCAAGTCGGCTTGGTCACGATTCGGATCACCTCCGACCTGACGGTTGGTAGCGGACCTCTAGCAAGGCGTGCCGACCACCAAGCGACGATGAAGCTGGTTAGGCTAACCTGTACATCATACTTCCATTCCTTTTGCCACACGATATCGTTGTCGAGCTCAAGGAGATTCTGTCATCCTTGTGCTAGCCCGACCTCTTTCTCGCTCCAAAGGATATCGACCACTATCCGGATTATCTCATAATCCTTGTCGCATGGCCATGCTGTTCTGGTCGGATCACACGAGGGGCCCAGAGTATATCTCTCCGATCGGAGGGGCAATCCCATCTTGCTCGACCATGTCTCGCAAAGCATGGGTCAGACAAACCCAAACCTACCTTTGTAACTACCGATCCACGGAGTAGCGTTTGGTCGGCCCAAAGCAAGTCTATCACCATTTCGAGTACATGCGTCACTCGGGTCTTAGGACATAGAACGTATGTTGTACTAGAGACTCACAGATGACATATCGCTGCGTCTCATAGTTGGGTCCGTCCGACTCGGACCTTATCTCGACTCGGATCCGACTATGTCGAATCCGACCAGACCTTTCCAAGTCCATATTATCTGGTTAGCATCCAATGCTCCATGGCTAGTGAGACCGAGCCATCGGCCGTGTCATATGCTAGTCTAGTCTTGCGTCCACACAGCCCCTTCGACTAGGGACCTTTTAGGATAGTCATCATACAATGTATAGTCCCACAAACAAGTCACGTACTTGCTGATACACATCATTGATAATGTCCAAGGACTATCTTTATTCATAAACACATAGGAAATATCATCATACATGATTGCCTCTAGGGCATATCTCCAACAGCATCGACATAACCCTTTACGACGAACTTTTTGTCACCTCAATAACCAAGAAACATATCCTTATTCCACTAAGGATAATTTTGACCGCTGTCCAGTGATCCACTCCAGGATCACTATTGTACCCTCTTGCCAAACTCATGGTGAGGTACACAATAGGTCTAGTACACAGCATAGCATACTTTATAGAACCTATGACTGAGGCATAGGGAATGACTTTTCATTCTCTTTCTATTTTCTGTCGTGGTCGGGTTTTGAGTCTTTAGTCAACTTCACACCTTGCAACACAAGCAAGAACTCCTTCTTTGACTGTTCCATTTTGAACTACTTCAAAATTTGTCAAGGTATGTACTCATCGAAAAAAAAACTTATCAAGCGTCTTGATCTATCTCTATAGATCTTGATGCTCAATATGTAAGCAGCTCCACCAAGGTCTTTCTTTTAAAAAAACACCTTTCAAATACTCATTTATGCTTTCCAGAAAATTCTACATCATTTCTGATCAACAATATGTCATTCACATATACTTATCAGAAAGGTTGTAGTGCTCCCACTCACTTTCTTGTAAATACAGGCTTCACCGTAAGTCTGTATAAAACTATATACTTTGATCAACTCATCAAAGTGTATATTCCAACTCCGAGATGCTTGCACTAGTCCATAGATGGATCGCTAGAGCTTGCACATTTTGTTGGCACCTTTAGGATTGACAAAACCTTCTGGTTGCATCATATACAACTATTCTTTAAGAAATCCAGTGAGGAATGCAGTTTTGATGTCCATTTGCCAGATTTCATAAAATGTGGCAATTGCTAACATGATTCGGACAGACTTAAGCATCGCTACGGGTGAGAACTCATCATAGTCAACTCCTTGAACTTGTCGAAAACCTTTCGTAACAAGTCGAGCTTTGTAGATAGTAACATTACCGTCAGTGCCAGTCTTCTTCTTGAAGATCCATTTATTCTCTATGGCTTGCCAATCATCGGGCAAGTCAAGCAAAGTCCACACTTTGTTCTCATACATGGATCCCATCTCAGATTTCATGGCCTCAAGCCATTTCGCGGGATCTGGGCTCATCATCGCTTCCTCATAGTTCGTAGGTTCGCCATGGTCAAGTAACATGACCTCCAGAACTGGATTACCGTACCACTCTGGTGCGGATCATACTCTGGTTGACCTACGAGGTTCGGTAGTAACTTGATCTGAAGTTTCATGATCATCATCATTAGCTTCCTCACTGATTGGTGTAGGAATCACTAGAACTGATTTCTGTGATGAACTACTTTCCAATTCGGGAGAAGGTACAATTACCTCATCAAGTTCTACTTTCCTCCCACTCACTTCTTTGGAGAGAAACTCCTTCTATAGAAAGGATCCATTCTTAGCAACGAATATCTTGCCTTCGGATCTGTGATAGAAGGTGTACCCAACAGTCTCCTTTGGGTATCCTATGAAGACACATTTCTCCGATTTGGGTTTGAGCTTATCAGGTTGAAGCTTTTTCACATAAGCATCGCAACCCCAAACTTTTAAGAAATGATAGCTTAGGTTTCTTGCTAAACCATAGTTCATATAGTGTCGTCTCAACGGACTTAGATGGTTCCCTATTTAACGTGAATGCAGCTGTATCTAATGCATAACCCCAAAATGATAGTGGTAATCGGTAAGAGACATCATAGATCGCACCATATCCAATAAAGTACGGGTACGACGTTCGACACACCATTATGCTGTGGTGTTCCAGGTGGCGTGAGTTGTGAAATTTATTCCACATTGTTTTAGATGAAGGCCAAACTCATAACTCAAATATTCACCTCCACGATCATATCGTAGAAATTTTATTTTCTTGTTATGATGATTTTGCACTTCACTATGAAATTCTTTGAACTTTTCAAATGTTTCAGACTTGTGTTTCATTAAGTAGATATACCCATATCTGCTCAAATCATCTGTGAAGGTCAGAAAATAATGATACCCGTGATACGTCTCGAACGTATCTATAATTTTTTATTGTTCCATGCTATATTATATTCTGTTTTGGATGATTAATGGGCTTTACTATACACTTTTATATTATTTTTGGGACTAACCTATTAACCGGAGGCCCAGCCCAAATTGTTGTTTTTTGCCTATTTCAGTGTTTCACAGAAAAAGAATATCAAACGGAGTCCAAACGGAATGAAACCTTCGGGAACGTGATTTCGGAACAAACGTGATCCAGAGGACTTGGAGTCTACGTAAAGCAATCAACGAGGAGGGCATGAGGCAGGGGGCGCCTACCCCCCCAGCGCGCCTCCACCCTCGTGGGGCCCATGTTGCTCCAACCGACGTACTTCTTCCTCCTATATATACCTACAAACCCCAAACCATCGAAACGGAGCCAAAACCCTATTTCCACCGCCGCAACCTTCATGCATTCGTGAGATCCCATCTTGGGGCCTTTTAGGCGCTCACGAGGGGGCATTGATCACGAGGGCTTCTACATCAACACCATAGCCTCTCCGATGATGTGTGAGTAGTTTACCTCAGACCTTTGGGTCCATAGTTATTAGCTAGATGGCTTCTTCTCTCTCTTTGGATCTCAATACAATGTTCTCCTCGATCTTCTTGGAGATCTATTTGATGTAATCTTCTTTTGCGGTGTGTTTGTCGAGATTTGATGAATTGTGGGTTTATGATCAAGATTATCTATGAACAATATTTGAATCTCCTCTGAATTCTTTTATGTATGATTGGTTATCTTTGCAAGTCTCTTCGAATTATCAGTTTGGTTTGGCCTATTAGATTGATCTTTCTTGCAATGGGAGAAGTGCTTAGCTTTGGGTTCAATCTTGCGGTGTCCTTTCCCAAAGGATGTTAGGGCAGCAAGGCACGATTGTATTGTTGCCATCGAGGATAAAAGATGGGGTTTATATCATATTGCATGAGTTTATCCCTCTACATCATGTCATCTTACTTAAAGCATTACTCGTTCTTATGAACTTAATACTCTAGATGCATCTTTGGATAGCGGTCGATGTGTGGAGTAATAGTAGTAGATGCGAGAATCGTTTGGTCTACTTGTCACGTACGTGATGCCTATATACATGATCATACCTAGATATTCTCATAACTATGCTCAATTCTATCAATTGCTTGACAGTAATTCGTTTACCCACCATAATACTTATGCTCTTGAGAGAAGCCACTAGTGAAACCTATGGCCCCCGGGTCTATCTTCCATCATATTAATCTTCCAACACTTAGCTATTTATATTGCCGTTTATTTTACTTTGCATCTTTATCATAAAAATACCAAAAATATTATCTTATCATATCTATCAGATCTCACTCTCGTAAGTGACCGTGAAGGGATTGACAACCCCTTTATCGCGTTGGTTGCGAGGTTCTTATTTGTTTGTGTAGGTGCGTGGGACTCGAGCGTGGTCTCCTACTGGATTGATACCTTGGTTCTCAAAAACTGAGAGAAATACTTACGCTACTTTACTGCATCACCCTTTCCTCTTCAAGGGAAAACCAACGCAGTGCTCAAGAGGTAGCAACCCGTCGCGAGCCTCAACACTCATCGGACCGCATACATCGGTATGTATTATTTCCAATAAGTCAGTGGCTCGCTCCATTGTTTCGGAGAACGGAGTCTTAGTCATCTTGCCCATGAGGCATGGTTCGCAAGCATCAAATGATTCATAATCAAGTGATTCCAAAAGTCCATCCACATGGAGTTTCTTCATGCGCCTTACACCAATATGACCTAAACGGCAGTGCCACTAGTATGTTTCACTATCATTATCAACTTTGCATCTTTTGGCATCAATATTATGAATATGTGTATCACTATGATTGAGATTCAATAAACCATTCACCTTGGGTGTATGACCACAGAAGGTTTTATTCATGTAAACAGAATAACAATTATTCTTTGACTTAAATGAATAACTGTATTGCAATAAAGATGATCCAATCGTATTATGTTCAACGCAAACACCAAATAACATTTATTTTAGGTTCAACACTAACCCCGAAGGTAAAGGGAGTGTGCGATGGTGGTCTTATCAACCTTGGAATCACTTCCAACACATATCCTCACCTTGCCCTCAACTAGTCTTTGTTCATTTTGTAACTCATGTTTCAAGTTACTAATCATAGCAACTGAACCAGTATCAATTACCCAGGGGCTACTATGAACACTAGTAAAGTACACATCAAATACATGTATATCATACATACTTTTGTTCACTTTGCCATCCTTCTTATCCGCCAAGTATTTGGGGCAGTTCCGCTTCCAGTGACCATTTCCTTTGCAGTAGAAGCACTCGGTTTCAGGTTTGGGTCTAGCTTTGGGCTTCTTCGTGGGAGTGGCAACTTGCTTGCCATTCTTATTGAAGTTCCCTTTCTTTCCCTTGCCCTTTTACTTGAAACTAGTGGTCTTGTCAACAATCAACACTTGATGCTTTTCTTGATTTCTACCTTCGTCGATTTCAGCATCGCGAAGAGCTCAGGGAATCGTTTTCGTCATCCCTTGCATATTATAGTTCATCATGAAGTTCCAGTAACTTGGTGATAGTGACTAGAGAATTCTGTCAATCACTATCTTATCTGGAAGATTAACTCCCACTTGATTCAAGTGATTGTAGTACTCAGACATTCTGAGCACATGCTCACTGGTTGAGCTATTCTCCTCTATCTTGTAGGCAAAATAATTGTCAGAGGTCTCACACCTCTCGACTCGGGCATGAGTCTGAAATACCAATTTCAGCTCTTGGAACATCTTATATGCTCCTTGGCGTTCAAAATGTTTTTGAAGTCCCGGTTCTAAGCCGTAAAGCATGGTGCACTAAACTATCAAGTAGTCATCATACCGAGCTTGCCAAACGTTTATAACGTCTGCATCTGCTCCTGCAATAGGTCCGTCACCTAGTGGTGCATCAAGGACATAGTTCTTTTGTGCAGCAATGAGTATAGTCCTCAGATCACGGACCCAGTCCGCATCATTGCTACTATCATCTTTCAACTTATTTTTCTCTAGGAACACATCGAAAAAATAAATGGGGAGCTACATCACAAGCTATTGATCTACAACATAGATATGATAATACTATCAGGACTAAGTTCATGATAAATTTAAGTTAAGTTAATCATATTACTAAAGAACTCCCACTTAGATAGACATCCCTCTAGTCATCTAAATGATCATGTGATCCATATCAACTAGACCATGTCCGATCATTATGTGAGATGGAGTAGTGTTCAATGGTGAACATCACTATGTTGATCATATCTACTATATGATTCACGTTCGACATTTCGGTCTTAGTGTTCCGAGGCCATATCTGCATATGCTAGGCTCGTCAAGTTTAACCCGAGTATTCTGCACGTGCAAAACTGGCTTGCACCCATTGTATGTGAGCGAGAGCTTATCACACCCGATCATCATGTGGTGTCTCAAGCACGATGAACTCGTCGCAACAAAGTGCATACTGTGGAGAACACTTATACCTTGAAATTTAGTGAGGGATCATCTTATAATGCTACCACCGTACTAAGCAAAATCAGATGCATAAAGGGTAAACATCACATGCAATCAAAATATGTGACATGATATGGCCATCATCATCTTGTGCCTTTGATCTCCATCTCCAAAGCACCATCATGATCTCCATCGTCACCGGCTTGACACCTTGATCTCCATCGTAGCATCGTTGTCGTCTCACCAAGTATTGCTTCCACGACTATTGCTACCGCTTAGTGATAAAGTAAAGCAATTACATGGCGATTGCATTTCATACAATAAAGATACAACCATAAGGCTCCTGCCAGTTGCCGATAACTTTTACAAAACATGATCATCTCATACAACAATTTATATCACATCACGTCTTGACCATATCACATCAGAACATGCCCTGCAAAAACAAGTTAGACGTCCTCTACTTTGTTGTTGCAAGTTTTACGTGGCTTCTACGGGCTTCTAGCAAGAACCGTTCTTACCTACGCATCAAAACCACAATGATTTTTCGTCAAGTGTGCCATTTTAACCTTCAACAAGGACCGGTCGTAGTCAAATTCGATTCAACTAAAGTTGGAGAAACAGACACCCGCTAGCCACCTGTGTGCGAAGCACGTCGATAGAACCAGTCTCATGAACGCAATCATGTAATGTCGGTCCGGGCCGCTTAATCCAACAATACCGCCGAATCAAAGTAAGACGTTGGTGGTAAGAAGTATGACTATTATCGCCCACAACTCATTGTGTTCTACTCGTGCATATAACATCTACGCATAGACCTGTTGGGCAATGCAGTAATTTCAAAAAAATTCCTACACACATGCAAGATCCATCTAGGTGATGCATAGCAACGAGCGGGGAGAGTGTGTCCACATACCCTCGTAGACCGAAAGTGGAAGCGTTAAGTAACGCGGTTGATGTAGTCGAACGTCTTTAGGATCGAACCGATCAAGTACCGAACGCATGGCACCTCCACGATCTACACACATTCAGCTCGATGACGTCCCTCGTACTCTTGATCCAGCTGAGGCCGAGGGAGAGTTTCGTCAGCACGACGGCGTGATGATGGTGATGATGAAGTTACCGACGCAGGGCTTTGCCTAAGCACTACAACGATATGACCGAGGTGGAAATCTGTGGAGGGGGCATCGCACACGGCTAAGACAACTGTCAACTTGTGTGTTCTAGGATGCCCCCTGCCCCCGTATATAAAGGAGAAAGGGGGAGGCCGGCCGGCCCTATAGGGCGCGCCCAAGGGGGGCAATCCTACTCCTAGTGGGAGTTGGATTCCCCCCTTTCCTAGTCCTACTAGGAGAAGAAGGAAGGAGAGGGGAAAGAGAAGGAAGGAGGGGGCGCCGCACCTCCCCCTAGTCCAATTCGGACTAGGCCCATGGGGGGGCGGGGCGGCCAACCCTTGGTTGCCCCTCTGTCAGGTGGATGAACCCCAGGCAAGCAACGGAACCCGGATCCTTTTCAAAAACAACGGGTCCAGCAACGCCCATCAAGCCGGCTCACGCTTGGCCGGGTCGCTCAACCCAGCCAAGCCCCTCAACCCGGCCAAATCCCTTGACCCGGCCCCGACGGCCGGCGCAAGGCAGGCGAACCCGGCGCACCAAGACTTGCCCAACAAGCCAGCTTCCCCTTGGCGTGTTCCCCAACCCGGCCACGGGCCAGCTCCCGTCCCATCCAGGCTGTACAATGGGACGAGTCTTCATCCAGAGATGAGCAAGGCAACAGTGCCCCGCCCATGCCTCTGGTCAGCCGGGCGTGGCAACAGTGCCCCACCTACCCGCTGACCGGGGTTGGCGTGGCTACAGTGCACCCGTCGTCACTGCTGATGCCAGCAAGCGGCGACCCGACGGAGCACCACTGTAGAGGACTCAACCCGGCCCTTCCCTGACGATCAACAAGACAACCAACAATGCCCCTACACCCGGCAGGCCCCGCACCCGGAGAACCCGACGAGCCCTAACACCCGGCGGGTCCCAGCGCCGGTTTCCCGGACGATGACAACCCGACCCCACGACCTTGTAACTTTACCATTGTACCCCTGGGGGGTTGGCCTATAAAACCCCCCAGGAGCCCTCATGCATATGGGCATGCAACTCACTCACACGTACGACGAGAAGCACATCGCACTCCAGATCAACTAGACTAGCCACCCCAGGAGAGGTAGCAGCCTAAGCCTTGGCCAGCTTCCCTTCTTCCTCGATACAGCTCTAGGAGCAACTCTGTACTGATACATATCAACTACACTCGGCAGGACTAGGGGTGTTATCTCTCCGGAGAGCCCCGAACCTGGGTATATATTGCGTTCCGCGCTCGCTCATGTCAACCTCGCCTATGGAGACCACCAGTGCCCTCGAGCCTCCTCCTATCTTTAGCCATCCCTTGGCATCTACCGTGCGCCCACCACGACACCCTCTCTCTCTACCCTAGGCCCAATAAGGCCCATTACTTCTCCGGTGGTTCCGATAACCCTTTCGGCACTCCGATATTTATCCGGTGACCCCCGGAACTCATCTGGTGTCCGAATAACATCATCCAATATATCATCCTTTATGTCTTGACCATTTCGGGACTTATCATCATGTCGATGATCACATCCAGGACTCCGAACTACCTTCGGTACATCAAAACTCATAAACTCATAATACCGATCGTCATAGAACGTTAAGCGTGCGGACCCTACGGGTTCGAGAACTATGTAGACATGTCCGAGACTCACTTCCGGTCAATAACCAATAGCGGAACCTGGATGCTCATATTGGTTCCTACATATTCTATGAAGATCTTTATCGGTCAAACCGCATAACAACATACGTTGTTCCCTTTGTCATCGGTATGTTACTTGCCCGAGATTCGACCGTCGGTATCATCATACCTAGTTCAATCTCGTTACCGGCAAGTCTCTTTACTCGTTTCGTAATGCATCATCCCGTAACTAACTCATTAGTCACATTGCTTGCAAGGCTTATAGTGATGTGCATTACCGAGAGGGCCCCGAGATACCTCTTTGACAATCAGAGTGATAAATCCTAATCTCGATCTATGCCAAATCAACAAACACCATCGGAGACACCTGTAGAGCATCTTTATAGTCACCCAGTTACGTTGTGACGTTTGATAGCACACTAAGTGTTCCTCCGGTATTCGGGAGTTGCATAATCTCATAGTCATTGGAACATGTATAAGTTATGAACAAGGAATAACAATAAACTAAATGATCATAGTGCTAAGCTAACAGATGGGTCTAGTCAATCAGATCATTCTCTAATGATGTGATCTCGTTCATCAAATGACAACTCATGTCTATGGCTAGGAAACTTAACTATCTTTGATTAACGAGCTAGTCAAGTAGAGGCATACTAGTGACACTCTGTTTGTGTATGTATTCACACATGTACTAAGTTTCCGGTTAATACAATTCTAGAATGAATAATAAACATTTATCATGATATGAGGAAATATAAGTAACAACTTTATTATTGCCTCTAGGGAATATTTCCTTCAGTCTCCCACTTGCACTAGAGTCAATAATCTAGATTACATTGTAATGATTCTAACGCCCAAGGAGTCTTGGTGCTGATCATGTTTTGCTCGTGAGAGAGGCTTAGTCAACGGGTTTGCAACATTCAGATCCGTATGTATCTTGTGAATCTCTATGTCTCCCTCTTTGACTTGATCGCGGATGGAATTGAAGCGTCTCTTGATGTGCTTGGTTCTCTTGTGAAATCTGGATTCCTTTGCCAAGGCAATTGCACCAGTATTGTCACAAAAGATTTTCATTAGACCCGATGCACTAGGTATGACACCTAGATCGAATATGAACTCCTTCATCTAGACTCCTTCATTTGCTGCTTCCGAAGCAGCTATGTACTCCGCTTCACACGTAGATCCCGCCACGACGCTTTGCTTAGAACTGTACCAGCTGACGGCTCCACCATTCAATAAAAATACGTATCCGGTATGTGACTTAGAGTCATCTGTATCAGTGTCAAAGCTTGCATCGACGTAACCGTTTACGACGAGCTCTTTGTCACCTCCATAAATGAGAAACATATCCTTAGTCCTTTTTAGGTATTTCAGGGTGTTCTTGACCGCTATCCAGTGATCCACTCCTAGATTACTTTGGTACCTCCCTGCTAAACTAATAGCAAGGCACACATCAGGTCTGGTACACAGCATTGCATACATGATAGAACCTATGGCTGAAGCATAGAGAATGACTTTCATTTCTCTCTATCTTCTGCAGTTGGTGGAAGCATCGAGTCTGACTCAACTTCACACCTTATAACACAGGCAAGAACCCTTTCTTTGCTTGATCCATTTTGAACTTCTTCAAAACTTTATCAAGGTATGTGCTTGGTGAAAGTCCAATTAAGCGTCTTGATCTATCTCTATAGATATTGATGCCTAATATATGAGCAGCTTCACTGAGGTCTTTCATTGAAAAATTCTTATTCAAGTATCCTTTTATGCTATTCAGAAATTCAGTATCATTTCCGATCAATAATATGTCATCCACATATAATATCAGAAATGCTACAGAGCTCCCACTCACTTGTAAATACAGGCTTCTCCAAAAGTTTGTATAAAACCATATGCTTTGATCACACTATCCAAGCGTATATTCCAACTCCGAGATGCTTGCACCAGTCCATAAATGGATCGCTGGAGCTTACACACTTTGTTAGCACCTTTTGGATCGACAAAACCTTTTGGTTGCATCATATACAACTCATCTTTAAGATATCCATTAAGGAATGCAGTTTTGACATCCATTTGCCAAATTTCATAATCATAAAATGTGGCAATTGCTAACATGATTTGGACGGACTTAAGCATCGCTACGGTGAGAAGTTCTCATCATAGTCAACTCCTTGAACTTGTCGAAAACCTTTCGAAACAAGTCGAGCTTTGTAGACAGTAATATTACCATCAGCGTCAGTCTTCTTCTTGAAGATCCATTTATTCTCTATGGCTTGCCGATCATCGGGCAAGTCAACCAAAGTCCACACTTTGTTCTCATACATGGATCCCATCTCAGATTTCATGGCCTCAAGCCATTTTGCGGAATCTGGGCTCATCATCGCTTCCTCATAGTTCGTAGGTTCGTCATGGTCTAGTAACACGACTTCCATAACAGGATTACCGTACCACTCTGGTGTGGACCGTACTCTGGTTGACCTACGAGGTTCGGTGGTAACTTGATCTGAATTTTCATGATCATCATCATTAGCTTCCTCACTAATTGGTGTAGGAATCACTGGGACTGATTTCTGTCATGAACTACTTTCCAATTCGGGAGAAGGTACAATTACATCATCAAGTTCTACTTTCCTCCCACTCACTTCTTTCGGGAGAAACTCCTTATCTAGAAAGGATCCATTCTTAGCAATGAATATCTTGCCTTCGGATCTGTGATAGAGGATGTACCCAACAGTCTCCTATGGGTATCCTATGAAGACACATTTCTCCGATTTGGGTTCGAGCTTATCAGGTTGAAGCTTTTTCACATAAGCATTGCAGCCCCAAACTTTAAGAAACGACAACTTGGGTTTCTTGCCAAACCACAGTTCATATGGTGTCATCTTAACGGATTTAGATGGTGCCCTATTTAATGTGAATGCAGCTGTCTCTAAAGCATAACCCCAAAACGATAGTGGTAAATCAGTAAGAGACATCATAGATCGCACCATATCTAATAGAGTACGATTACGACGTTCGGACACACCATTACGATGTGGTGTTCCGGGTGGCGTGAGTTGCGAAACTATTCCACATTTTTTCAAATGAAGACCAAACTCGTAACTCAAATATTCTCCTCCACGATCAGATCATAGAAACTTTATTTTCTTATTACGATGATTTTCCACTTCACTCTGAAATTATTTGAACTTTTCAAATGTTTTAGACTTATGTTTCATTAAGTATATATACCCATATCTGCTTAAATCATCTGTGAAGGCCAGAAAATAACGATACCCGCCGCGAGCATCAACACTCATTGGACCACATACATCAGTATGTATTATTTCAACAAAGTCTGTCGCTCGCTCCGTTGTTCCGGAGAACGGAGTCTTAGTCATCTTGCCCATGAGGCATGGTTCGCAAGCATCAAGTGATTCTAAAAGCCCATCAGCATGGAGTTTCTTCATGCGCTTTACACCAATATGACCTAAATGACAGTGCCATAAATAAGTTGCACTATCATTATTAAACTTATATCTTTTGGCTTCAATACTATGAATATGTGTATCACTACTATCAAGATTTAGTAAAAATAGACCACTCATCAAGGGTGCATGCCCATAAAAGATATTACTCATATAAATAGAACAACCATTATTCTCTGATTTAAATGAATAACCGTCTTGCATCAAACAAGATCCAGATATAATGTTCATGCTTAACGCTAGCACCAAATAACAATTATTCAGGTCTAAAAGTAATCCCGAAGGTAGAGGTAGAGGTAGCGTGCCGACAGTGATCACATCGACTTTGGAACCATTTCCCACGCGCATCGTCACCTCATCCTTAGCCAATCTTCCCTTAATCTGTAGGTCCTGTTTCGAGTTGCAAATATTAGCAACAGAACCAGTATCAAATACCCAGGCACTACTGCGAGCATTAGTAAGGTACACACCAATAACATGTATATCACATATACCTTTGTTCACTTTGCCATCCTTCTTATCCGCTAAATACTTGGGGCAGTTCCGCTTCCAGTGACCAGTCCCTTTGCAATAGAAGCACTCAGTCTCAGGCTTAGGTCCAGGCTTGGGCTTCTTCACTTGAGCAGCAACTTGTTTGTCGTTCTTCTTGAAGTTCCCCTTCTTCCCTTTGCCCTTCTTCTTGAAACTGGTGTTCTTATTGACCATCAACACTTGATGCTCCTTCTTGATTTCTACCTCCGCATCCTTTAGCATTGCGAAGAGCTCGGGAATCGTCTTATCCATCCCTTGCATATTATAGTTCATCACGAAGCTCTTGTAGCTTGGTGGCAGTGATTGAAGAACTATGTCAATGACACTATCAACTGGAAGATTAACTCCCAGCTGAGTCAAGTGATTGTGGTACCGGGCATTACGAGTATATGCTCACCGATGTAACTATTCTCCTCCATTTGCAGCTGTAGAACTTATTGGAGACTTCATATCTCTCAATCCGGGCATTTGCTTGAAATATTAACTTCAACTCCTGGAACATCGCATATGCTCCATGACATTGAAAACATCGTTGAAGTCCCGTTCTAAGCCGTAAAGCATGGCACACTGAACTATCGAGTAGTGATCAGCTTTGCTCTGCCAGACGTTCATAACATCTGGCGTTGCTCCTGCAGCGGGTTTGGCACCTAGCGGTGCTTCCAGGACGTAATTCTTCTATGCAGCAATGAGGATAATCCTCAAGTTACGGACCCAGTCCGTGTAATTGCTACCATCATCTTTCAACTTAGTTTTCTCTAGGAACGCATTAAAATTCAACGGAACAACAGCATGGGCCATTTATCTACAACAACATAGACATGCAAAATACTATCAGGTACTAAGTTCATGATAAATTAATGTTCAATTAATCATATTACTTAAGAACTCCCACTTAGATAGACATCCCTCTAATCATCTAAGTGATCACGTGATCCAAATCAACTAAACCATGTCCGATCATCACGTGAGATGGAGTAGTTTTCAATGGTGAACATCACTATGTTGATCGTATCTACTATATGATTCACGCTCGACCTTTCGGTCTCAATGTTCCGAGGCCATATATGCATATGCTAGGCTCGTCAAGTTTAACCCGAGTATTCTGCGTGTGCAAAACTGCCTTGCACCCATTGTATGTGAACGTAGAGCTTATCACACCCAATCATCACGTGGTGTCTCGACACGATTTAACTCGTAACAACGGTGCATACTCGTGGAGAAAACTTATACCTTGAAATTTAGTGAGAGATCATCTTATAATGCCACCGCCGTACTAAGCAAAATAAGATGCATAAAGGATAAACATCACATGCAATCAATATAAGTGATATGACATGGCCATCATCATCTTGTGCCTTTGATCTCCATCTCCAAAGCACCGTCATGATCACCATCGTCACTGGCTTGACACCTTGATCTCCATCGAAGCGTCGTTGTCGTCTCGCCAACTATTTCTTCTACGACTATCGCTACCTTTTAGTGATAAAGTAAAACAATTACATGGCGATTGCATTTCATACAATAAAGCAACAACCATATGGCTCCTTTCAGTTGTCGATAACTGTGTTACAAAACATGATCATCTCATACAACAATTTATATAATCACGTCTTGACCATATCACCTCACAACATGCCCTGCAAAAACAAGTTAGACGTCCTCTACTTTGTTGTTGCAAGTTTTACATGCCTGCTACGGGCTTAGCAAGAACCTTTCTTACCTACGCATCAAAACCACAACGATTTTTCGTCAAGTTTGATGTTTTAATCTTCAACAAGGACCGGGCATAGTCACACTCGATTCAACTAAAGTTGGAGAAACAGACACCCACTAGCCACCTATGTGTGAAGCACGTCGGTAGAACCAGTCTCGCGTAAGCGTACGCGTAATGTCGGTCTGAGCCGCTTCATCCAACAATACCGCCGAATCAAAGTATGTCATGCTGGTAAGTAGTATGACTATTATCACCCACAACTCTTTGTATTCTACTCATGCATATAACATCTACGCATAGACCTGGATCTGATGCCACTGTTGGGGAACGCAGTAATTTCAAAAAAATTCCTACGCACATGCAAGATCCATCTAGGTGATGCATATCAACGAGCGGGGAGAGTGTGTCCACGTACCCTCGTAGACCGAAAGCGGAAGCATTAAGTAACGCGGTTGATGTAGTCGAACGTCTTCGCGATCCAACCGATCAAGTACTGAATGCACGGCACCTCCGCGATCTGCACACGTTTAGCTCGGCGACGTCCCTCGTACTCTTGATCCAGCTGAGGCCGAGGGAGAGTTTCGTCATCATGACGGTGTGATGACGATGATGATGAAGTTACCGACGCAGGGCTTCACCTAAGCACTACAACGATATGACCGAGGTGGAAATCTGTGGAGGGGGCACCGCACACGGATAAGACAACTATCAACTTGTGTGTTCTAGGGTGCCCCCTACCCCCGTATATAAAGGAGCAAGGGGGAGGCCGGCCGACCCTATAGGGGGGGGGGGCAATCGTACTCCTAGTGGGAGTTGGATTCCCCCCTTTCCTAGTCCTACTAGGAGAAGAAGGAAGGAGAGGGAAAGAGAAGGAAGGAGGGGGCACCGCCCCTCCCCCTAGTCCAATTCGGACTAGGCCCATGGGGGGCGTGCGGCCAGCCCTTGGCTGCCTCTCTCTCTCCCTAGGCCCAATAAGGCCCATTACTTCTCCGTGGTTCCAATAACCCTTTCGGCACTCCGATATTTATCCAGTGACCCCCGGAACTCATCCGGTGTCCGAATAACATCGTCCAATATATCATTCTTTATGTCTCGACCATTTCGAGACTCCTCATCATGTCTGTGATGACATCCGGGACTCCGAACTACCTTCGATACATCAAGACTCATAAACTCATAATACCGATCGTCATCGAACGTTAAGCGTGCGGACCCTACGGGTTCGAGAACTATGTAGACATGATCGAGACTCACTTCAGGTCAATAACCAATAGAAAAACCTGGATGCTCATATTGGTTCCTACATATTCTATGAAGATCTTTATTGGTCAAACCGTATAACAACGTATGTTGTTCCCTTTGTCATCAATATGTTACTTGCCCGAGATTCGATCGTCGGTATCATCATACCTAGTTCAATCTCGTTACCGGCAAGTCTCTTTACTCGTTTCGTAATGCATGATCATGTAACTAACTCATTAGTCACATTGCTTGCAAGGCTTATAATGTTGTGCATTACCGAGAGGGCCCAGAGATACCTCTCCAACAATCGGAGTTACAAATCCTAATCTCGATCTATGCCAACTCAACAAACACCATCAGAGACACCTGTAGAGCATCTTTATAGTCACCCAGTTACGTCGTGACATTTGATAGCACACTAAGTGATCCTTCGGTATACAGGAGTTGCATAATCTCATAGTCATAGGAACATGTATAGGTTATGAAGAAAGCAATAGCAATAAACTAAATGATCATTGTGCTAAGCTAACGGATGGGTCAAGTCAATCACATCATTCTCTAACGATGTGACCCCATTCATCAAATGACAACTCATGTCCATGGCTAGGAAACTTAACCATCTTTGATTAACGAGCTAGTCAAGTAGAGGCATACACTAATGCAGGATGCTACTAACGCGACACTACGATCAGAGACCCTTCGACGGAACTGTGTGCGATGCAATAATCGCAAACGGTGGTGTAAAAAACCCGTAAAAATGGTGCAAAACATTTGCAATGATGGATGCATCAAACACGGTTCAGATTTTAGTTGCGTGTGCGATTCAGGGCATACGGTTCAGTTCAATTAACAATTTTCGATGAGGAACAAAAGGAACGGGCAGCCAGATGAAGGTGTGTGCGATGTACATCGTACTATCACTCGGATGAACTGTTTGTGATTAGGCAACACAAAAGAAACGGTCAGGCGGATCAAGGTGTGTGCGATGTACAACATACAGTTCACTCGAATGAACTGTTTGTGATTAGGCAACACAAAAGAAACAGTCAGCCAGATCAAGGTGTGTGCGATGTACGACATGCGGTTCACCCGGATGAACTATTTGCGTTGAGACAAGAGAACAGAAACAGTTCAATATAACAAATACCATAAATATTGCAAGGTTCAAATTCAAAGATTACAACGCCCAAATTCAAACATTGCAAACCGCGTCATTTCTGAAAAGGGATCAGCCGCTGACAAGTCATGTATGGGTTTGACACAATGATTTCCAATTGCTTTTCCATATGCTCTTCCAATACGAAGTTTGGCATTTTTGGAGGCACTTCCATTCCACAGTACCAGCCGACTCTGATAATCATACCATTTATCTTTCCTAATTAAATGCGTGTTCAACCTCAGTACCTTCAGCACCTTTGCTCTGGCAAGAAAGAACCTGGCGAGTGTAATCTCCGGTGGGGTCCCTCGGTAGGAGTTCAAAGTAATATTTGAGAGATGCAGATCCAGGCATTCGATGTGATTGTCGTTATAAACATCTTCCACCGGGCCTAGTATGCACTACAAAAGAAGAGAACGTGTTAGTGCCTACATGTAGTTTTGAACACTACTACACGCCCATTTGGTTTGCAGGATTTGTAAAATGCACCAATGTGCCATCTTCGATCTGGCATGATTAACATGGGCATTTGATTACAATCTAGAAACATGTAGCCTTCTTCACAGGAGGTTGGATTGGATGAAAAATTCCCTAAGAAAACTAGTACAGATGAATCCAGGAGGAATGCTTATGGACGATTGTAACCATATGAATGAAGCAACCAATATGGGGTGGGGGTGTATGTCCTAAAATCCTCCAAAATTCCTTCAGAAATCGTAGTACATTGTCATTGTAAACTTGGGAAAAGGTGCAAAAAATTGAACTCCCTTATTGTTAACATTTAACAGGAAAGGAACATCACCTCGATATCTGACTTCTTGAGCACGGAAAGCATCTCGAGCAAGCGAAAACTTGGTCCAGGTTGGGGACGACAGATTCTAGTGCCAAGACCTTCTTGTGCCCAGAGCAGGTGAAGCTCACTGGATGATGAGACGAACATACATCTTCAAAACTAGAAATAACGTTGATATCAAGAAGGAGGGATATATAAGGCGACTTTTGTACCTGAAAGTTGTAGTATTTGACAGACGAGTAGCCTAACACTTTCAATTTCGGCGCAGAAATGACATTGATTCTTGTTGGACCTTGTTGATCAACTACAAGTAATCTCTCAAGTGAAGGTGTGTCCTGGATGACCATATTGTGGTCCACCTTTTGTAATCTCTCGTTGCAGCACCAGCCACACACATAAATAGTGCGGAGAGTCCTGGAAGTGATGTGCAAGGTACTCGACCAATTCATCGCCTGAAGACGAAGGAACTCGAGTGCAATACAACCACGGAGCAGGCGCTCCATGTCATCCTATGGGATGCGGACGACGACGAGCTCGAGGTGCTTCAGTCATGGTAGAAAAAGAGCAGGCGCGTCATTAAGGGGGGGGGGGAATGAAAGTTCATGAACTTGGCGAGGCGCAGCATGGGCGCAAAGCGGAGTGCGGACGTTGGCAGCAAGCTCGTATGCCCATCATTATAACTTAGCTTCTCGAGCTGATCTATGGTGCGGGATCGGAACCACTCATCAAGCTTGGCTCGCTCCTTGCCATAGGAACGGAACTTGCCCGTGATAAGGCCTTTGATTGGGCCATGGTGACTGCCGAGGGTCTAGGAGAACGCATCCAAGCTTTGGCGATAGCCATGGCAGAGCTTGTGGGCGTGGAGGAGGTCGACAGAGGTGCGGAGCCATAGGGTGCGCCACCGCCGGGAAACGACGACTGTCCTCGTATGATTTTGGATTGAGAGGAGGGATATGATGACTATCAACATATCATCGGGGAGGTTGTTGATGAAGTCTAGGCCTGCTGGAGTCGCTTGCGGTTCTTTCTCGACCCGCCTCCGCTTGTTGGCAGCCTCGTTCTCCACCTCGTTGGCGGGACGAAAACCTCTGTCTCCATATTCACGCCGTGCTCCGGTGCTTCAGCAGCCCCGGCGTCGCCACTTCCTCCGATGAGGCGCTTCGGCGGCATCCTCGTACACTGACGGCTTTGAGGACTCAGAGCGGCATCGAGGGTGCGGGCGAAGAGAGAGAGAGGAATTGTGTGTGTGGTGAGGATGGGGGGTGCGGCTACTCGGCGGTGCCATTATTATAGACCAGTGGGAGCGAGGCGGGCAGCGGTCCAAGGCTGTCTCGCCTCCCAGTGAGAACGACTGCTTATCTATGCTTAATTACTAAATTTTAGTTGCAAAAAATAGATAGTGATATTGATTTTTAGCTGCATATTTTGACAAATCGCAGTGTCTCTTGGCTTAGCGCCGAAGTCTGGCTTTAATTTGCATACCGTAATCTGAACCGTTTGCATTGAAGAGATGCACAGATCGTGCGTTGAACAGCTTGTACGCTTCCGGTGAGCTCACAGACCGGATCGCTTTGCGCCTCCCGTTCAGTCAAGCAGCTGTCCACACGACACCTCCTATAGCCATTAAAACCAAGACACATGGCTTCACGTGAATGATTAACCGAACGCACACGGTTTGAATTATACAAACGTTTAGATATTAAAGTGGCACCTGTTTTTTTTTTCAAAATGCCTTTGTTGGCTGTCATTATTCAAGTGCGCCTTCTCTCAAAATGGAAACGAAAAATACCACAGCATGTCGGGTGCCCTTCCATGATAGCATGCCAAGTTTCATGAATTTCAGACGAGTTTTAGATTTACTAGAATATAAAAACAAAGTATCTCAATGTTTTGCCGGCAATCAACGGTGCCGTGGTGTTTGAAATTCATTCCCATTTCTTGCATGGGACCTAAGCATGCACCCAAGGACACCGATTTGATTTTTCAACCAATTTATATGCACTAGAGCATGCGCATGTAGTTCAGATTTGAATTATGCACATAAATGCATTGAAAACTCAGTTAATGCATAAAAATGTCCAAACGAACCCCGAAAAATCACAAAAATTCACACAACACTCCTGTTGTTCTATGTTGACACGAGAAAAAAAATTAAAAGCAATAAGAGGCAATGGATATTATTTCGTCCCCAAAGGTGGGGCGTTCCCTACCGAAAACCATCATGCTTGTTGTGAGAAGCTCCGGTTTGTGAGAAGCATATACCCAAACCTGCCCCAAATGGGACAAAAAATTTACCACGGCATGTTGATGCCGCTCCATCATAGCATGCCAAGTTTCATGAATTTCAGACGAGTTTTGGATTTACTAGAATTTAAAAACCAGGCATCTCAATGTTTTGCTGGCAATCAACGGTGCCCTGGTGTTTGAAATTCATTCCCATTTCTCGCATGGGACCTAAGCATGCACCCAAGGACACAGATTTGATTTTTCAACCAATTTATATGCACCGGAGCATGCGCATGTAGTTCAAATTTGAATTATGCACATAAATGCATTGAAAACTCAGTTAATGCATAAAAATGTCCAAACGAACCCCGAAAAATCACAAAAATTCACACAACACTCCTGTTGTTCTATGTTGACACGAGAAACAAATTTAAAAGCAATAAGAGGCAATGGATATCGTTTCGTCCCCAAAGGTGGGATGTTCCCTACCGAAAACCATCATGCTTGTTGTAAGAAGCTCAAGTTTGTGAGAAGCCTATACCCAAACCTGCCCAAATGGGACAAAATTTTTACCACGGCATGTTGATGCCGCTCCATGATAGCATTGCCAAGATTCATGAATTTCAGACGAGTTTTGGATTTACTAGAATTTTAAAACCAGACATCTCAATGTTTTGCCGGCAATCAACGGTGCCCTGGTGTTTGAAATTCATTCCCATTTCTTGCATGGGACCTAAGCATGCACCCAAGGACACATATTTGATTTTTCAACCAATTTATATGCACTGGAGCATGCGCATGTATTTCAAATTTGAATTATGCACATAAATGCACTATTCAAGATATCTTCTGATATTTCGATTAATCGGTCGATTTATCGCTTACCGATGTGTGACTGATAAGACAAATCTACCGATAAATCAGCTGATAGGGCGATAAATTGGACGATATGCTATCATGGGTCGATTGATAAGTTACCGATAAGAGATATCCCCAATATTGCATAAATGCATTAAAAACTCAGTTAATGCATAAAAATGTCCAAACGAACCCCGAAAAATCACAAAAATTCACACAACACTCCTGTTGTTCTATGTTGACATGAGAAAAAAAATGAAAGCAATAAGAGGCAATGGATATCGTTTCGTCCGCAAAGGTGGGACGTTCCCTACCGAAAACCATCATGCTTGATGTGAGAAGCTCCGGTTTGTGAGAAGCATATACCCAAACCTGCCCCAAATGGGACAAACTTTTTACCACGGCATGTTGATGTCGCTCTGTAACATCCCAAATTTCCTATTTGGAATGTTTTACAATTATAGCTAAGCATCCTATGCATCCTGTTTGAATTTGAATGCCATTTGAAGTTTCAGAGCAATTTGAGTTTTGAATTTGAATTTCAAACTTTGGCATGTGGGAAACAATTCAAAAACTAAGCCTAATAAATACTTGATCAAAAGTATGAGAGGAGCAAACATGACACTCCAAAAACATCAGAGGAAACAATGCCAAAAGTTTTGGAATTCAAATCTGAATTTTATTTGAATTTGAAAAAAATAGATTTTTATGAAGTTTGGATTTTGCCTTTGGAAAAATGTTCAAAAGAAAGGGAATATTCCCCTGATCATTTTGGTATATATATACCCTATATAAAATATTTATAGATTTGGTTTTATTTTTGTTTTAGTTTTAATTAAAAAAATAAAAGAAAACCCCGGGCGCCAGCCAGGCCACCCCAGGCCCAGCCAGCGCCGCCCTCCCCTCGGCCCAGCGCCAGCCAGTGAGCCGGGCCTAAGGCAGCCAGCGCCAGCCGAGCCAGCCAGCGCCGCACCCCCTCGCCCTCGCTCAAGGCGCTAGGCCTCGGCCACCCGACCCCCCTCGCCGCTCCTCCTCTCGTGACCCGTGGGCCCCCCCTCTCCTTCCCCGCCCACGCCACCGACCTCGCTGGAGATCCACGGATCCCAAGGATCCGGATCCCCGACCACCCCGATGCCCTTAGAAGCTCGCTTGACCCCGGCTATAAAAGCCGAGGCGCCGCACCCATTCCCGAGAGCCTGCCGCACCCCTCACCCCCCGCTCGACGTCGCTGGAGTCCCGAGCCTCCGCCGCCATTGTTGCCGCCGTCGGACGCTGGTGCACCCCGACCCCCAACACCACTGAACCCTTCCCGACCCCGTGCGCGTCTTCCCGACGAGTCGCCGGAGCTCGCCGACGTCCGGACGCCTCGAGCACTTTCGCCGCCGCCGCCGCCGATCGCCGGAGTCCGGTAAGTCACCGGCAATCCCCGTCCGATCTCAATCGAGCGGCCTAGATTAGAAGCCCCCGAAGGGGTAGGTTTTATTAATAAAACCGGTCGGTTCCACGTGGTTTATTTTAGTTTAGGTTTTATTTTAGGCCCGGTTCGTTTAGTTTTAAACCTAGGCCCGTTTAGACTAAGTTACGCCTAGGGCACAGTATAGGCCCATTAGGCCTTTTTCTTTTTATTTGATTTTCTGTTTTAGTTTAATAGTTTCAGTCTTCAAAAATGTATATCTTTTATTCTGTTTAATATTTTGAGTGATTCTTTTTTGTTGGATTGCAAATTTTATGTAGTTTCTGAAACATATATATTTAGCTATGTTAATAATAATTAAAAATGCTTAAATATTGTTTTAGCCAGAATAGTAAATCTGCTATAACTTTAGTTAGAAAAATTATTTTTGCATGATTCTTTTTGTCACCACTTTATTTTAACATTGCAAAACCCTAGAAATTAATTTTGGTATTTTAGGATTAATAAATAATTAGTTCTAGGCAGAATCCTATTAATCCTAATTAATTAACTAGTTCCTGTTTTCCTAATTAATTAATTAGTAAATTAATTTATTTTAACTTGTGAATTGTTATTCTAGGTTAGTTTCTGTCATTCCAGTAGATGAACTTTTATTTATAATTAATAAGAGTTTTAAATCAATTTTCTTAATAGAAATTGGATTAGGCCTAAAATGAGTTTTATAATAGCTTTTAATTGATTCTTTTTGCTCCTAGTTGCTTAGTAAATCCTTTTCTGTTAAGTTAACTTAAAATCATGATTAGGTTATATTAAGGAATTTTGTTATATAAAAAAACTATTTTAGTTATTGTTTGGAGTAGGGAAAACTTGAATTGGTTTCTTTGAGTTTTCCTTTTGGATTTTGGTTTTGATTGTTTTGTTGTGCTATGTTACTATTGTTATCTTGTGTGATCCTCTTGCTTTGTGCTTATTGTGTTATTGTTTGTCTCGGTAGAGTTTCCGAGTCTAAGCTTGCTACTACGACTCTTTAGCTTACGAGGATCATCGCAAGGCAAGTTTTGATCATGTTATTTCAATACCTATGTTTTGTGCATTAGTAGTTGTCACCACCCCACCATGCATGCAGAGTGAAATCTTGAAGTCATTAAACTTGAGTAGTATCATGTGGTAGGATGAACCAATCCCTTGTTACCTTGACCCCGGACGTAGTAGTTATTTTGCTATGCTCGAGACGGATTTGGGATGAGTGAAATTCATGAGCAAGATGTGAGAGTCAATGATGATGACCCCATGAACTACAATGATCAAGATGGACTTTGGAAAATCACTCTTTGGGTGGAGGGCGGTTGACGGGCACCTGGAGCACCAGTGGTGGCGGGATGCATGGAGAAGCGCCATGACATCCTGCGGAAAGCTTCACCCAGCCACAAAGAGAAGGATGGATGCCCCATGACCGGAAGCTTACTGTGCAGCCGCAAGCCATTATGGGCTCTGGCTGGGTTGACCCTAGTAGTGACGCTGGCTGGGCGGTACTACGAGAAGTAGACGAACGGTAGGATTGGATGGGTACCGCAGCGCCGAAGAACTCTTTGGAAGACCTGTTTATTCGTCCCGTCTTCAAACACCATGAAGTGCGAAGACTTTAAAGGAGGGAATGATTCTTATGGGAAAGTCGCAAACCTCCGCAGAGGGTTATAACCTAATCGATTAGCCGTGTCCCCGGTTACGGACATTTGAGCCTCTGGAACTTGGAAGTATTCGGATATCTCAACACTAAAACTAATGAATTAATTTGAGGGTTTATTGACTTAATAATAATTTGGGAACGAGATTTTGGTTGGCGGAACCATCTCAATAACTACCAATAATTGTAGTAATTTGCAAGTAAGTCCACTGTAGTAGGATAAAATTTGCTTTTCGCAAAATGATGAAACTTAGAGCTCCACAGCCAAATTGCATATAGAGTTAGTAACTTTATTATTGTTATTCTTCATGACTTGCCACTTATTCCAAAAGCTGACCTACATGGCTGCAACGTATTATGTTGCGTAGATATATTCCGATCGGGAGTGAGGCTACGCTCGCGCTTGGCGATTGCCCTTTGAGTCGGATGGACTCGCTTACCTTCGACGCTCCGCAGCATTTATAGTTTGTTTCTCATGAGTTGGCCTTGAGCGAATTTATTCCCTTGTAATAAAGACTCTATATGAGAATCGTTTAATGATATTCAGGTGTGATTGAACTTTGATTACTTTATCGATGTCTTCGTGAGTACCAAAGATGATCTTGGGATGGCATGCATACGTAGATTTGACGATTTTGGGTCAGGTCGCACAGAGATGGTATCGAGCACACACGACCGTAGGATCGTAACCCCTAGGATCGGAAAGCCATAAGCAGAGACCATTTACTTTGAACCCTTTTCATTCTATAATTCTTCCTGTTCAATTCGACTCTTCTTCCCTTTGCAACATTCTAGATGGCGCCGAGTTCAACCCAGTTTTGCTACCGAGTTACGCCAGCCCGATGAGACGATGCCCTTTGAAGAAAGCTGGTCCAGATGGTGAAGCAGGTGAAGATAGCTCTACCCTCGATCACCGGAAACCCACTAATGCACTTCCGCGGACACCCGCTTCTGGATTGAGGTGCATATCCGTGGAGAACCTTTGGAGGACACACGGAGCCTATCAACTTTGAGTTCACCGAGTTCAACTGGATCATCGGAAGGGACGTGGCGATCTATCGAGCACTTGGACATCTCCGAGAGGAGTACTGGCCGAGCTCGATCACTCGAGACCTCGCCATGGTTTCTCGCAGGCAAGGAATGGAGATATCATCCGCACCATCGAGGACGATTCCACTCTCGTACATCCGGGACTTGGAGTGTCTTCTCGTGAAGCGGGAGATTCAGACTCGCCGTAACTCAAGACACACCGAAGCTTTTGTTCCGCGAATCGGCTGGAGGAGAAGGCACGCGCAGACTTCCTTGGCTATGAGGAAGAAATCACGGACTTCATGGAGATAGTCGACGACACGAAGATGAAGCTTGCGCGATAGAGGAAAAGATGGACTTGGGAGAGGACCTTTACCCGAGTGGAGATGAAGCACCCTCGTGAGCAATGATCAGGATTTGAAGGAGTACCACCGAAGGAAACCCCAAGAGGAGGCGCCACTGATGAAGACTTTTAGTTGACCACCATGTTATCTTTTACTTTTTCGTCGATCAGTTAGGCCGATGTTTTTCCTTCGTTTAGTCATGAGCTTTTGTAATCGAGTTTGAACCATGTTTGAGTGGAATGAATAAATGATTGGTGTGTTATGATTGTGCATTCATATGGGTAGTGTTATTTCTCATAGACCATTGTTCTATTCTAAATTTCTCATCCCCTACAATACACCAGATGCCTCCGAGACGTGTCACTGGTTTCCCGCCGGAGCTCACCCAGCTGCTCCAGCAGCAGAATGCACTGATGCAGCTCCTTATTCAGAATCAAAACAACACCGCCAACAATCCACCGCCACCACCACCACCCACTGTGGACAACTTGACTCGATTTCTGAGGTTGAATCCGCCAGTGTTCTCTAGTAGCACTGAGCCGATTGTGGCTGATGATTGGCTCCGCAAGATCGGAAGAGAGCTAGTCACCGTTGGATGCACTGATGCTGAGAAGGTGCGCTTTGCCGCGCATCAACTGGATGGACTTGCAGCTTCTTGGTGGGAGAATTACACCGCCACCTTTCCCATGGGTGGCATCACTTGGGATCAATTCCAGCAGGCCTTCCGACTGCTCATGTCTCACTGGAGCCATGAGTGCAAGAAGCGTGAGTTCAAACTTGCGCCAGGGGAACCGATTGTGGCACAGTACGTGGATGAATTCAGCAAGCTTGCTCGCTATGCCCCCGATGATGTGGCCACAGATGCCGCCAAGCAGGAGAAGTTCCTTGAGGGACTCAATGATGAATTGAGCATGCAACTTATTGTGGCTACTTTCAACAACTACCGGGAGCTGGTAGACAAGGCCACCATCCCGAAGGCAAGCAACAGCAGATTGAAGTCGCAAGCGGAAGTACAGCCTGGGAAGCACAACTCAGAACTCAGCGAAGCCCGCTATGCACCGTACTCGGGAGGGCACACCCACCATAACCATGGAGTTCATAACCATGGAGGAAATGGGAACAACCGCAGCCAGGACAACAAGTCAGGCCATGGCAATGGCAATGGAAATGGTAATGGCAATCAGCACCGTTCTGCCCGGCTCCAAGGATCTGAGCCACATCACCGCTTCAAGTGCGGAAGGCAGGGCACTACGCCACCGACCGCCCGGAGGCCAAGCAGAGGAACGGAATGGCAATGGAGGCTCAAAGAAAGAAGCCCAATCCTTTCCTCGTGCTCAAGTGAACCATATCGACGTGGAGGACGCCTATGATCAGCCGTATAATCGTGGTTGGTAAGTTTTATTGAATTCACGCTCAGTTTTGGTTCTCTTTGATTCGGTGCAACGATTCATTCATATCAAGGGTAGTTGTGGATAAGTACGGATTACGACTAGAACCCTTAGAAGCCCTCTTCGCGTCGGTTCGCAGGAGGAGAAATGATGGCAGTTTAAGCTGTCCTGCAACCCTCAATATCGGGAACCACAAATTTCCGTGGAACTCATAGTGTTGGAAACTCAGACCTTGGATGTAATCCTAGGCATGGATTGGTTGTCAAAGTATGAAGGAACATTGATCGTGTTCAAGAAGTCTATTCGCTCACCACCCCGGAGCGTAAGAGGATCAAGTATGTAGCCAGCACAGCCAGATGAAGAATCAGTGCATTCCCTCACGGAGTTGTTCAGAGGAAGTGCCAGAGTGCAAGAATTTCCGATGTGTTCCTTGAGGAATTACCAGAATGCCACAGGATGGGACATTGAATTTCTGATCGAGTTATTGCGGCACAGCCCCAATATCCAAGAGACCTTATCGGATGCCACCGAATGAGTTGAAAGAGATCAAGGATCAAATAAATGAGTTATTGGAGAAAGGATATATTCGCCCAAGCTCATCACCTTGGGGAGCCCCAGTTCTTTTGGTAGAGAAGAAGGACGGAAGCTTGAGGATGGTTGTGGATTATCGTGCATTGAACGAAGTAACCATCAAGAACAAGTACCCCCTGCCGATGATCAATGACTTGTTTGATCAGCTTGTTGGAGCCAAGGTATTCTCTAAGATCGATCTTCGATCAGGGTATCATCAGTTGAAGATTCGTGAAAAGGATATACCCAAAACAGCATTCACTACGTGTATGGTTTGTATGAGTATACCGTCATGTCATTTGATTGACTAATGCTCCTGCATACTTCATGAATTTGATGAACAAGGTGTTCATGGAGTATTTGGACAAGTTTGTTGTGGTGTTCATCGATGACATATTGATTTTCTCCAAGAGCGAGGAAGAGCATAAGGAACATTTGCGCCTAGTTCGGAGAAACTTCGAGAACATCATTTGTATGCCAAGTTCAGCAAATGTGAATTTTGGTTGAAGGAAGTTGGATTCCTCGGACATGTTATTTCAGAGAAGGAATAGCAGTTGATCCCGCCAAGGTTGAATCACCACCGATTGGCGGCCACCCACCTCGACCAAGGAGATCCGCAGTTTTCTCGGACTCGCAGGATATTATCGGAGGTTCATTGAGAACTTTCGAAGATTGCCAAGCCCATGACTGAGCTGTTGAAGAAGGAAGCCAAGTATGTTTGGACCGAGGAATGTGAAGCCGTTTTCAGGAATTGAAGAAACGGTTGGTCACAGCCCAAATGTTGATATTGCGGACATACATAAGGAATACCAGGTCTATTAGACGCTTTCGTCAAGGACTCGGAGGAGTATTGATGCAGGAAGGTAAGGTTGTAGCTTATGCCTCCGCACAGCTACGGCCTCATGAGATGAATTATGCCACGATGATTTGGAGTTAGCGGTATAGTGCATGCACTCAAGACAGAGACATTTCCTCATCGGAAATCGTTGTGATGTCTACACAGATCACAAGAGTTTGAAATATATCTTCACGCAGAAGGAATTGAACCTCGGCAGAGGAGATGGCTAGAGTTGATAAAGGACTATGACATGAGATTGCATTACCACCCCGGTAAGGCCAATGTTGTAGCAGATGCTTTGAGTCGTAAGAGTTATGTGAATACCCTTACCACAGGAGGATTACCCGTGAGTTGGTCGATGACCTCGAGATCTCCGATCGGAGATAGTTCCGAAAGGATTTGTTGCAACTCGAAGTTCAGTCCACCTTGACCGAAAGGATTCGTGAAGCCCGTAAGTCGGACAAGGAAATCGATGAGATAAAGCAAAAGATGGAGGAAGGAAAAGCTAAAGGATTCCGTAAGGATGAACACGGACTATATGGTTTGAGGATCGATTTATGTGCCCAATGATTCCGAGCTCAGAAGCTAATTCTTCAGAGGCTCATGATTCATCAGATTCGATTCATCCGGCAACACCAAGATGTACCTGGATTTGAAGCAAAGTTTCGTGGACGGTATGAAGAAGGACATTGCCGAGTACGTGGCAAGATGCGATGTTTGCCAACGTAAAGGCAGAACATCGAAGCCAGCAGGTTACTTCAACCTTTGCCGATTCCCGATTGGAAATGGGAGAAACTTGGTATGGATTTCATCACAGATTACCCAGACCCGCTCAGGTTATGATTCTATCTGGGTAGTGGTTGATCGTTTGACTAAGGTAGCTCACTTCATTCCCGTGAAGACTACCTATACCAGTGCCAAGTTGGCCAAGATATACATGACCAGGATCGTATGTCTGCATGGAGTTCCGAGGAAAATCGTGTCAGATAGAGAAACGCAGTTTACCTCAAAGTTTTGGAAGCAATTGCATGAAACCTTGGGTACGAGGCTGGAATTTAGTACAGCTTTTCATCCGCAGACAGATGGACAGACCGAGAGGGTCAATCAGATTCTGGAGGACATGTTGAGAGCTTGTGTGCTAGACTATGGGTCTAGCTGGGATGATAATTTGCCGTACGCAGAGTTCTCATACAACAACAGCTTATCAATCCAGTTTGAAGATGGCCCCTTCAAGCTCTATACGGAAGGAGGTGCGAACACCATTTGTGTGGGATAGTGTTGGGGATCGATCACTTTTCGTTCCGACCTTATCAAGGATTCCAAGAGAAAGTCAAGCTGATTCGAGACAGGCTCAAGATAGCACGGTCGAGACGTAAGAGTTATGCCGACAAGAAGCGCAAGGAAGTGACTTACGAAGTGGGAGACCGAGCATATCTTCGTGTGTCTCACTTCGTGGAATCAAGAGGTTTGGAGTCAAGGAAAGTTAGCACCCGATTCATTGGCCCCTACAAAATCCTCGAACGTCGTGGAGAAGTTGCATACAAGTTGGAATTGCCGGAAGGATTGTCCGAGTTCATGATGTCTTCCACGCTTCTCGCTTGAAGAAGTGCCATGCCGACATGGTCGATGTTCCGTTGAGAGACACACGGTGCCCCTAGAGGCCATACAACAGCTTGACAAAGTGATTTGACTTACAAGGAGAAACCCGTCCGTATTCTCGAGACTGCAAGCAGAGTCACCCGCAGCAAGGTCATCAAATTTTGCAAGGTGCTTTGGAGTCACCACACCGAGGAAGAAGCCACCTGGGAACGCGAAGAAGATCTTCGTCGAGACCATCCGCACCTATTTGCTAGCCAACCCGAATCTCGAGGGCGAGATTCATCTTAAGGTGGGTAGGTTTGTAACATCCCAAATTTCCTATTTGGAATGTTTTACAATTATAGCTAAGCATCCTATGCATCCTGTTTGAATTTGAATGCCATTTGAAGTTTCAGAGCAATTTGAGTTTTGAATTTGAATTTCAAACTTTGGCATGTGGGAAACAATTCAAAAACTAAGCGATAAATACTTGATCAAAAGTATGAGAGGAGCAAACATGACACTCCAAAAACATCAGAGGAAACAATGCCAAAAGTTTTGGAATTCAAATCTGAATTTTATTTGAATTTGAAAAAATAGATTTTTATGAAGTTTGATTTTGCCTTTGGAAAAATGTTCAAAAGAAAGGAATATTCCCTGATCATTTTGGTATATATATACCTATATAAAATATTTATAGATTTGGTTTTATTTTTGTTTTAGTTTTAATTAAAAAATAAAAAAAACCCCAGGCGCCCAGCAAAGCCACCCCAGCCCAGCCAGCCGCCTCACCCCTCAATTTCAGCCAGCCACTGAGCCTGCCTAATCTGGCAGCCCAGCCAGCCAGCCAGCCAGCCAACCACACAGACCTCGCCTCGCCGCCTGAAGGCGCTAGGCCTCGGCCACCGACCCCTCGCCGCCTCCCTCCTCTCGTGACCCGTGGGCCCCCCCTCTCCTTCCTCGCCCACGCCATCGACCTCGCGGAGATCCACGGATCCCGAAGGATCCGGATCCCCGACCACCCGATGCCCTTCCGAAGCTCGCCTGAGCCCCGGCTATAAAAGCCGAGGCGCCGCGACCCCATTCCCCCGAGCCCGCGCACCCTCACCTCCCGCTCGGCGTCGCCGAGTCCCGAGCCCTCCCTCCGCCATTGTTGCCGCCGCCGACGCCTGGTGCACCCCGACCCCCAACACCACCGAACCCTTCCCGACCCGTGCGCGTCTTCCCGACGAGTCGCCGGAGCTCGCCGACGTCCGAACGCCTCGAGCACTTTCGCCGCCCCGCCGCCGATCGCGAGTCCGTAAGTCACCGCAATCCCCGTCCGATCTCAATCGAGCGGCCTAGATTAGAAGCCTCAAGGGGTAGGTTTTATTAATAAAACCGGTCGGTTCCATGGTTTATTTTAGTTTAGGTTTTATTTTAGGCCCGGTTCGTTTAGTTTTAAACCTAGGCCCGTTTAGACTAAGTTACGCCTAGGGCACAGTATAGGCCCATTAGGCCTTTTTCTTTTTATTTGATTTTCTGTTTTAGCTTAATAGTTTCAGTTTTCAAAATGTATATCTTTTATTCTGTTTAATATTTTTGAGTGATTCTTTTTTGTTGGATTGCAAATTTTATGTAGTTTCTGAAAAATATATATTTAGCTATGTTAATAATAATTAAAAATGCTTAAATATTGTTTTAGCCAGAATAGTAAATCTGCTATAACTTTAGTTAGAAAAATTATTTTGCATGATTCTTTTGTCACCACTTTATTTTAACATTGCAAAACCCTAGAAATTAATTTTGGTATTTTAGGATTAATAAATAATTAGTTCTAGGCAGAATCCTATTAATCCTAATTAATTAACTAGTTCCTGTTTTCCTAATTAATTAATTAGTAAATTAATTTATTTTTAACTTGTGAATTGTTATTCTAGGTTAGTTTCTGTCATTCTAGTAGATGAACTTTTATTTATAATTAATAAGAGTTTTAAATCAATTTTCTTAATAGAAATTGGATTAGGCCTAAAATGAGTTTTATAATAGCTTTTTAATTGATTCTTTTTGCTCCTAGTTGCTTAGTAAATCCTTTTCTGTTAAGTTAACTTAAAATCATGATTAGGTTATATTAAGGAATTTTTGTTATATAAAAAAAACTATTTTAGTTATTGTTTGGAGTAGGGAAAAACTTGAATTGGTTTCTTTGAGTTTTCCTTTTGGATTTTGGTTTTGATTGTTTTGTTGTGCTATGTTACTATTGTTATCTTGTGTGATCCTCTTGCTTTGTGCTTATTGTGTTATTGTTTGTCTCGGTAGAGTTTCCGGAGTGCGAAGCTTGCTACTACGACTCTTTAGCTTACGAGGATCATCAGCAAGGCAAGTTTTGATCATGTTATTTCAATACCTATGTTTTTGTGCATTAGTAGTTGTCACCACCCCACCATGCATGCAGTAGTGAAATCTTGAAGTCATTAAACTTGAGTAGTATCATGTGGTAGGATGAACCAATCCCCTTGTTACCTTGACCCCGGGACGTAGTAGTTATTTTGCTATGCTCGTAGACGGGATTTGGGATGAGTGAAATTCATGAGCAAGATGTGAGAGTCAATGATGATGACCCCATGAACTACAATGATCAAGATGGACTTCGGAAAATCACTACTGGGTGGAGGGCGGTTGACGGGCACCTGGAGCACCCAGTGGTGGCGGGATGCATGGAGAAGCGCCATGACATCCCGTGGAAAGCTTCACCCAGCCACAAAGAGAAGGATGGATGCCCCATGACGGAAGCTTACTGTGCAGCCGCAAGCCATTATGGGCTCGCTGGGTTGACCCTAGTAGTGACGCTGGCTGGACGGTACTACGAGAAGTAGACGAACGGTAGGATTGATGGGTACCGCAGCGGCGGAAGAACTCTTTGGAAGACCTGTTTATTCGTCCGCCTTCAAACACCATGAAGTGCGAAGACTTTAAAGGAGGGAATGATTCTTGCGGGAAAGTCATAAACCTCTGCAGAGGGTTATAACCTAATCGATTAGCCGTGTCCCGATTCACGGACATTTGAGCCTCTGGAACTTGGAAGTATTCGGATATCTCAACACTAAAACTAATGAATTAATTTGAGGGTTTATTGACTTAATAATAATTTGGGAACGAGATTTTGGTTGGCGGAACCATCTCAATAACTACCAATAATTGTAGTAATTTGCAAGTAAGTCCACTGTAGTAGGATAAAATTTGCTTTTCGCAAAATGATGAAACTTAGAGCTCCACAGCCAAATTGCATATAGAGTTAGTAACTTTATTATTGTTATTCTTCATGACTTGCCAGCTTATTCCAAAAGCTGACCTACATGGCTGCAACGTATTATGTTGCAGAGATATATTCCGATCAGGAGTGAGGCTACGCTCCGCGCTTGGCGATTGCCCTTTGGAGTCGGATGGACTCGCTTACCTTCGACGCTTCCGCAGCATTTATAGTTTGTTTCTCATGAGTTGGCCTTGAGCCGAATTTATTCCCTTGTAATAAAGACTCTATATGAGAATCGTTTAATGATATTCAGGTGTGATTGAACTTTGATTACTTTATCGATGTCTTGTGAGTACCAAAGATGATCTTGGGATGGTATGCATACGTAGATTTGACCGATTTTGGGTCAGGTCGCTACACGCTCCATGATAGCATTGCCAAGATTCATGAATTTCAGACGAGTTTTGGATTTACTAGAATTTAAAAACTAGGCATCTCAATGTTTTGCCAGCAATCAACGGTGCCCTAGTGTTTGAAATTCATTCCCATTTCTTGCATGGGACCTAAGCATGCACCCAAGGACACAGATTTGATTTTTCAACCAATTTATATGCACTGGAGCATGCGCATGTATTTCAAATTTGAATTATGCACATAAATGCATTAAAAACTCAGTTAATGCCTAAAAATGTCCAAACGAACCCCGAAAAATCACAGAAATTCACACAACACTCCTGTTGTTCTATGTTGACACGAGAAAAAAAATTGAAAGCAATAAGAGGCAATGGATATCATTTCGTCCCGAAAGGTGGGACGTTCCCTACCGAAAATCATCATGCTTGTTGTGAGACGATCCGGTTTGTAAGAGGCAATGGATATCGTCTCGTCCCGAAAGGTGGGACGTTCCCTACCGAAAATCATCATGCTTGTTGTGAGACGCTCCGGTTTGTGAGAAGCATATACCCAAACCTGCCCCAAATGGGACAAAAAATTTACCACGGCATGTTGATGCCGCTCCATGATAGCATGCCAAGTTTCATGAATTACAGATGAGTTTTGGATTTACTAGAATTTAAAAACTAGGCATCTCAATGTTTTGCCGGCAATCAACGGTGCCATGGTGTTTGAAATTCATTCCCATTTCTTTCATGGGACCTAAGCATGCACCCAAGGACAAAGATTTGATTTTTCAATGAATTTATATGCACTAGAGCATGTGCATGTAGTTTAAATTTGAATTATGCACATAAATACATTGAAAACTCACTTAATGCATAAAATGTCCAAACAAACCCTGAATAATTCCAATTCTTTTATGATCACTGTAGATAAAAGGTCTAGCAATTCAAACACCGTCCATGGCTGCTGTGACCCCATTATGTAATTCAAATCAAGACAAAAAATCAAGTAGATCCCACATAGTTTATTATAACCAACCGTGTGATATGCAGCACAAAATATCTTTGGACCTTGTCTGAATAAGGGACCGTGTCTGATGACACTTTGCGCGCCAGTTTTTTGGCTGAAGTGATTCCAAATTTTCGGCTTCCGCGGAAATATCTACCTCCCCGTCCCTCCCCCTTACAAAAAGCCACATTTCCCCTGTTTCCGCCTTCCTTTCCAAGTTGAAACCTTCACTCCTTGCTTGCAGCGTTGCCGTCTCCTCGCCGGCGACCCTCCTTCACGCTGCTTGGCCTCGCCTATCCAGGCAGGTAATCCACATCGACCCCCATCCTCCTCCTCCTTCCACATCCCACATGCCCCGATCGCCGGTGCGAGCACGGCACCTTCCACCCAAATCACCGACCCCTCCACCAAATAAGCGCCAGCCTAAGCCATGGTGAACGCAGTATAGCCAGGACCTCAAGGAGCATTTGGCAGCGGAGAAGCAAATCGCGGTCGCACGCGTGGTTGAGGTCGCGATGGCTGCCATTCGTGCCGACCCCCAGATCTTGGAGGAGCACCTCGCCGTCGAGGCCACCACTGACGCCTCGCGCGCCGACGCTTCGATGCGGTTGACTGCTTTAAACGACAGTTCGTGGTGTTTTCTCAAGGCCACCGTCGGTGCCTTCGACGAAGACTACGAGGTGTTTTCTCAGCGTGCACGTGCTTACCTCATCTCGAGAGCCAGCAGGTTGGTGCCCGGAGCGGCTCAGGCAACTCACCACTACAACGAGGGCACCCACGATGCGGTGGCCTCGCCCTCTTCCATGTCCAAGGAGCCAATCGTCATCGATATCTCTGACAATGAGGAGTAGCTTGTCTTATTAGCTCACTATAAGGACCCATGTTCAGTTTGCTAGCTACTGCCTTTCCTTAACAAATTCTAGTGAATTGTGCTATCTACTTTTACCATGCGATCTTCTGCTATAGTATATATGTTCGATATGTCGTGCAGTGTGGTGTTCAATTAACTACTTGGTTCAATTCTGCAAATGTGATGTTCAATTCTTCAGGGTGCAATATTTCCAAGTTGTTAAGCATGCTTGGTTTGGTTAACTGTCTGATCTTCTATTAGGAGTATGTTATATTGTTCAATTGGTGTTTAGTTAACTGCTTGGTTCATTTGTTGTGGCTTGGTTCACTTGTTGTGGTGTTTAGTTAACTGCTTGGTTCAATTCTGCAATGCGATGTTCAATTGTTGTGGCTGCATTCTGTCATTGTATACCATGTGAGGAATAAATCAAATTTGGCTATACTAAATACATGAGAAACAAGTACAATTGCTATATTTCCAAGTTGTTAAGCATGCTTGGTTTGGTTAATTGTCTGACCTTCTATTAGGAGTATGTTATATTGTGCAATGTGGTGCTGAGTTAACGTTTGGTTCATTTGTTGTGGTGTTTAGTTAACTGCTTGGTTCAATTCTGCAATGCGATGTTCAGTTGCTGTGGCTGCATTCTCTTATTGTATACCATGTGAGGAATAAATCAAATTTGGTTGTACTAAATACATGAGAAACAAATACAATTGCTATATTTCCAAGTTGTTAAGCATGATTGGTTTGGTTAACTGTCTGATCTTCTATTAGGAGTATGTTATATTGTGCAATGTGGTGCTTAGTTAACGTTTGGTTCATTTGTTGTGGTGTTTAGTTAACTACTTTGTTCAATTCTGCAATGCGATGTTCAATTGGTGTGGCTGCATTCTGTTATTGTATACCATGTGAGGAATAAATCGAATTTGGCTGCACTTAATACATGAGAAACATATGCAAGTGCTACATTTCCTAGTTCTTAATCATGCTTGGTTTGGATAAATGGGGTTTCCATGTGGCTTGAATTAATCTGATGAATCTGCAATGTGCTTATTTGTCATCAACATATTTTACTGATAGCATGCGAACCCTTACTTAACCTGATGACTAACTACCTTATATGTGTTGCAGGGAAACAATGGGAAGCACTGAGGTTTACAAGATGGTACTAACTATTATACCTTGCCTTTTTGTATTCCTTTGCCCCATTTCCAATATAGAGAAGATACCTATGCACATCCTTGTTCTCAGGCTTCATTGATGATTACCTCTCAAACCACCTATGTGGTCAGGAGGCGAGGAAAGTTTTCATACAACACCCACGGTTCAATATTGAAGTGTTCCTGAAGAGGTCGAAGGATGGACGGTCAATCATCCACAGGCACTGGCCTAAAGTTGCAAAAACCTTCAACATGAATGAAGGCTCAATATTTGCCTTCCGCTTCAGCAGTTTTCCAGATGAGATGCATCTCTCTATGTACCGTCTATGATGCTAATTTCGAAAGGTTCTAGATGTTGCATGTGAAACTTGCTGCCGGTGCAATTGTGTAATGGGGTAGATGAGTGGTGAAGCTATATCATGTTGTACTCTGATGTATTTCAATTATGAAATCCTGCTTCCTTAATATGGAAATGGAATATATTATGTGCTTAATATGAATGTCAATTAGATTAGTAAATGGATTCTTAATAATAGGGAAATTAGCCTGCTAATTGGCCAATTAGCTTGCTAATTTGGTTTTCCTATTGCAAATGGTTAATGAGAACTACCGTGGGCGATGACCTCAGGCAACGCACACAGTTTCTAGGAATAAACCGTGTTGGATCAACAAACAATCACACACGACATTCTCTTCAAAACTGTTTGCGTTACGCCACCTTGCGCAAACGTTTTCCTTGTAGTGACTGTGTGGGATGTATATACGAACAAAAACGTTTAGTGCTGACTGACTGTGTGGGATGTACTTACGACCGGAAATGATTTCACCAGATAATTGTATTTTTTGAGCACTCTGTATGTATTTATGTATTTGAGTGCTGCTTGATGCGCACACGACCTCATTTTGCTGAGCGTGTGTGCCAGGAGGGCATATCCCCAACGGTTTCTGGGTCGTGTGGGAAGGACCCCCCAATCACCCACACTCACTTGGCGACGGTTCTGAATGCTGTCGCAGAAAGGGTTAAAAACCGTTTGTTTAGGACCGACGCGTACCAGTGATACTAGTGACACTCTGTTTGTCTATGTATTCACACATGTACTATGTTTCCGGTTAATACAATTCTAGCATGAATAATAAACATTTATCATGGTATAAGGAAATATAAATAACAACTTTATTATTGCCTCTAGGGCATATTTCCTTCAAGACCTGGCTCGGATGCCACTGTTGGGGAACGTAGTAATTCAAAAAATTTCCTACGATCACACAAGATCTATCTAGGAGATGCATAGCAATGAGAGGGGGAGAGTGTCCATGTACCCTCCTAGACTGAAAGCGAAAGCGTTTAGTAACGCGGTTGATGTAGTTGAACGTCTTCATGAAAGGATCGAGAAGAGGTGTCTAGGGGGGGGGGGGTGATTAGACACTAAGTACCAAAAGTTGCAGTTTTTAATTTCTTTAAGTTGAAGTGGAGTTTTGGCACAAGTTTAACAAACACAATACATATCAAGCAAGCATGCAAAGAGTATATGAGCAGCGGAAAGTAAAGCATGCAACTTGCAAGAATGTAAAAGGATGTGATTGGAGTGTGCTAATGCAATTTGGAGACACAGAGATTTTTGAGACGTGGTTCCGATAGGTGGTGCTATCGTACATCCACATTGATGGAGACTTCAACCCACGAAGGGTAACGGCTGCGCGAGTCCACGGAGGGCTCTACCCACGAAGGGTCCACAAAGAAGCAACCTTGTCTATCCCACCATGGCTGTCGCCCAGGAAGGACTTGCCCCACTAGGGTAGATCTTCACGAAGTAGGTGATCTCCTTGCCCTTACAAACTCCTTGGTTCAACTCCACAATCTTGTCGGAGGCTCCCAAGTGACACCTAGCCAATCTAGGAGACACCACTCTCCAAGAAGTAACAAATGGTGTTGATGATGAACTCCTTGCTCTTGTGCTTCAAATGATAGTCTCCCCAACACTCAACTCTCTCTCACAGGATATGGATTTGGTGGAAAGAAGATTTGAGTGGAAAGCAACTTGGGGAAGGCTATAGATCAAGATTCATATGGTAAGAATGGAATATCTTGGCCTCAACACAAGTGTAGGTGGTTCTCTCTCAGAAAAGGTAAGTTGGAAGTGTAGGTTCGTTCTGATGGCTCTCTCCACGAATGAAGAGGAGGTGGAGGGGCATATATAGCCTCCACACAAAATCTAACCGTTACACACAACTTGCCAATCTCGGTGGGACCGAATTGATAAACTTGGTCGGATCAATTCAGCAAATCTAGTGACCGTTAGGATTTTCGGTGGGACCGACATGCGACTCGGTAGGACCGATATGGTTAGGGTTAGGGCATAACTTAATCTCGGTTTGACCGATTACACAAACTCGGTGATACCGATTTTGGTAATAAGCTAACCAGAGAATTGGTCAGGTAAACTCGGTGGGACCGATTCGCTCATTTCGGTGAGACCAAAATGTTACGAAAAGGAAACAGAGAGTTTACATTGCAATCTCGGTAGGACCGATTACGCAAACTCAGTGAGACCGATTTTGGTAATAAATCCATACAGAGAGATTGCAATCCCATCTTGGTGAGACCGAGATCCCTATCGGTGAGACCGATTTGCCTAGGGTTTGTGGCAGTGGCTATGACATCTGAACTCGGTGGCCCCGGATAGAAAGAATCGATGGGGCCGAGTTTGACTTTTGGTTTAGGTCATATGTGGATGTGAGAAAGTAGTTGAGGGCTTTGGAGCATATTACTAAGCACTTTGATCAAGAGCCTCATTAAGCAACACCTCATCTCTCCTTGATAGTATTGGCTTTTCCTATAGACTCAATGTGATCTTGGATCACTAAAATAGAAAATGTAGAGTCTTGAGCTTGGAGCTTGAGCCAATCCTTTGTCCTTAGCATCTTGAAGGGGTTCCACATACTCTAGTGCATGCCACTTCATTGTTGAACTTATCTGAAACATACTAGGTAAAAGTGTTAGTCCAACAAGAGATATGTTGACATTAATTACCAAAACCACCTAGGGAGCACTTATGCTTTCAATCTCCCCCTTTTTGGTAATTGATGACAACATACATCAAAGCTTTAGATAAAGATATAGAGAATAGTAAGTAATGCTTTGGAAATACATGTAACATGCATAGGCTCCCCCTACATGTATGCAATCATGTGAATATGGAATATCGGAGCATGTGAATGCATAAACATGACAGAGTAAGCAATGTGTTACATGTATCTTGGCTATATGCATCAGAGCAACTGATGTGAATATGAGAAATGTACCTTCATGCTCATGAGTCCTTCTTGCAAACAGTATGTACATCAGCAAGAATTTCTCATACACATGACTGTGATGCATATACTTACCTTGTGGTCTTGAGTTGGCTTAGGATGGGATGAACCTGCATAAACAAGGTTAGATAACACAGATACACCTACTGGCCAGAGCAAACAAAAGAAACCACAAGAGTACCAAGACTGGGATGACATGTAGAGTGAGTACTAAGTACCACATTGGATATAGACATGTCCCCAAAGGTAAAGATGTGCAATAAATTCAAGGATTTCCTTCCCTTAGATGTCTTGCTCCCCCTGAATCTAGCATGGGATACTGGGAGAAGATAGGGAATAGAAAATTAGAGCAAAATCAGAGCTCAAAGGAAATAAACAGAGCTAATGCAAACGAGCAAATATGAACATGTCTTTCCCCTCTTGAAGACATGTGACTTCTCTCCTCTTGAACACCAAGCATCTGGGGTCCTTGATGATTACTCTTTCTTCCCTTGAGTATTCTCTCCCCCTATAGATATGATTAAGCTTTGATGTGATCTCTCTCTCCCCCTTTGACATCAATTTCCAAGAAGGATTCTTCTGGATTTTTGTCATGATGGGTTTGGTCCTTGAGTCACAGAACAAAGCAGCAAGTTGAATGGGATGCTGGTCGAGGACAAGATTCATTGAGTGGAGCTGGATCAAAAAGAATGCAGAAACAAGTGGCAAGATGTCTTTCCTGTAGTGAAATCGATGACACCGAGTTGTATGGTTCGGTTGTACCGAGAGGATTCGGTTGGACCGAAAGCATCAGACCAGTGAGACCAAGTTCATCGCAGAGAAAACACTTGTCACCTCAGCTCACTAGACAAGTAAGATCTCACAAGGATTTGCAAGGAATTAACTGAAAGATTTGCAATGAATTGGATGCAAGGAATGCAGAACAGAAAATAAAAGAGAAGAAACTAAAAAGGAGTCTAGATGAAGTTTTTTTTTGAAGAGGGAAACAAATATGCATGAAACAAATGCAAGAGCACAGAAAAGAACACAAGAGAACTTCATCTAGAATTGGTCGGCGACAAAGTCACCTATGTTAGAGTATATTGACTTAGGAGTCAAGTGAGATCACTTGATCATAGGTCATTCTCATCGTTTAAGCTCAAAATGTGGTTACCATTTTTCGTTTAAGCTTTTTGATGTATTCACATCTTGTCGAGTTGCTTTGACTCATGACTTGGAGTAAAGCTACTCTAAGATGGAATAACATTCCTTGGGTGGTGGTGTTGATCATGATCATGTAGTTGAACTTGTGTGGGTTGCTCAAGGTTGATGTAGCTCATCAAGAGTTGGGAGCACCACTTGGAGTTTGAGTTCATCTACCTACATGGGTGAGTTTTGGAAGAAAGAGCACTTGTATATCCAAAAGGATAATCATGAAACTCAACATAGAATTTGTCAAAGGATATGTTTGAATGGTTGCGTGCTTCCTTGTCTTCATCCACCATTGTGTAGAGACTTGGTGATATAGAAATTGCTCAAGATGTGAGTGAGTTGCAATCTCATAGATTTAGATTCATCCAAGTACCTACACGGGTTAGATAACATGCAAGGTGCAAATATATCCAAGACATAAGATAGTCAACATAAGAGAATTATCAAGGATTAGTCATAGGCTCATGCCTTGCATGTATCAAATGGAGTTCCTACTCCAAGTTTGAAGCATCAATGATGTTCAATTCACCTCTTAACCTGCAAAACACTTTCTCATCAAGTGGTTTCGTGAATATATCAGCTAACTGCTTTTTGGTGCGAACATGCTTAAGATTAATGTCCCCTTTGGCAACATGATCCCAAATGAAATGATGACAAACTTCAAGAATGTTGCACGTGATTGTGAGCAATCTTAATAGCACTTTCATTGTCACAAAGTAATGGAACATGTTTCACAGATATCCCATAGTCTTTAAGAGTTTGGGTCATCCAAAGTAATTGAGCACAACATGATCCAGCAACAATGTATTCCGCTTCGGCGGTGGATAAGGATACCGAGTTTTGTTTCTTGGAAGACCAAGACACAAGAGATCTACCAAGAAATTGACAAGTACCCGAAGTGGACTTTCTATCAACCTTGTCACCGGCATAGTCCAAGTCGGAGTAGCCAACAAGATTAAAGGAGGCCCTCTTTGGATACCAAATGCCAAAATTTGGTGTATGGATTAAGTATCTCACTATCATTTTCACGACTTTAAGATGACATTCTTTAGGAGCGGCTTGATATCGTGCACACATGCACACACTTAGCATAATATCGGGACGTGAAGCACATAGATATAACACTGAACCAATCATAGAGCGATAAACCTTTTGATCAACCGGTTCACCATCTTTGGTTAAATCAAGATGTCCACTAGTAGGCATGGGTGTAGTCATACCTTTGCATTCTTGCATATTGAACTTCTTGAATAAGTCCTTGGTGTACTTCGTTTGAGAGACAAAGGTACCTTCCTTAGTTTGCTTGATTTGCAAACCAAGAAAGAATTTGAGTTCACTCATCATCGACATCTCAAACTTCTCCGACATTAGCTTTCCAAACTTTTCACTAAAATGAGGGTTAGTTGATCCAAATATAATATCATCGACATAAATTTGGCACACAAATAGTTCTCCATTAACCCTTTTAGTAAAAAGAGTAGAATCTATTTTTCCAATTTCAAAGCCTTTTTCAATAAGGAACTTGGTCAAGCATTTATACCATGCTCTAGGAGCTTGTTTAAGACCATAAAGAGATTTGTGAAGTTTGTAAACATGATTAGGTTTCTTAGGATTGACAAATCCGGGAGGTTGCTTTACATAAACTTCCTCCTCTATTTCACCATTTAGGAAAGCACTTTTAATGTCCATTTGGTACAAGGTGATATCATGATGATTAGCATAGGCAAGTAAGATGCGAATGGACTCAAGTCTAGCAACGGGGGCATATGTCTCACCATAGTCCATACCTTCGACTTGAGTGTAGCCTTGGGCGACGAGACGTTCTTTGTTGCAAACTACTTGTCCATCTTCATCTTGCTTGTTGCGAAACACCCATTTGGTACCGATGATGTTGTGGTTGTTGTCGGGCTTCTCAACCAATTTCCAAACTTGATTTCTCTCAAAGTTGTGTAGCTCTTCATGCATGGCATTTATCCAATCTGGATCTTCCAAAGCTTCTTCAACCTTCATAGGTTCAATGCTAGAGATGAATGAATAGTGTTCACAAAAGTTAGCTAAACGAGTTTTTGAGTGAGTGATTCTCCCGGTTTGGATATCATTGTAGATTTGCTTGACGGGATGGTCTTTAGCAATTCTTGCTCGAACTCGTGAAAGCTTTTGCTTGGATCTTGGTTGAACATCTTCTTCATATTGTTCTTCTTCTTGGCCTTCTTAGTTGTTGACGTTGTCGTTCTCTTGTCGTGGTGGAGAAGGAGGTTGTTGGCGTTCATCTTGGTGCACTTCCTCGTTTTCTTCATCTTGGTGTGTCCCACTTGTGGATGCTTTCGTATCAACTCTTGGTTCACCTTGTCGTGAGGTAGAAGCTTCCACTTGGATGGACGAGGTACTCTCCTTCACCTCCATTGGACGAATCTTGCCAATAGACAAGTCTTGGATTGGTTCCGAAGGGTCTTTGTCTCCTACATCAATTGGCAATTGCTCTACTTGCGAGCCGTTAGATTCATCAAACTTCACATCTACCGTCTCTTCAACCTTTCGGGTGAAATTATTGTAGACACGGTATGTGTGAGAGTTTGAGCCAGAACCAAGTAGGAAACCTTCATGAGACTTAGGAGCAAATTTAGAACGACGATGCTTATCAAGAATGTAGCACTTTGAGCCGAATACTCGAAAGTATCCAACTTGTGGTTTGTTAACGGTGAGGAGCTCGTATGCCGTCTTGCCGAGTAGCTTGTGAAGATACAAGCGATTTGTTGCATGACAAGCTGTCTCAACTGCTTCCGCCCAGAAGTGCTTTGGCGTCTTGTACTCATCAAGCATCATTCTCGCCATTTCGATGAGTGTCCGGTTCTTCCTCTCAACAACTCCATTCTGTTGAGGTGTGTACGTAGCCGATAACTCATGTGAAATCCCTTCTTCGTCAAGAAAGGTGTCCACATTTGCGTTCTTGAACTCCATTCTGTTGTCGCTGCGAACCTTCTTGATTTTCACTTCAAATTGATTTTGGGCCTTCCTAGCGAAGTTTTTGAAGATCTTTTGGACCTGCGATTTATCATCGAGAAAGAACGCCACGTAAATCTTGAAAAATCATCAACTATAACTAGACCAAAAGAATTTCCACCGAGACTTTTGTAAGCGTTAGGACCAAAAAGATCCATGTGAAGTAGCTCGAGTGGCCTCCTTGTGGTCATGATGTTCTTCACGGGATGCCTTCCTCCAACCTGTTTACCTGCTTGACAAGCGCTGCAAAGTCTGTCCTTATCAAATATGACATTGTTAACGCCAAGGATATGATTTCCTTTAATAAGCTTGTCAAGGTTTCGCATACCAACATGACCTAATCGTCTATGCCATAACCAACCTTTAGAGGATTTAGCCATTAAGCAAGTTCTAGGTTGAGCCTTTTTAGTGAAATCAACAATGTAAAGATCACCTCTGCGTATACCGGTAAAGACTATTTTATGATTATCTCTACGAAACACTTGGCAATCTACTTCAGTAAATAGGACATTGAAACCGAAATCAGCAATCTAGATACTGAAAGTAAATTGTAGCCAAGAGATTCAACGAGCATGGCATTTTGTATGGAGCTATCATGTGATATGGCCACCTTACCGAGGCCAACCACCTTACCCTTTGAGTTGTCACCGAAAGTGACATACTTTCGAGGACCATCGTTTTCAGCAAGCTCATGAAACATGTCTTTATCTCCGGTCATGTGATCGGTACATCCACTATCAAGAACCCATTCCTTTCCTCCTGCCATATATCCCCGAAGATTTGCCATAAGACCAAAGTGTCTCATTGCATCATCAAGATCAAAATCACTATCATCATCCTCGTCATAGTATCCATGTTCAACATCGTAATGTGGTGGATCAAATCCTAGAGAGGGTGATTCATTAGAGTGAGTTTGACAATGATCTTCTTTATGAATTTTAATAGCTTCGGAAATAATATCACTAATAATTCCAACATCTCTTTTGGCACGCGTAAGGTTTGTAAGCTCAAATAGACAATCACCAAACATAGGATCATTGGAATTCATCTTACTCAGGGCAATAGATTTATGGAGAATTTCATCTAGATTTTTCAAGGAATAATTTGGAAAGTGTTCCTCAAGAAATTTCCATATGGTGTAGGCACACTTAAGAGCAGGCAAACATCCAATCAAGTTTCTAGGCAAGCCTCTAGTGATAAGATTAACAGCTCTAAGATTGCGAATCATGTCAATTGACTCATCAAGGGTAGGATGCATGGGATCAACATGAGGTGCACAAGGGCTAGCAATATACTTGTTCAAATGATATTCATTGAAAATCACAAGCATCTCATTTTTCCACTCATGAAAATACTCTCCATCAAGTATAGGCACTCTATGTCTAAGACTCCCCAAAGTAGACTTATCCATCTTCCTCCAATGGTGTTTAAACCAAAGCAATGGAGACCAAAGCTCTGATACCAATTGAAAGGATCGAGAAGAGGTGTCTAGAGGGGGGGGGGTGATTAGACACTAAGTACCAAAAGTTGCACTTTTTAACTTCTTTTAGTTGAAGTGGAGTTTTGGCACAAGTTTAACAAACACAATACATATCAAGCAAGCATGCAAAGAGTATATGAGCAGCGGAAAGTAAAGCATGCAACTTGCAAGAATGTAAAAGGATGGGATTGGAGTGTGCTAACGCAATTTGGAGACACGGAGATTTTTGAGACGTGGTTCCGATAGGTGGTGCTATCGTACATCCACGTTGATGGAGACTTCAACCCACGAAGGGTAACGGCTGCGTGAGTCCACGGAGGGCTCCACCCACGAAGGGTCCACGAAGAAGCAACCTTGTCTATCCCACCATGGCCGTCGCCCACGAAGGACTTGCCTCACTAGGGTAGATCTTCACGAAGTAGGCGATCTCCTTGCCCTTACAAACTCCTTGGTTCAACTCCACAATCTTGTCGGAGGCTCCCAAGTGACACCTAGCCAATCTAGGAGACACCACTCTCCAAGAAGTAACAAATGGTGTTGATGATGAACTCCTTGCTCTTGTGCTTCAAATGATAGTCTCCCCAACACTCAACTCTCTCTCACAGGATATGGATTTGGTGGAAAGAAGATTTGAGTGGAAAGCAACTTGGGGAAGGCTAGAGATCAAGATTCATATGGTAAGAATGGAATATCTTGGCCTCAACACAAGTATAGGTGGTTCTCTCTCAGAAAAGGTAAGTTGGAAGTGTAGGTTCGTTCTGATGGCTCTCTCCACGAATGAAGAGGAGGTGGAGGGGTATATATAGCCTCCACACAAAATCTAACCGTTACACACAACTTGCCAATCTCGGTGGGACCTAATTGATAAACTCGGTCGGACCGATTCAGCAAATCTAGTGACCGTTAGGATTTTCGGTGGGACCGACATGCAACTCGGTAGGACCGATATGGTTAGGATTAGGGCATAACGTAATCTCGGTGAGACCGATTACACAAACTCAGTGAGACGATTTTGGTAATAAGCTAACCAGAGAGTTGGTCAGGTAAACTCGGTGGGACCGATTCGCTCATTTCGGTGAGACCGAAATGTTACAAAAAGGAAACAGAGAGTTTACATTGCAATCTCGGTAGGACCGATTACGCAAACTCGGTGAGACCGATTTTGGTAATAAATCCATACAGAGAGATTGCAATCTCATCTCGGTGAGACCGAGATCCCTATCGGTGAGACCGATTTGCCTAGGGTTTGTGGCAGTGGCTATGACATCTGAACTCGGTGGCGCCGGATAGAAAGAATCGGTGGGGCCAATTTGACTTTTGGTTTAGGTCATATGTGGATGTGAGAAAGTAGTTGAGGGATTTGGAGCATATTACTAAGCACTTTGAGCAAGAGCCTCATTAAGCAACACCTCATCCCTCCTTGATAGTATTGGCTTTTCCTATAGACTCAATGTGATCTTGGATCACTAAAATAGAAAATGTAGAGTCTTGAGCTTGGAGCTTGAGCCAATCCTTTGTCCTTAGCATCTTGAAGGGGATCCACATCCTCTAGTCCATGCCACTTCATTATTGAACTTATCTGACATATACTAGGTAAAAGTGTTAGTCCAACAAGAGATATGTTGACATTAATTACCAAAACCACCTAGGGAGCACTTGTGCTTTCACTTCACGATCCAACAGATCCAAGTACCGAACGTACGGCACCTCCGTGTTCAGCACACGTTCAGCACGATGATGTCCCTCGAGCTCTTAATCCAGTAGAGGGTCGAGGGAGAGTTCCGTCACAACGACGACGTGACGATGGTGTTGGTGATGTGATCCGCGCAGGGCTTCGCCTAAGCACTACAACAATATGACCGAGGTGGTGAACTGTGGAGGGGGGCACCGCACACGGCTAAGAAACAACTGTTGTGCTTTGGGGTGCCCCCTGCCCCCGTATATAAAGGAGGAGGGGAGGAGGTCGGCCAACAGGGGCGCGCCAAGGAGAGGGGAGTCCTACTAGGACTTCTGTCCTAGTAGGATTCGCCCCCCTTTTTTTCCTTCTACCGGAGGGGGAAAAGGGGAAGGAGAGGGAGTAGGAGAAGGAAAGGGGGGTGGCGCCCCCTACCCTAGTCCAATTCGGCCTCCTCCCTTGTGGGGGGCACACCAGCCCCTTGTGGGCTGGTTAGCCTCCCTCCTATGGCCCATATGGCCCATATCTTTCCCCGGGGGGTTCCGGTAACCTCTCCGGTACTCCGGTATGTACCTGATACACTCCGGAACCTTTTCGGTGTCCGAATACTACCTTACAATATATCAAACTTTACCTCTCGACTATTTTTAGACTCCTCTTCATCTCCGTGATCTCATCCGGGACTCCGAACAAACTTCGGTCACCAAAACACATAACTCATAATACAAATCGTCATCGAACGTTAAGCGTGCGGACCCTTCGGGTTCGAGAACTATGAAGACATGACCGAGACACATCTCCGGTCAATAACCAATAGCGGAACCTAGATTCTCATATTGGTTCCTACATATTCTATGCTCATATTGGTTCCTACATATTCTACGAAGATCTTTATCGGTCAAACTGCATAACAACATACATTATTCCGTTTGTCATCGGTATGTTACTTGCCCGAGATTCGATCGTTGGTATCATCATACCTAGTTCAATCTCGTTACCGACAAGTCTCTTTACTCGTTTCGTAATGCATCACCCCGTAACTAACTCTTTAGTCACATTGCTCGCAAGGCTTATAGTGATGTGCATTACCGAGAGGGCCCAGAGATACCTCTCCGATACTCGGAGTGACAAATCCTAATCTTTATCTATGATAACCCAACAAACACCTTCGGAGACAATTGTAGATCATCTTTATAATCACCCAATTACGTTGTGACGTTTGATAGCACACAAGGTGTTCCTCCGGTATTCGGGAGTTGCATAATCTCATAGTCAGAGGAATATGTATAAGTCATGAAGAAAGCAATAGCAATAAAACTTAACGATCATTATGCTAAGCTAATGGATGGGTCTTGTCCATCACATCATTGTCCTAGATGTGATCCCGCTCATCAAATGACAACACATGTCTATGGTCAGGAAACTTAACCATCTTTGATTAACGAGCTAGTCAAGTAGAGGCATACTAGGGACACTCTGTTTTGTCTATGTATTCACACATGTACTAAGTTTCCGGTTAATACAACTCTAGCATGAATAATAAACATTTATCATGATATAAGGAAATATAAATAACAACTTTATTGTTGCCTCTAGGGCATATTTCCTTCAGGATGAACCTTGGTATGTATAGGATTTGAATCGTTATTTTCGATATGAGATCCTCTGTCGAATTCTTAGTTTAACAACTTCGTGGATGTTGTGAAGGGGCCCCACTCAACATTTTTGCCTTATGGCCACAAACTATATCATTGTCGTTGTAAAGGGCTAGGATGTGAAGGTAATTCAGGTGAAAGTAAGAGCCTTCGCTCCTAACCTTCACAATTACGGAGAACCCTTACAGAGGCCACGTCCACGGGGTAAACCCTTAATTATTATAGTTGTAACCCTATGGGGGAGACTATGATTGTGGCATGCATGCCACAAAGTCTACTTCGAGTAGAACGTGTTCTGTACCTGGCTCTGCCCAGCATAATCGTCAAGAGTGGCTCAAGCATCCATACCATACTATGACCTCGCATAGGTATGCTAGAAACATACCAATGGGGATTCCGAACTGCCTGAGAACGCCTTGCTCCTCTGCTATTCCATCAGTCACTCCAGCTACTCAATTACAATTTACTTCTATCCTCCTTTGTTTGGAGCATACAATTATCTGTAGGCACAATCCCATAATTCACTATAGGATGCAAAAGTTTGATTCATGTGCTACCCGTGGGATTGATGCTTTTACTTCGAAAAAGCTACAGCTAAAACCTATGCACTTGCAGGCTATCAAAAGCAAGTGAGGAAACGCCTACGAGAGGAGTGGAACTGCCATTGCTACATATATATAGCCTAAGGATGTCTATCAGTGTCGTAGGAATGGTGCTCTAGTAACCCAACGAGCTCCATTGTGGGAATCCTTGTCGGCTAGTTCAATGCGTGCCATTGGGAACCAATGACCTGGTAGATGAACAGGAGCCCTCGTAACCACAACGCCTGACCAAGTGATCGAGGAAGCATGAAATGCATTCATACTTCTCTGTCTCACAGTTCCTCCATGAGGGAAGAAGAGTTATAAATTAGAACTGACACTAGTGACATGCTACTAAATGGGGAGGTTAGTGATGACTCGATATCACTAACCAATCACCTATAGCAATGCAACCCGTTTGTGATGCCATATCCTTAGCTCCAGGTGGACTGTCACTTATCACTAACATGTCAGAACTTGACCAGCCAATGTTAACTACCTAGGATAGCTCCTAGAGACTCATCACTTCTTTTCGAGCCCGTCTGTGATGAGCTTCATCTTGGACCAATGGCCATGGGCGCATTAGTGACGAGGGGTCAGTGCTATTCACGCATGTAGTAATGGTAGCTATTGGTCATTAGTTGTAGTCCAAGTACCCCTATTGGTTCGACAAACCTTAAGGGCATCCACTTTAGGGAATTTAGCTGATTTCTACAAAACTCTGCACCTGGAGGCCCAACACCTTCCACACCCCTCCCCTTGATCATCCTCGAATGGATCCCCGCATCCTACCATCGAATCTGGCGCTTCAGCTTCTCCCAAATCATGGTGGGCCGTCGTTAGTCTGTGTCCCTCGTCGTGACTATGTTCGGTTGATTCCTTCGCTGGGTCCTCTCTGACCAGATTTGGGTGACACCGTCCCTGGATCTAGTTCCCTGCCTCACTCTCCGATCTTTCCTGGCCATATCCAAGCCTTTCGTTGCTGAATTAGACGTTTGCTTCATTGAGATAGTCGTGCACGGTTATTTGGGTTGTTCTACACACGTGGCGTGCTCCCTCCGGTCCTTATTGTCCGTCTCTACGTTGTCGAGGTCGACTCCCTTCTAAATCTCCCCCCTTGCATCTAGTTACGACTAGGTTGACCAATCTTCATGAATTACATGATAGGAGCAAGAATGAATGAAGAACACACACAAGATAACTAGTGTAGCCTATTTGGCGAAACACAAATCCGACAATGAAAACCAATGTGCAAACCTCTTGACTGATACCCAGATGAACACATACTCTTGCGATCGTTTTCTTACTCAATTTAAATGAAATTGATCCACACAAAATCCAAGAGAAAATGAGGACAAAGGTATAGGTTCATCTATGATTCTCAGTTGCGAAGGTCATGTACATCACCCCGAAGGGTGGGCTTGGAATCTGTCACCTAAAGAGGTGGCCTTGTATTCCACAAAGGGATGGGTAGATGGAGCAAAGATCTCAAACAAGTTTTTAGTCTACGCTTTGTTAACTCTATTTCTAGGTATGCGTACGACTTATATAGGTTCCAACAAAAGTTTGTAGGTGGAGAAATAAAAGGTACACGTGCATGGCCCAAATTTTGCGCATATGGCTGCCTCGACGGTCTGGGATTAGAGCTTCACCCGCTTTGGTTCTTCAGCTCCGAGGAGCTATGTTTTGCTTATTGCAAGAAGTGACGCCACCTTGCCTAAGTTGTAGCATCGTCCCAGTGGCCCGACGCAACGAGGCGGTCAGTGGGAAGGATCTTAACAGCAGTTCATGGAATTTTTCGTTGGTTTTGGTCGATTTTTAAGAAGGTAACATAGTCGATTCCGGCAGATCTCGGGTAGGGGGTCCCGAACTAGTAGCTTAGACGTGATGGTAATAGAGACAAGGGATTATACCCAAGTCTAGGCTCTCCTAAGAAATAAAACCCTACGTCTTGCTTATGTTGTATTTATTTGGGATGGAGTACAAAGTACAAGTTAATCTATCATGAGATCGTTGTGCCCTGTCTACAAGCCTTACCCCCTGGTTTATATATCCACCCGGGGGGTTAGGGTTACAATTAGGTCAGCTATGTAGAAGGTAAACATGTAGTAGATGACATTTAGATCTTGGAGCACGTGTCAAGTCTTGAGAGAATTCCTTCTACGCATCATGGGCTGCTTCGATGTGGCATGTTGGTAAACTGACATGGGGATGCACAGCCTGGCCCACGTGGCCGGGAGACAATGTGGTGAGTGACCCCAATACGGGACGCCATTAGAAGGTTCTACGCATGTCTTTTTTTCCGTGTGTCTTTTTTGCCGTTTTCCTTTCGTTTCTTTTTCATTTCCTTTATCTTCTTTTTCTTTTTCAAATACATGTCGACAGTTTTAATACACGTTGTACATTCTTCATATACACGCCAAACATTTTTCAAATACGTGAGGAACTTTTTTTAGTTACATGTTTGAACATTTTTTTTCATATAATGTTAACATTTTTGAAATACACATTGACTTTTTTAGATGGTAGCATTTTTCAAAATGTCACAACCATATTGTTGAAACACATGAACATATTTTCTAAATTCTATGATTATTTTCCTGAATGGTACGCAACATTTGTGTAAAATTAGACAAACATTTTATTACATTGTATAAATATATTTTAAATGTCATTTTTTTGGAAAAGATGGACCTTTTTTAACTTCCCAGAATATGTTTTTGAAGGTGCAAACATTATAGAAAAAATGTGCAAACAAAGAATTTACACTGTGCTAACATTTTTCAAATGTTTGATGAACGCTTTAAACATTGTTAAGTAAATTGCTTCAGGAATATATATACAAAAATATACAAGCAATAAAAAAACTTAAGCAGTCCCAAACAAGTTTGTTAGCCTATTATAAAAAATATAAAAAATAGATAATGAACGAATAGAGAGGCAACGAAGAAAGAAATTAACGAATAGAAAATCCTATCTGTCACATCCTGCGGCAGATTGTAGTTGATTCGCACAGAACTAGCGACCAGCGCCCACATGGGCCGGCCCAAATATCATTTTATACCGCGCTACAGTACCGGCCGGTTTTGGGAATTTGTAGGAGGTTTCAGGGTGCGTTTGGATCGTCACCAATGCAGACCCTACCAAAACATTGGCTTGCCCTTGAATTTTGGTAGTGCTTTGGATGGTTGCCAACAAATTGGCTCGCCTAGTCCGCCAGCACCGCACCCATGTATTTCTCGCCAACGAGCGGGCAATTCCAGGGCGCTCAAAAGCTCCGCCAAAATATTGGCAGCCCGACTTGCCCCCTTTGATTGGTGGGTCCCATTCACTTTCTATTTTTTTATTTCTATATCTAGTGCATGTAAGCTGGTGTTTTGGTTTCTTAAGATCGTAATTAATCAATGTCCGTACACAATTAGCGACCGCATGCACCGGGATACACCGCTTCTGTAGGAGCTTGCAGTGCGTGTCATTTTTTTTAGTTTTTTTAGTTTGACTGCAGAACAGGCTTTCATCATGTTAGAAAAAGTTACAGAAGACAAATATTTTTATCAAATCAGTATGTTGCAAACCAATTGTTGATCTATTCTGCCAGCTTTTTGACATACGATGGCTACAAACCAAACAGAAACAACTAGCCAAAATTTTGGTCATGCCCTTGCATTGGTCATGCCAAAATTTTGGTGAGACTAGTTGGGGCTCAAACCAAACACACCTTCAGTCGACTTTTCCTCGTTTTAGAAACCTTCTAGAAGGTAAGGGAAGGTTCCTGAACCAGTTTACGTCTTTCCCTATTCTTTTTCCCGTTTATTCCCTGGTTTTTCTTTTCTGCACTTTTTTCCCTTTTTTTCTTTCCTTTCTTTTTTTCCTTCGTTTCTTTTTCTCTTTTCTTTCCTATTTTATTTCATTTTTATTTTTATATCTCAACAAATCTTCACAATTTGTTTTAAAAATCGCATTTTAGTTTTTTTACATTTTTTCTAAAATGTTTCACTTTTAAAATTTGTTAGCTACTTTACAAAAAAGGTTTTAGAATTCAAAAAAGTTTAGAGTTTGAAAATTAAAAAATGTTCGCATTTCAATTTTTGGTCACAAATTCAGAAAATGTTTGGGAATTTCAAGATAAGTTCCCACTTTCAAAATTTGTTCCCAAATAAAAAATGTTGATGTTTACAAAATTTGTTCGAAAATTAAAAAAATGTTCCGGGAATCTCAGAAAATGTTTATCTTTGAATTTGTTTTCACAAAATTTAAATTTTTGGGAATTTCACTTTCCAAATAAAGAAAAAAATGTTTTGAAAAATGTCTTCACGAATTCAAATATTGTTCATTGAATTTTTAAAAAATTGCATTTTGGAAAAATTGTTCATAACTTCAAAAAATGTTTTCTTTATTAATATTTGTTCTTGTTTGTTAAAAATGTTTGCATTTCAAAAACATTGTTTGTTTAAAAATGTTCTCCCTTTGAAATTTGTTCCTTTTTCAAAAAATGTTTGGGTTTCATAAAATGTTTGACTTGTACAGAATGAGTTCAGAAATTAGAAAATGTTTGTGTTTCAAAAAAATTTCAAAAAGGAAATCATGTTTAAATTTTTAGAATATATTTAATCTGTTTGCGGCTATAATTCATACACACTGGGCTGCCATTTTAGACACTTAATCTCAGTAATAGTGGTGGTTAGCGACTCTGTTTACTAGCAAGAGGACTCTGTTCACACAGACTTGTGCTTATGGGAATTTGTGCTACCGGGGTTTAAGTTTTGTTGTTCTTGTCTACTTATTTAGGCATCACGCTGCTAATTTGACACTACAACTTGTCTGTCATAGTGGCTAGCACGGTGGAACCGACTTTGAGGTCGCGTGTACGAATCACATTGCACGGACGCTCCTTTTTCGCTTCGCTCCGTATCACTGCAAATGGGCCAGCCCAGGTGAGCCACCCTGTGCGAAACCAGGAGGGGAGGCAAGGCCTCGTGCCTAAATCGTGCAACCAATGGGACGACCCAGTAAGATGGACACCTTCGATTTTCTGTTCGTTTTTTCGCCTTTCATCGGTTTTATGTGTTTTTAACAGAGTTTCTTCGTTTTTTCTTGGTTTTCTGTTTTGTGGCGTACCATTGTCTTCGCTTTTCCTGTTTTTTTTTGCGTTTCTTTATTGTTAGGACATGTCTACTTTTTTCAAAACACAATGTAAATTTTTATATACACTTGGAGCATCTTTTTTGCTACACATTGAACATTTTAAAAATACATGTTACAAACATTTATTCGATACATGTTAAACCACACGTTCCTTCACCCCTGTCTCCAGTGTTCGATACAATTTTTTCAAACAAGCATTGAACATTTTTTAATTGACACTAAGCATTTTTGTTAAACCACACGAACATTTCCTTCACAATGTAGAAACATTTTTAAAAGATGTCACAAACATTTTTTTCAAGAGAGAATAGTTTTTAAGAGGCCACGTACTTTTTCTGGATGGTACGAAAGCTTTTTTACATTTTGTAAATATTTTATAAATAGATCATGTACATAGCTTTGAAATGCATGTTTTTTGGAAATGACACATATATTTTTTTTGAATGGTATGAAATGTGTTTTTGGATTCCGTGAACAGTTTTACATTGCATACACACTTGTAATAAAATATTTACATTTTTTGAACACAAGAACATTTTTTAATTTCCATGAATTTTTTTGTTAATAGTACCAACATTTTTTAAAGTTGCACAAACATTTATTAACACTGCATTAATGTTTTTGGAACGTGTGGTGAACATTTGTAAAAATTTAAACCAAATTTGTTTCCTTCTTAGAAAATAAAATAAAAGCAACAAAACAAACAAGAAAAAATTGTGTGCTAGGGAGACTGTTCTTCTCCCGCACACTGGACCGGCCCGTTTATGAGGTACTACAGCCACAGGTGATGTTGCGCTATGTATCGCAACAACCGATACATAACCGCACCCATCTCGCTGCGGGCGAGACAAAGCTTGCCCTTTCCGCCCTGGCGCCTAGCACTGGGTGATTCAGGGCAGTTTGGTTCTTATCCTGGTCCTCCCGTGTGGAAGCTCAAAGGTCAAACCGCCCCTCATGCCGATAGGATGAGTATGCAGACCAAACCGCCCCTCATGCCGATGTTTGGGGCCACTATGGTTGGGCCCAAAATGGTATGAGGGTACGTGTCACTTGGTTTGGGCCCTAGATAGCACGACTTCGTGCATAGTTCTTCAATTGTGATATTGTGGCAACTATTCAAAGAGAAAATTTCAAAATAAACCTTAAACTCCTAGAGCGAATCGGAATCAAGATCTACTTTCCAATCCCAGAAATTGGTAGCGTGCACTTTATGATCTCTGTCAATTTTCATCCTATAGATCTGTTTGTCGCACAGGGAAAATGGTGATCTCAGTCCGGATTGCTCTCACCCCACTATATCTTCTCTGACTCGCCAGTGCCACCTCCACTTGCTTGACCACCACACGCTTGTCTGCTCACCAGGCGTCGCCCCCCACCGAAGACTTCGCGGGAGGCGGCTACGAGGGGTAAGAACACATAAGTGCTCAGAGCATCTCCAACAGGCGCGGCAAAAGGCGCGCCCGCGCGGTAAAAACGCGTTTTAGCGCGCGCCGGCTGATTCTCCGCGCTCCAGCGGTGACGGGAAATTACCGCGCGTGGGAAGCGCTTGCGCGCGTGCGGGAGAAAGCGGCACGCGGCGCGGTAGATTTGGCGCGCCTATAAATTGCAGCGCCCGCGGCGCGCACCGCACACAGCCACGCGCCCTCCCCTCGCATCTTTTCGCGCCACCACCGCGCCACCACAGCGCCACCATGCCGCGCCGCTGGGTGCCGGGCTATCGCGGCGTCGCGCGCCCAACGGATGGTTCTCCGCCGAGATACGGTCCGGCGACGTGCGGCTCGGCCTCGACATTCCGGGCGCGCATGAGGCGGCCAGCAGACGACGACGCGGCGGCGTGGCGCTGGACAGCCCCGATCGTCAGATGAACTTTCGGGACGTCTTCACGCAAGCGAGCGCAGCGCCGCCTCCGCCGCGCCTCATCACCGACCTCGACCGTGCCGACCATGCTCGGCGGCGGCGCCGCCTCGCCGCCGAGGAGGACGAAGCGAAGCCATGGCGGAGTGGCGCCGTCGCCACCCGGAGGACGCCACCGACGAGCATGCCTATCGGGCGGAGAGGACGGCAAGGCGCCGCCGGAGCGGGCGAACCGCGCCGCCGAAGGCGATGGCGAACGAGCGATGCGACATCGTCTCCGCAGTGGGAGGTCGTTCTTCACCTCGGACGATGAACGTTGGGACGACATCGGCTCTCAACCTCGGACGACACCGACGAGGATGACGATGGTGATGGCAGCGACTTAGAGTAGTTTTATCTATGTATGCCGTAGTAATTTCTATCTATCTATGTATGTTGAACTATCTATCATCTATGCCAAGTAGTTGCAAAATATCTATGTATCGCTTTTTATCTATGCAATTTTAATTAAAAATATTTATAGAATGAGCGCAGGCGCTGCATTTTATCTTCTGCTTCTTTGGAGCTGCTGCGGCTTTTCAGCATTGCCGGAAAAACGCCGCGCGCCGCGCCAAACCAGGCGATGGGCGCGCGCCAAATCTGTTTTTACAGCGCGACGGGCGCCTGTTGGAGATGCTCTCACGATGCTGCTGGACCACACCATGCCCCCAAGGTGCTCAGCATATTGCCGCGACGAAGGGTTCCGACGGGTTGATAGCGGCAGTCCCCGCTCTGTTGAGCACGACCCAGCTGGCTTCAGATACATTGCCATCCCGGGCGGGCTGGTGACCTTTGCAGCGTACATCGACCCGACGGCGCTCACGTTGTTCAGCTCGTGGTGGTACCTATTTTTTGCAGGGGAGCTTGCGTTGGTCACCATAACGATAGAACGCTTTCATGGCTGATACGACTAGCCGTAATTGTGTCCCTGCCTGCACAGTCGCCTTTGTTATACACCGAAGGGAATTCACCGTCAGCCATCTCAAGTTGGAGTAGATCGACATCCCATAGCCCAAACGAGTTTTCACCAAAAAAAACAAGAAAACCGGGATTGGCCGGGATTTTTTTTGTAGGGAACTTTAGAGAGCTTTATTAGATGAACGCATTCGCTGGGCAGTCAGCCAGAAGGCTGCTAACCAGGAAGCTAGGTGTGGAGTCCAGCCAGCTTTCGGTCACGTTAAGCGTACATGCACGCTTAGCACACAAATGTGCAGGACCATTAGCGGCTCTTATTACATGAGAAATATGAAAAGACAAAAAGCTAGCAGAGAGCTCTCTAATTTCTAAGAAAATTGGTGCTACTACCGAAAGATCAGTGTCGCTAGAGTTCTAGAGGTTAACTACCTCAAGACAGTCGGATTCCAGTCGCACGTGCATGTAGCCTCGAAGCTTGGCGAAGATGACACCCTCCCGCAGGGAGAGCACTTCAGCAATGAAAGGGTCCGTGACCCCTAGGTGGGGTTTGCACCATGCGCCCAAGAACACCGAGGAAGAGCGGGCCACTCCCCCCACGCCGGCGACGCCGGCATCAAAGTGTATTGCAGCATCAGTATTGATCTTGACATGATCATCTTCGGGGGGTCGCCACCCGTGACCTGGCAGAGGTACGAAGCTCTGTCGAGGGATATCCAACAGTGCAAGGTCCTCACGGATGCGGCGGACCGAGGCAACTGGATCAATGGTCTCCTGATCATGTGTTCTTCTATTATGAGACATCCAAATGGCCCACATGATGGTGATGATGATGGCACGGTCCTTGTCAGTGAACCGAAGATCACATAGAATATGGCGTGCCCAAGTACTGGGATGGAGCTGGGGTAGGTTGATCTCAAAGAGTAGCCTTGCCTCCACCCGAAACCGCTTTGCATGAGAACAGTGGACAAGAGCATGCATCAAGTCTTCGTCCATAGCCAGGCAAAGCTTACATAAGCTAGTATCTCTGATATGGCGATGATGGAGGGTGCATTCATCCAGAATGATTCCCCTCAACACCCGCCACCAGAAGACTCGTACTTTTGGGACAACTTTGAGCTTCCATAACAATCTCCACATCTGTTCTTCGTTCGTTGATGGCCCCGATATCTGCCCATCTTCTAGAGCTAACCGTTCTTTCTGATTCACTAGAGCTCGATATGCTGTTTTAACATAATAGATGCCAGATCTCTCATGTGCCCAAGCAAGAAAGTCCGCCCCGCCGCCCTGCCAAAGTGGAATATTAAGAATTGCCTCTGCGTCCGGTGCAATGAACGTCGCGCGAACCAGGTCACGCTTCCAGGTCTAGTTGTCCGAGTCGATGAGCTCGCTGACCATAGTCACCGGGGTGGACGGCGGCCTGAACAGAGGCCGCATGGTTACGGTCGATGGGATCCATCGGTCTTCCCAGGCCGAGGTGGAAACCCCATCACCGATGCGCTTTATAAGACCAGCACTTAGGGCTGCTCTCCTGGCGATGATGGCACGCCATGTAGCTGAGGCAGACTTGGGTGTTGGCGCTTGCATGAAATCACAGTCCGCGAAGTACCTTCCCTTCATCACTCTTGTACATAGGGCGTCTGGTTTTGTTAGGAACCGCCAGCCGTGCTTCCCGAGAAGCGCTAGATTAAATTGTCGCAGGTCCCGGAATCCCATCCCTCCCTTGATCTTGGGTGTAGCAAGCTTTTCCCAAGCTATCCAGTGTAGAGAGCGTCGATCCACGGAGCTCCCCCACCACTATTTTGCCATGCTTGAGGTAAGATTCTTGCACACTTTGTTGGTCAAAAGAAAGCAAGACATACTGAAGGTCGGTATAGCTTGCATAATTGATTTGATTAGAGTCTCTCTACCTGCACAAGCAAAGAACCTTTCAGACCAGCCTTGCATTTTCCCTTTCACCCGATCTCCAATATGCTCGAACGTTCCACTCGTAACTCTTCCAACAACAGTTGGGAGACCGAGGTATCGTTCAGAAAAGGCTTCTGAGTTCACATTCAGAAGCTGTTTGAGACTCCCTCTTAGAGTCGCTGGTGTGTTTGGGCTGAAATAGATGGAGCTTTTTGCTCGATTCACACACTGGCCGGAGGCCTCGCCATATATTCTGAGGATGTCATTCAAACGAGATGCACTCTCATTACTCGCCTTGATGAAGATCAAACTATCATCAAGGAATAGAAGGTGATTGACCCATGGGGCTCTGAAGCTTACCCGTATACCTCGGTCAATATAGTTGCCATAATGCTTCAACGGAGAAGAAAAACCCTCGGCACAGATCAGAAATAGGTATGGGGATACAGGGCAACCCTGTCGTAATCCTCTCGAGGGGGTGAAGTAAGGCAGCAATTCTCCATTAACACGAACAGAGAAACGAACTGAAGTGACGCACTTCATTATTAATCTGACCACATTGCCAGCAAATCCAAGTCTCACTAGCATAGCTTCAAGGATGTGCCACTCTACACGGTCATAAGCTTTCATCATGTCCAACTTGATTGCACACGAAAAGTTTTTCCCTTTCTTTCGTCTCTTCATCATATGGACACTTTCAAATGCCACAAGTACATTATCCGTGATCAACGACCTGGGACGAAAGCACTTTGCTCCTCGCTGATAATCTCATCCATGCATGGCCTCAGCCGATTGGTTATGACCTTGACAGCGATCTTGTATAGAACTGGGCATAAAGCAATGGGACGATACTGGGAGATATTCTGTGGATGACGTACCTTAGGAATAAGCGTGATAGCAGTATCATTTAGTCCAGCAGGTAGCTCACCACCATTAAGAAAATCAAGCACCGCCAGGACTATGTCATGCTTCAATAGCTCCCAGTGACGCTGATAGAAACCAGCTGTAAATCCATCCACCCTTGACGCTTTGGACGCGGACATCTGAAATAAAGCTTCTTGAACCTCAGAGGCTTCGAATGGTTTACATAACATATCATTCATGGCCGGCATGACCCGGTTTGGTACATGCGCTAACAGTTCATCGCTGTTGCTGTACCCTTGAGATGTATAAAGAGCCTAGTAAAAATCAAGGATCTCTTCCTTGTCCTCATCTCCAGATGCGCAAACAGAGCCATCTGATCGCTGCAAATTGGCGATCTTATTTATACGTTTGCGTTGTCTAGCTTGCACCTGTAAATATGCTGTGTTGCGGTCTCCTTCGCGTAGCCAAGGGACGTGTGACCGCTGCTTCAACCATATCTCCTCGAGTTTAAGCGCTTCTCGGAGCTTTGACATGTAGCTGTTTCTTCCTGTGAAGGCCCCTGTCCGACTAACTGACAGCGGAGCCTGTCAAGTCGCTTTTGAAGCTGCCGGACTGTCCTTGTTAGGCATCCAAATTCTTGGATCCCCCAAGGCATGAGCTTGCACTGCAGTGCCTCGAGGGCGTTCATTACGCCGTGTAGACCTGGTTGCCTGGCTTGTGCTCTCCAAGTTTCGGTAACCAGCTGATCGTAATCATTATGAGATTGCCAAATATTCTCATAACGAAAAGGTTTCGAAGTATGTGAGTTGCTGTTGGGATGTTGTTGTCGCAAGTCCGCTAGTACAAAGCAATGATCCCCATCGATGGAGCAGACATGGCGCACTTTGACATACTCGAATTTTTGTCTGAATTCCTCATTAGCAAACACTCGGTCTAGCCGAGCTTTGACATTGGCATCACCAGATTGCCGGTTATCCCATGTGTAGGGGACACCAGACCAACCTAAATCCTGCAACACACATTCATCAGTGGCTTCACGAAATGCTCTCATTTGCCATTCCGGTCTCACCGTCCGACTGAAGTGCTCATCCCCATGAAGGTTTTCGTTAAAATCACCCATGCACAACCAATCCGCGTGCGGAAGATTATGCAGGGTCTGTAGGAACCGCCAGCCGGGATTAGAAAGGACGGGGTGCAAGTTTCAAGGATTTTAAGGTTAAGATTTGATTACGACTAAGAATATAAATTTAGAGTTTATTTCATACTCCTCTCCTACCCGTATATACTCATCTTGATGCAACTTTCAAATGTGTGTGTGTACAGTACGGTTTGAGGCCGATGTTTTGCTGGCGATGGAGCTCCACTGCTGGGGTTTGCGGGCCACCAGCGCCGCTTACCCTGTCAACTTCCTCAACCTCATTCCCATGGCCATCTGAAAGCGGAAAATTGACCGATACCACTAGGTACCGGCACATCCCTAGCTGCTCTTTTAAAGCATCTCCAGTCGTGCCCCAACAAGCTTTCCCAGGCGTTTTTTTTGTCGCCGGCACCCAAAAAACGGCCTAGTCATGCCTTCAGGAGCCTGTATTTCGTCGGTTTGGGCCGAAACTGATGCCAGCGGACCTAGACCTAATCCGACGCGCTGGGGGGCGCCTGGGGGCGCCGGGGAAAACGTTTTTGGCACGAACGGGGATGGGCCCGCCGAGTCAGCGAGACGCCGCTTCGTCGTCCTCATCGCCTCGGTACCCGCAGGAATCAATTCCAAGGCTGCCGCGTTGCCGCGCTGGTCAGCCTCCATTGATGCCTCACGGGCGGCGCAGTGAAGGCGCCACCGACGCGCGTCCCGCCCGCTCCCGCCACGCGTCACCCGGCATGCAGGCTCTCGCCGCCCCGCTTCGGCTATAAAAGATGGCCTCCCCGCCGGTGAACGCCACACCCGCCACACCTCGCCTCGTCTCGTCTCACCACAGAAGCACAATTCCCCCCTCTTCCCGCCGAAGAGCAATAACCGAGCGGTACCCCGATGACGCTGCGGCGGCGAATGGCTTCGGCCGGCGCTTCCTCCACGAGGACGAGGCACGCCCCCTCTACGAGGCCGACTATCCAGAGCCCCCGGATATGCGGGTGCCGAGCTTGTGGAAGTTGAGCACCTGCGGCGTCCCGGTGCCACCGGTGCCCGAAGGGGCTGCTCGACAGGCCGAGATCGCCCGTATCTGCTCGTCACTGACGGAGGCGCAGCGGAACGAGCCGAGGTACGCCGCCGACAGCCACATGCTGTGGACGATGTACTTCGAGCGCCGCCGCGAAGACCAGACCGCCTCCACCAACGGCATCATCCCCGTGGCCGCCTCAACGCTGACGGGCGGCGCGAGTGGTGGGGCGTGCCCAGCCGCACCCTCGAGGCCGTCCTCGACTACACCAAGACCGGCAACACACCGCGCCTCGAGTACCCGCCGCGCCCGTCGTTCTCTCGCCGCCGTGGCAACTCCTGGACGCCGCGGCGAATGGAGCCGTGGACGTCCTCCTCGTTGGGCTCCGACTCGCTCTCCTCTGGCTTGTCGGCACTCCGCTCCATCACGCCGGAGCCGGAGGAGACGCTGCTTCGGCGCCGCACACGCAGCGGTGCCCCTCCCCGCGCCTGGTCCGGCCGAAGCCCGAGCCGGGACTGCTTCCCGTGAAGCCGGAGCATGCGGACATGGTGGACCCCAACGACGAGGCCGCCCTCAAGTGGGTGAGGGAGGACTACGTCCGTGAGCAGGTGCTCCGCCAGCGCCGGGCATACGCGGAGCTCCAGGCCCGGCGCCGCGGACGCGAGGAGGGTGGCATCATCATCCTCGACAGCGACGAGGAGGGCGAGGCCGGGTCGTCCAACCCTCCTCTGCGTGTCGGTGACCCTGGCCAGGGATGCAGTAGGGACGACGGTGGCTCCGGCGGGGCCCGCGACAACGACGGTGGCGGCGACTACACCCGTTTCTACAGCCTCCTCAGCATGTAGAAGGCGGCAGCGGGCTCCGGCTGGCAGCAGCAGCGGCGTAGTAGGCTAGGCTAGGCGTAGTTGTTCTTTGTTTTTTCTGTACAAAACCAAATGAAATCACCGAGTTTATGCCGTGTTTGTGCCGTTTGGGGGGCGACCTGGGGGCGGCGACTGGGAACACAATCGCCCCCACGCCGAAAAGATACGCCGGTTCGGCCGGCAGCGGCGCTTTTTCGGCGTCCCGAGGGGCCGAACGGCTGGAGATGCTCTTAGGCCTCATTTGACATGGAGGGATTGAGAAGGATTTGAGGTGTGAGGATTGCAGGAGATTTGGTGAATCCCTCCCCTCCACCCAATCCCCTCAATTCCCCTTGCATCCAAACCTCTTCCTGAAAAAACTCGTTTGCTAGGCGGAGAGTGGAGAAGGCGTGCGCTGCCACTGCCTTTGAGGTTTTGCTTTCGCGAGGCCCTCGACGGGAGTTCTGAAATGCATGGGTACGAGGGGATTGGAAGGGATCGGAGGGGGTTGGGCTGTGCAAACCCCACCTATCAAATGGGTCGACGAGGCTTCGTGGGGCTTCTGGCCCTCCCGGGGATTATTCTCTCGAAACCTGCTGAATCCTCCTGTGCTAAACGAGGCCTTAAGATTCATGCAACATTGTGTATTATAAAATGCTAGTCATTTTGCTTGAGGAATACACAACTATACAACCTGTAAATACGATACACGAGTCCCATCGATGTAAGCTTTTGGTCACATGGTAAAGTAGTCTTGCATGCATGTGATGTCCATTCTCTCTCCCAAACTAACTCATCCATTTATTTGACCTTTGCTAACTTACAATCATTCATATATAATGAACAAAAAATTTAATTATATTTGAACTCATGGCGAAGAGACCTTAAAAACAAGGCCGACCTTGAATATATTTCGAACGAGTTTAAAAAAATCAATTTCGCAATATCATATTTCACTCATTTCCTAATAACATATTTTACTCATTTAGAAACATATTTTATAGTAACATATTTAATCGTTTCAAAATAACATATTTCAGTCATTTTAAAACCCATTTCACACATTCAAATAAAGATTTCAGTCATTTCATATAACATATTTCACTCATTTCACTCGTTTCAAAAAAGATTTCATAATAACACATTTCACTTATTTCAAAAAATGATTTCATAATGACATATTTCACTCATTGCAAACAATATTTCACAATAACATATTTCACTCATTCCACATATAAGAGATACACAAGAGGGGTGAGAGAAAGAGTTTTTTCTTTTTTCGTTTCTAAGTGGGTCCCATATGTAAGTGATACATGTAGGCGGGGGCAAAATATCCAAGAAATGTCCGGTAGATGGTCAAAGGTTTTTTACCAGACGGAAACCGAACGGAAGGGTATTTCTGTAAGGTCACCTAACGGCAGAGGGACAAATTTGAGCATGCTTCAAAATTAGGGGTAAATCTGAGTAGTGGCTTCGAGTTATGGGCACAAATGTAAAAGTCCTTTGGCTTTCACATCTTAAATTTCATTTTTTATTGGTTTGTTTCACGTAAAACGCGTCTATTTTAGTTGCATATTTTTGAAATAACATATTTCACTCTTTTGAAATAAACTGTTACACATTTTCAAATATTCAGTTTCACAAATTGAGATTTCAGTTTCATATTTGGGGTAAATAGGTTTCCAGTGGAATATGTTGGTTTCACATTTTTTGAGTGAAAAGAGGTTTTCACACTTTTCTAGTGAAATATGTCTGTTTCACATATGGAATATGAAATGTCAAAAATTGAATGTGTTTCAAATATATCCAGGTTTAATCTTCTTCTAATGGTCTTGATGCAAGGAGTTCAAATAAAAAAATTGGAAATGAAATTTTTGTTTAAGAAGTATGAATCATCCAAATTATGAAAAAATTAAAGTAATGTATTTAGAGAGAGAGAGAGAGAGAGAGAGAGAGAGAGAGAGAGAGAGAGAGAGAGAGAGAGAGAGAGAGAGAGAGAGAGAGTTTGTGCTTAAGTCACAAAAGAGAGAAAGGTATGTACCATGCATGTGTCTTTTTTACTATGACTAGCGAAAGGGCCGTGCGTTACAACGAGAGAAAATAAATCATAATTTCCAATGGCCATGATTACATTTTACTGCATCACAGAGATACACTATCATTCTAAATTTCATGAAATCATGAACATTTTTTAAACTCATGAACACAATTGAAATAGTGAACATTTCTGAAATTCATGAACACTTTTACAAATTTTTGAACCTTTTCTAAAATTAAGTTTTTTTTGTATTCATGAACATTTTATACTATTTTCAAATATTTTTCTCAAATTGCGAACATATTTTTAACAATATTCTTGAATCGTGAACATTTCAAGAATGGACAAACATTGTTTTAATTGGTGGAACAATTTTGAAATTCATGAACATTTTCTAATTTAATGAATATCTTTTGAAATGCATGATCATTTTTGAATCAGCGAGCATATTATGAATGAATAAACTATTCTGTAAGTCAAGACCAATGATTGAATTTTAGGATATTTTCCATTCATGAACATTTTTAAATTGGAAAAATTTATTGAATTTCATTAATATTTTTAATACACAATTTTTAAAAATCATGATTTTTATGATTTCCCAAACATTTGTTTTCAAAATTTTGAATATTTTTGGAATAAGCAAACATTTAAAAAAATTACGAGCATTTTTGAATCCACAAATGTTTTATGATTTATTAAAAAAATATTTCAAAATTCTCATTTTTGTAATTTTTGGAATTTTTGGAGTCCCAAATTATTTAAAGTAGAAAAAACAAAAACGGAACGGAAAAAGAAAAAAAAATAGGCCGCCCGAACATGTGCCGGCCCAAACGGGTGTGCTGCGTTTTCTCCCAGTGCCAGAGCGCGATATAGGAGGTCCCTACTGCATGGGCCAGGCAAGGCGGACGATTCCCCTGTTTGAACATTTTTTTATCACTTATAGGTGGCATATATACCAATTCAATATTCTTTACTCGGTTCCTCCTGCCCCAAGAAAAGTTAGGGTTCCTCTATCTCCCGCTGGGGCCGCCGCCGACCGTCTCGTCTCCGGTGGCCTTAGAGCATCTCCAACAGCGGCGGCAAAAACCCCCAGCTGTAAAGCGCCATTTTAGCGTGCGGGGCGTTGCGCGCTCCAGTGAGGCGGAAACTTCGCGCGCTGGAAACGATTGCTTGCGCCGAAAAGCGGTAAGTCGCGCTCTAGATTTGGCGCATCGCTTCCAGCGCGCCTATAAATTGTTGCGCCCGCCACACGGCCTCCCATCGCTATCCACATTGCCACGTGCTCTCTCCCCGCTTCCTCTGCTTTCTCTGCCGCTTCCTCGGCTTGCCACCGACGCGCCACCATGCCGCCGCGCCGCCGGGGATCTTCGGGCTACCGCGGCGTCCGCGTGCGCCCCTCCGGCGCCTTCTATGCTGAGATTCGGTCCGGTGACGTTTGCCTCAGCCTTGGCACGTTCGAGACCGCGCACGAGGCCGCCCGCACGTATGACGCGGCGGCATGGAGCCTCCAGAGGCCTCGCGTGCAGATGAACTTCCAGGACGTCTGGACGTGCGAACAGGCGCAGGTCGTCGCCCCTCCGCCTCGTCATATAACAGAACAGGACAGTGAGGAACACCGTCGGCGGTAGCTGTCGGTGTCAAAACCGGTAGATCTCGGGTAGGGGGTCCCAAGCTGTGCTTCATGGATCGATGGGTAACAGGAGACAGGGGACACGATGTTTACCTAGGTTCGGGCCCTCTTAATGAAGGTAATACCCTACTTCCTGCTTGATTGATCTTGATGAATATAGAGATTACAAGAGTTGGTCTACCTCGAGATCATATGTTGTGGTCTAAAACCTGAGGGTATGATCAATAATATCATAATGATCTAGCCTCCCCCTATCGACTAGCCCGGCCTCGGCTTATATAATGTACCAGAGGCCTATGATAACAAGAGTCCTAGTCGAATACGTCGGTGGAGAGGAGTCCTTGTCTTGATTACCAAGTCTTGTGGAATCTTCCTCGTGTATGCATCGGCTATCCAAACTGGCCCATGAGTAAACGGCCATGCGGGTCCTCGACCCAATCCAACTGATCGGGAGATGACGTGGTGAATACCCCCTAGTCTAGGACACCCTCAGTAGCCCCCTGAACCGGTCTTCAAGTTGGGGACGCTCCTCGATTCTTTCGAACTGTTCTTCATCTTCGGTCGCTGGTCTTGAAAACTGGTTCAACAACTCTTCTCATCTTCGATCTTGAGGATCGCTGTATGATACATCTCCAACGTATCTATAATTTTTGATTGCTCCATGCTATTATAATTCTGTTTGGATGTTTAATGGGCTTTATTATACACTTTTATATTATTTTTGGGACTAACCTATTAACCCAAGGCCCAGTGCAAATTGCTGTTTTTTTTTGCCTATTTCAGTGTTTCGCGGAAAAGGAATATCAAACAGAGTCCAAACGGAATGAAACCTCCGGGAGCGTGATTTTTGGAACAAACGTGATCCAGAGGACTTGGAGTGGACGTCAAGAAATCAACGAGGGGTCCACAAGGCAGGGGGGCGCACCTACCCCCCCTGGGCGCGCCCTCCACCCTCATGGGCCCCTCGTGGCTCCACCGACCTACTTCTTCCTCCTATATATACCTACGTACCCCGAAACCATCGAGGAGCACCACGAAAACCTAATTCCACCGCTGCAACCTTCTGTACCCATGAGATCCCATCTTGGGGCCTTTTCCGGCGCTCCGCCGGAGGGGGCATCAATCATGGAGGGCTTCTACACCAACACCATAGCCTCTCCGATGATGTGTGAGTAGTTTACGATAGACCTTCGGGTCCATAGTTATTAGCTAGATGGCTTCTTCTCTCTCTTTGGATCTTAATACAAAGTTTTTCTCGATCTTCTTGGAGTTCTATTCAATGTAACTCTTTTTGCGATGTGTTTGTCGAGATCCGATGAATTGTGGGTTTATGATCAAGATTAGCTATGTACAATACTTGAATCTTCTCTGAATTCTTTTATGTATGATTTGTTATCTTTGCAAGTCTCTTCGAATTATCAGTTTGGTTTGGCCTACTAGATTGATCTTTCTTGCAATGGGAGAAGTGCTTAGCTTTGGGTTCAATCATGCGGTGCTCGATCCCAGTGACAGTAGGGGAAACAACACGTATTGTATTGTTGGCATCGAGGATAAAAAGATGGGGTTTATATCATATTGCATGAGTTTATCCCTCTACATCATGCCATCTTACTTAATGCGTTACTCTGTTCTTATGAACTTAATACTCTAGATGCATGCTGGATAGCGGTCGATGTGTGGAGTAATAGTAGTAGGTGCAGGCAGGAGTCAGTCTACTTGTCACGGACGTGATGCCTATATACATGATCATGCCTAGATATTCTCATAATTATGCACTTTTCTATCAATTGCTCGACAGTAATTTGTTCACCCATCGTAATACTTATGCTATCTTGAGAGAAGCCACTAGTGAAACCTATGGCCCCCGGGTCTATTTTCCATCATATTAATCTCCCGCCAACGTGCTATTTCTGTCGCCGTTTATTTTGCAATCTTTACTTGTAATCTTTATCATAAAGTACCAAAAATATTATCTTATCATCTCTATCAGATCTCACTGTTGCAAGTGGCCGTGAAGGGATTGACAACCCCTTTATCGCGTTGGTTGCAAGGTTCTTATTTGTTTGTGTAGGTACGAGGGACTTGCGTGTGGCCTCCTACTGGATTGATACCTTGGTTCTCAAAAACTGAGGGAAATACTTACGCTACTTTGTTGCATCACCCTTTCCTCTTCAACGGAAAAACCAACGGATGCTCAAGAGGTAGCACCGTAATGAATCCGAAGAGTTTACACGTCGGGTATCCGAGGAGCCCCTTTAAGTTCTCGGCCTTTATCAATGCCTTGCTATTTTTTATGCCACACCTAGGGTTTGAAATTTTTCCCGTGCGGCGGTGTCCTCTTGCATCCGAGCTCCAACGCCAGACTGCATTCGAGGTATCTTTTGCAGCCGAGCACCAATGCCGAACTGTATCCGAGCTCCAATGTGGACTGTATCCGAGCTCCGACGCCGGACTGTATCCGAGCTCCAACTCCGGACTGTATCCGAGGTGTCATACATCACCTTGGCTTGAAAAGTTGAAGGAGTTTAGCCGAGCTTTAATGCCGGAAATGCCCTCTATGGAACCAGCCACTTGCATCCGAGCTATATCCCGAAATGCTTTCGAGGTAGTTCAGCACCTCGGTCATGGGCTGATTGTTTGCGAATTTTATTTCTGATGAATGTAAATTTATTTGCTGTCAATATGCATAACCAGTGGCCGTCAAGGTGTGTGTCGGTCTAAAACCCGAGATGCACATGAAGGAAAACATGAAACTGCCGATCCTAGTAGCCCCTGAGACTCAGGTCGATTCGCAAAATCGGCCTGAGGATCAACTCCTAGCTCGGCAGCATACGTAGGAATAGAAACGCAGTGTAATATATTGGAGATAATGATCGGCGGACGGGCCCCTGAGAGAGGGTCATGAGAAGTCGCCATGATATATTAGCTTGATGCCGGATAAGTCCCAGATGGTACTTATTGTTGTCCGAAGACGCGCTTGTCCATAGTCAGGTCATGCCGAACACTGAGCACTTTGAATTTTCTGCATTGAATAGGCAGTGCAGTAGCCCCCGAGCCACTGGTCGGGTGGCAACACCAGATCAGGGGATCGATGTGCCCCTTTAATATTTATAAATAATGAGCATGAAGCCCAGTAGCCCCCGAGCCTTAATGTGGGCACGGGTGGCCGAATTAAGGATCGATATTCGTTTGCCAGAAAATTTTGTTGTGTTCAACACAAACTTCTCGGAAAGAGAATAAGGATCTCATAAAGGAGTTAGAGCTAACGAAAGCTAAGCTCGCCAAGGTCGGCCTCAAGGGGTTTAATAGATAGGAAATCAATGCCAATAAGGAACTATGATAGCGTTATGTCAGTTGCTCGGTTGTCTCAAAGAGACTGTGCCATTGACTCTTTAAAATATTGGCTGCAAAAATAAATTGATGTTTGCTCACCATTTATATGTAATGATTCTATGTACCCAAGTACTTTACATCATTAATGCTCGGATCCGCATTGTACAAAACTTTGTTGACTGACCATCGGCTTCAACCTCCTCGGCCAGTAGCCAGGGAGTGTTTGTCCCACTTTATAAAGCCTTTATGAGGGCAAAGATTTACGGCAAAGAAGGCAATCCGGTTATATGGTTTTATAAACAAAGGTATGCGGAGAGAATGTTATATTACTATGTAATGTAAAAAACATCTTCCAAAGAAAATAGTCCCGCTATCGGTTCCTTTCTTTGGGTTGTCATGCCGACCATGATCATGAAACCTCACCTCCAATCAATGCGGGAGAAAAATATTGAGGATTTAGTTTGGGGAAAGTTCCCGAACTATGTGGTCTTTAGAGAACCTAAATTTTCACTCCCGTCATTGCCGACCAATTATATCCTTTAAGATCGCTAGCTTTCGGCTTCACCCAGTCTGAGGTACTAACTCGGATGAACCGGTAGTAGCAATCACAGAGGTTCTCCCTTTACCGCCTAGCCGAACAATCAGGAACGTAGGGGCAAGCACAGGAGCCAGGCAACCCAGCTTGGTGATGACCCACAAGTATAGGGGATCTATCGTAGTCCTTTCTAAGTAAGAGTGTCGAACCCAATGAGGAGCAGAAGGAAATGACAAGCGGTTTTCAGTAAGGTATTCTCTGCAAGCACTGAAATTATCGGTAATAGATAGTTTTGTGATAAGGTAATTTGTAACGGGAAACAAATAACAAGTGTAAATAAAGTGCAGCAAGATGGCCCAATCCTTTTTGTAGCAAAGGACAAGCCTAGACAAACTCTTATATAGAGAAAAGCATTCCCGAGGACACATGGGAATTATCGTCAAGCTAGTTTTCATCACGTTCATATGATTCGTGTTCGTTACTTTGATAATTTGGTATGTGGGTGGACGGTGCTTGGGTACTTCCCTTTCTTGGACAAGCATCCCACTTATGATCAACCCCTATTGCAAGCATCCACAACTACAAGAGAAGTATTAAGGTAAACCTAACCATAGCATGAAACATATGGATCCAAATCAGCCCCTTACGAAGCAACTCATAAACTAGGGTTTAAGCTTCTGTCACTCTAGCAACCCATCATCTACTTATTACTTCCCAATGCCTTCCTCTAGGCCCAAACAATGGTGAAGTGTCATGTAGTCAACGTTCACATAACACCACTAGAGGAAAGACAACATACATCTCATCAAAATATCGAACGAATACCAAATTCACATGACTACTTATAGCAAGACTTCTCCCATGTCCTCAGGAACAAATGTAACTACTCACAAATCATATTCATGTTCATAATCAGAGGGGTATTAATATGCATAATGGATCTGAACATATGATCTTCCACCAAATAAACCAACTAGCATCAACTACGAGGAGTAATCAACACTACTAGCAACCCACAGGTACCAATCTGAGGCTTTGGGACAAAGATTGGATACAAGAGATGAACTAGGGTTTGAGAGGAGATGGTGCTGGTGAAGATGTTGATGGAGATTGACCCCCTCCCGAAGGGAGGATCGTTGGTGATGACGATGGCGATGATTTCCCCCTTCGGGAGGGAAGTTTCCCCGGCAGAATAGCTCTGCCGGAGCCCTAGATTGGTTCCGCCTTGTGGCGGCGGAGTTTCTTCCCGAAAGCTTGCTTATGATATTTTCTCGGACGAAAGACTTCATATGGCAGAAGATGGGCACCGGAGGCCTGTCAGGGGGCCCACGAGGCAGGGGGCGCGCCCAGGGGGGTAGGGTGCACCCCCCCACCCTCGTGGCCAGGGTGTGGGCCCCCTCTGGTGGATTCTTTCGCCATTATTTTTTATTAATTCCAAAAATAACTTCCGTGAAGTTTCAGGACTTTTGGAGCTGTGCAGAATAGGTCTATAATATTTGCTCCTTTTCCAGCTGCCGGCATTCTCCCTTTTCATGTAAACCTTGTAAAATAAGAGAGAATAGGCATAAGTATTGTGACATAACGTGTAATAACAACCCATAATGCAATAAATATCGATATAAAAACATGATGCAAAATGGACGTATCAACTCCCCCAAGCTTAGACCTCGCTTGTCCTCATGCGGAAGCCGATAACGATAAATATGTCCACATGTTTAGAGATAGAGGTGTCGATAAAATAAAATATGGACATGAGGGCATCATGATCATTCTTATAACAACAACATATATGGATATTGTCATATTATTTCTTATGCTCAAGTAATAACCTATTCACAATGTCAAGTATGCATCAGAAACTTCATTGAGAACCAACAAACTATAATCTCAGTCATTGAAGCAATTGCAATTTATCATAACACCGGGAAGAGTCAATATAAGAGCTTTTCGGCAAGTCCACGTACTCAACTATCATTTAGTCTTTCACAATTGCTAACACTCATGCAATACTTATGGTTATGGAGTTTTAATCGGACACAGAGAAAGATAGGGGCTTATAGTGTTGCCTCCCAACCTTTTACCTCAAGGGTAATGTCAACAATAATAATTCATGCTAACTTACATCCAATTGTATATATATATATATATATATATATATATATATATATATATATATATATATATATATATATATATATATATATATATATATATATATATATATCAGATCTTTCCAACACAATGTGCTTGCCAAAGGATAAAATGTAAAAAGGGAAGGTGAAGATCACCATGACTCTTGCATAAGGTAAAAGTAAGAGATAGGCCCCAGAGGGAAGCAGAGGCTGTCATGTGATTTTATGGTTGGATGCACGGAATCTTAATGCAAAAGAACGTCACTTTATATTGCCACTTGTGATGTGGACCTTTATTATGCAGTCCGTCACTTTTATTGCTTCCATATCACAAGATCGTATAAAGTTTATTTTCTCCACACTAATAAATCATACATATTTAGAGAGCAATTTTTATTGCAATGCAACATGACAACTTACTTGAAGGATCTTACTCAATCCATAGGTAGATATGGTGGACTCTCATGGCAAAACTGGGTTTAAGGATAGTCGGAAGCACAAGTAGTATCTCTACTTGGTGCAAAGAATTTGGCTAGCATGAGGGGGAAAGGCAAGCTCAACATGTTGGATGATCCATGACAATATACTTTATTTCGGATATAAGAAAACATAACCCATTACATTGTCTTCCTTGTCCAACATCAACTCTTTAGCATGTCATATTTTAAAGAGTGCTCACAATCATAAAAGATGTCCAAGATAGTATATTTATATGTGAAAACCTCTCTTTATTTATTACTTTCTATTAATTGGAACAATGACCAAAACTATGTTTGTCAACTCTCAACAACTTTTATTCATCATACTCTTTATATGCGAAGTCATTACTCTCCATAAGATCAATATGATCTCTTTACTTATTTTTATTCTTTCTTTTATTCTCTCAAGATCATAGCAAGATAATCAAGCCCTTGACTCAACACTAATCTTTATTATATATAGCTTACGGACTCGATTACATAGAAGGATCATAAAGCAAAGCTCAAAACTAAATCATACTAAAACTTTATTCTACTAGATCAAGATATTACCAAAAGGATCGAACTAAGAAAAACGGTAAAGATAGGAGTGCAATGGTGATACGATACCGGGGCAACTCCCCCAAGCTTGGCAGTTGCCAAGGGGAGTGCCCATACCCATGTGATTATGTCTCCTTCTTTGGAGGTGAAGAGGATGGTGATGATGTAGATAATTGTGCCTTTAGCTTTTTCATACTGTACTCAAGAAGGGCAATTTCCTCCTTTAAATCATCGACCTCTGATTCCAGGTTCAAGATCTTGTCACATAAATCTCCTTTGCTTTTCTGCCGAAAACGAGAAGGAATAGATCGGTTGTTAGACAGTTTAGCCCTCTTAGGAAGACTAGACTTCTTGAACTTCACGTGCATATCCCCGGGTTGAGGTAAAGGGACATCGTCCTCCTCCGAACTTGAATCATTGATCCTCATCAAATGAGCATCCTCCTCATCATTCGTAGTTCGACCACAAGGAGATAGATCCCCATAGGTCTTTGGGTCAGCAATGAGATGTGAGATATAGCTCTCTCCGTCAGAATCCTGAGATGACATCTTGCTCCAAAACCTGCTACAGAAACAGCTCGAAACAAAAACAGAGGACACTTGCGTGATACGAGGGTCAAAACCTTTGGGAGATTATATAATGAATTTTTACCGACCAAAAGAAGTATCGTGCAAGAAAACGGAGTCCTGAGGGCACACGAGGTGCCCACGAGGCAGGGGGCGCGCCCTCCACCCTCGTGGATGCCTCGTGTCCTTCCCAGACTACTTCTTATTTTCCTATTTTCTTAAATATTCCAAAATAGAGAAAAATTGCCATTAGAACTGTTTTGGAGTCGGTTTACTTACCGTACCACATACCTATTCCTTTTCGGAGTCTGAAACGTTCTGGAAAGTGTCCCTTATGTATTCCTCCGGGGTTACGGTTTCAATAATATTAGTTTCAACATTTATAGGATTACCTGAGATATAATGTTTGATTCTTTGACCATTCACCACCTTCGGATTTGTGCCTTCGAAGTTGTTGATTTTTATGGCACCAGAATGATAGACCTCCTCGATAACGTAAGGACCCTCCCATTTAGAGAGAAGTTTTCCTACAAAAAAAAAATCTTAAACGAGAGTTGAATAGCAACACATAACCACCTACAATAAACTCACGCTTTTGTATCCTTTTGTCATGCCATCCTTTAACTTTTTCTTTAAACAGTTTGGCATTCTCATAGGCTTGGGTTCTCCATTCATCAAGTGAGTTGATGTCAAATAACCTCTGCTCACCGGCAAGTTTGAAATCATAGTTGAGCTCTTTAATAGCCCAATATGCCTTATGTTCTAATTCGAGAGGTAAGTGACATGCTTTTCCATAAACCATTTTATACGGAGACATACCCATAGGATTTTTATATGCAGTTCTATAGGCCCATAATGCATCATCAAGTTTCTTGGACCAATTCTTTCTAGATATATTAACAGTCTTTTGCAAAACTAATTTGAGCTCTCTATTACTCAATTCTACTTTGACCACTAGACTGTGGGTGATATGGAGATGCAATTCTATGATTAACATCATACTTAACAAGCATTTTACGAAAGGCACCATGAATAAAATGTGAACCACCATCAGTCATTAAATATCTAGGGACTCCAAACCTCGGAAAAATAACTTCTTTAAGCATCTTAATAGAGGTGTTATGATCAGCACTACTAGTTGGAATAGCACCCACTTAGTAACGTAATCAACAACAACTAAAATATGTGTATACCCATTAGAGGAAGGAAACGATCCCATATAATCAAAGCCCCAAACATCAAAGGGTTCAATAACGAGTGAATAATTCATAGGCATTTCTTGACGTCTACTAATATTACCAATTCTTTGACATTCATCACAAGACAAGACAAACTTATGGGCATCTTTGAAGAGAGTAGGCCAATAAAAACCGGATTGCAATACCTTATGTGCAGTTCTATCTCCAGCGTGGTGTCCTCCATAAGCTTCGGAGTGACACTTCCGTAGGATCTGTTCCTGTTCATGCTCAGGTATACAACGTCTAATAACACCATCTACTCCTTCTTTATAAAGGTGTGGGTCATCCCAGAAGTAATGCCTTAAATCATAGAAAAACTTTTTCTTTTGCTGGTGTGTGAAACTAGGTGGTATAAATTTAGCAGCAATGTAATTAGCATAATCAACATATCACGGAGCAGTAAGAGAAGCATTTATGACATTTAATTGTTCATCAGGAAAAATATCATCAATAGGTAGTGGGTCATCAAGAACATTCTCTAACCTAGACAAGTTGTCTGCAACGAGGTTCTCACTCCCTTTCTATCAATAATATGCAAATCAAATTCTTGTAGTAGGAGAACCCATCTAATAAGTCTAGGTTTAGCATCTTTCTTTTCCATAAGATATTTAATAGCAGCATGATCAGTGTGAATAGTTACTTTAGAATCAACAATATAAGGTCTGAACTTATCACAAGCAAATACAACTGCTAAGAATTCCTTTTCAGTAGTAGCATAATTTCTCTGGGCATTGTCTAGAGTTTTACTAGCATACTGAATGACATTTAATTTCTAATCAACTCTTTGTCCTAGAACAGCACCTACAACATAATCACTAGCATCGCACATAATTTCAAAGGGTAAATTCCAATCAGGTGGCTGAACAATAGGTGCAGAAATCAATGCTTTCTTAAGTATTTCAAATGCTTCCACACAATCATCATCAAAGACAAAAGGTATATCTTTTTGTAATAGGTTAGTCAGAGGCCGGGAAATTTTTGAGAAGTCCTTAATGAACCTCCTATAAAAACCAGCATGACCAAGGAAACTTCTTATACCTTTAATGTCCTTGGGACACGGCATCTTTTCAATAGCATCAACTTTAGCTTTGTCAACTTCAATACCTCTTTCAGAAATTTTATGCCCCAAGACAATACCTTCATTAACCATAAAGTGACACTTCTCCCAATTCAAGACAAGGTTAGTTTCTTCACATCTCTGCAAAACTCGATCAAGGTTGCTCAAGCAATCATCAAAAGAGGATCCATAAACAGAGAAATCATCCATGAAAACCTCACAAATCTTTTCACAAAAGTCAGAGAATATAGCCATCATGCATCTTTGAAAGGTAGCAGGTGCATTACATAAACCAAAAGGCATACATCTATAAGCAAAGGTACCGAAAGGGCAAGTAAAAGTGGTCTTTTCTTGATCATCAGCTGACACAGGTATTTGAGAGAAACCAGAGTAACCATCTAGAAAGCAAAAATGTGTATGTTTGGATAATCTTTATACCATTTGATCAATGAAAGGCAAAGGGTAATGGTCTTTTTTAGTAGCTTTATTTAATTTGCGGAAATCAATCACCATCCTATAACCTGTAATAATTCTTTGTGGGATCAATTCATCTTTATCATTAGGAACAACAGTAATACCTCCCTTCTTAGGGACACAATGGACATGACTTACCCACTGACTATCAGCAACGGGATAAATTATACCTGCTTCAAGGAGCATTAATATTTCCTTTCTTACCACTTCTTTCATCTTAGGATTTAGCCGTCGTTGGTGACCAATAACTGGTTTGGCGTCGTTCTCCAAATTTATTTTGTGTTGACATAGAGTGGGACTAATGCCCTTAAGATCATCAAGAGTATATCCAATAGCAGCACGGTGCTTCTTCAGAGTTTTCAATAATTTCTCTTCTTCATGCTCCGAAAGGTTAGCACTAATAATAACAGGATATATCTTCTTTTCATCAAGATAAGCATATTTAAGAGTATCAGGTAAAGGTTTAAGCTCAAACACGGGATCACCCTTGGGTGGAGGAGGATCCCCTAGGATTTCAACAGGCAAGTTGTGTTTCAGAATAGGTCCCTGTTTAAAGAATACTTCATCTATTTCCCTTCTTTCATTCATAAACGTATCATTTTCATGGTCTAGCAAATATTGTTCTAAAGGATCACTAGGAGGCACGTCAATAGAAGCAAGACCAATAATTTCATCTTTACTAGGCAATTCCTCATCACGGGGTTGTCTACTAAATTTAGCAAAATTAAACTCATGAGACATATCACCCAAACCAATAGTAACAACATCCTTTTCGCAGTCTATCCTAGCATTAACAGTGTTCAAGAAGGGTCTACCAAATATAATGGGACAAAAGCTATCTTGTGGGGAACAAAGAACAAGAAAATCAGCAGGATATTTAACCTTCCCACACAAGACTTCAACATCTCTAACAATCCCAATCGGTGAAATAGTATCTCTATTGGCAAGCTTAATTGTAACATCAATTTCTTCTATCTCAGCAGGTGCAATATCATGCATAATTTCTTCGTATAAAGAATGAGGTATTGCACTAGTACTAGCACCCATATCACACAAGACATGATAACAATGATCTCCTATTTTAACGGAAATAACATGCATGCCTACAACAGGTCTATGTTTACTTTTAGCATCAGGTCTAGCAATTCTAGCAGCTTCATTGCAGAAGTAAATAACATGCCCATCAATATTCTCGGCCAAGAGATCTTTAACCATAGAAATTTTAGGTTCAACTATAACTTGCTTAGGGGGTTTGTGTGTCCTAATATTACTTTTGTTGACTACAGTCGAAGCTTTAGCATGATCCTTTATTCTAACAGGGAAAGGTGGCTTCTCAATATAAACAATAGGAACAACAGGATCATCATAAGTGATAGTCTTTTCTTCAACTTTAATAGGTGCAACTACTTTTACTTCAATGGGAGGATTATTTAAACCACTTCTCCTTAGGGAGATCAACATGAGTAGCAAAGGATTCACAGAAAGAAGCTACTATCTCAGAGTCGAGTCCATATTTAGTGCTAAATTCACGGTAAACATCGGTATCCATAAAAGATTTAACACAGTCAAACTTAGGTGTTATACCTCACTCCTTACCTTCGTCGAGGTCCCAATATTCAGAGTTGCGTTTAATTCTTTCCAATAAATCCCATTTGAATACAATAGTCTTCATCATACAAGAGCCAGTACAAGAAGTATCGAGCATGGAGCGATTATTGAGAGAAAGCTGCTACGTCTTGAGCTTGCGTTGGTTTTACCCGAAGAGGAGAGGATGATGCAGCACAGTAGGTAAGTATTTCCCTCAGTTTTTGAGAACCAAGGTATCAATACAGTAGGAGGCCACGCACAAGTCCCTCGTACCTGCACAAAACAATAGCTACTCACAACCAACGCGATTAGGGGTTGTCAATCCCTTCACGGTCACTTACGAGAGTGGGATCTGATAGAGATAATATTTTTGGTATTTTTGGTATAAAGATGCAAAGTGAAAAGTAAAGGCAAAGTAAAAACAAAGCAAGTATAAAAGTGATAGAGATTGATATGTTGAGAATAGACCCGGGGGCCATAGGTTTCACTAGTGGCTTCTCTCAAGAGCATAAGTATTCTACGGTGGGTGAACAAATTACTGTTGAGAAATTGACAGAATTGAGCATAGTTATGAGTATATCTAGGTATGATCATGTATATAGGCATCACGTCTGAGACAAGTAGACCGAAAAGATTCTGCATCTAGTACTATTACTCCACTCATCGACCGCTATCCAGCATGCATCTAGAGTATTAAGTTAAAAACAGAGTAACACCTTAAGCAAGATGACATGATGTAGAGGAATAAATTCATGCAATATGATAAATACCCCATCTTGTTATCCTCGATGGCAACAATACAATACATGCCTTGCAACCCTTTCTGTCACTGGGTAAGGACACCACAAGATTGAACCCAAAGCCATGCACTTCTCCCATTGCAAGAACTACCAATCTAGTTGGCCAAACCAAACGGATAATTCGAAGAGACTTGCAAAGATAACTCAATCATACATAAAAGAATTCAGAGAAGATTCAAATATTATTCATACATAAGCTGGATCATAAACCCACAATTCATCGGTATCAACAAACACACCGCAAAAAGAAGATTACATCGAATAGATCTCCACGAGAGAGGGGGAGAACATTGTATTGAGATCCAAAAAGAGAGAAGAAGCCATCTAGCTACTAGCTATGGACCCGATGGTCTGAAGTAAACTACTCACACTTCATCGGAGAGGCTATGGTGTTGATGTAGAAGCCCTCCGTGGTGGATGCCCCCTTCGGCGGAGCTCCGGAACAGGCCCCAAGATGGGATCTCGTGGATACAGGAAGTTGCGGCGGTGGAATTAGGTTTTTGGCTCTTGTTCTGATCGTTTGGGGGTACGTAGGTATATATAGGAGGAAGGAGTACGTCGGTGGAGCATCAGGGGGCCCATGAGGCAGGGGGGCGCGCCCTAGGGGGCGGGGCCCACCCTCGTGACCGCCTCCAATGTTCCTTGGCGTAGGGTCCAAGTCTCCTGGATCACATTCGGTGAGAAAATCACGTTTCCGAAGGTTTCATTCCGTTTGCACTCCGTTTGATATTCTGTTTCTTCGAAATACTGAAAAAGGCAAAAAAAACATCAATTCTGGGCTGGGCCTCCGGTTAATAGGTTAGTCCCAAAAGTAATATAAAAGTGGAAAATAAAGCCCATTATAGTCCAAAACAATAGATAAAGTAGCATGGAGCAATCAAAAATTATAGATACGTTGGAGACGTATCAGGCATCCTCAAGCTTAATTCCTGCTCATCCTCGAGTAGGTAAATGATAAAAAGAGAATTTTTGATGCGGAGTGATACTTTGGCATAATTTCAATATAAATCTTATATTTACTAATTGGAGGCACTTTTAAAGTCTTCTCATTAATCCACATCATTGAAATTAATTACACCGTTTGATTGAATAATTAACGCCGGAGATAAAAAGAAAACTTACGTAAAACAAGTAGTCCGAAAAAGGTTCCTGACACGTTCAAACAAAGAAAGCATCCATGGGTGCCTTAAAAAAAGTTATCTACCTTCCATAAAAACTCCAGCCATGTAAAGGAAAAAACATAGATCCGTTTGATTAAAAAAAGGGATATTCACGTTGGTAAGGGAAGATTCTTTTCCCTCAATAGATATGCTGAACGTAATATGTGATTTAAGTCCAAATTGACAAGTTAAAAAAAGCAAGTCCATAATGAACACATCTGTCTGCACGCTAGAAATAGAGAGTCCATATATGGTATGATTTTATTTCCGCAAAAAAGGAAGATATGCTACAAGTCATACGTGATTTAAGTCCAACATGGTAAGTTAAATCGCATGTTCAAGAGTCCATCCATATTACAAGTCGTAGGATATACGTGATTGGAGCCCAACGTGACAAGTCTTTTGAAGAAAAACTCCAATGTTATAGAACAAATAGTACTACTCATGCACGTATGTGTATAGAGAAATGTGTCCTTGCATAAATGCATGTGTACAAAAACAATACAAGGGCCCATGACAAAAAAAGGCAACGTGTATACATGGCAGCTGATTCCTCTCCATCAATTCTCCTCTCCTATCCATGGCCGCTGATTCCTCTCCTTCAATTAAATGTGTCCTTGCATAAACGCATGTGTACAAAAAGAAGGGCCCACGACAAAAAAAGGCAACGTGTACACATGGCCGCTGATTCCTCTCCTTCAATTCTCCTCTCCTATCTATGGCTGCTCGCGGCAGTTTTTCTCCGCGAAGGATACCCCCATCACCATCAAGGGTGCTCTCCCACCCGCATGGCCATCTACGAACAACAAAGGAGGCCAAAGCCAGGTGCCGCAAGGGATGATGAGGGCGATTGATCTTCCTCTTTGTCAGGATCGCCACGTCTTCCTCTCTACATCCATAGCCAGCTTCAAAGTACATCCACATTTCTGATCTAACAAAGGCCAACTATTAAATCCATCCTCTAAAGTTATGAGCAGACTACAATCTAGCGATGATAATGGTCGATGCAACGTAGGATGAGGTGTACTGATGGTGCTCTAAAGTAGATCGTGTTGTAGTGGCAATTAATACACAGCCCATTGGCGAACCTACATCGGACAGCAAGCACATCGATTTATTCGATGTCATTGAGTTCGTCATCGGTTCTTCAAGTCCCATGCAAATAAAACCCAATTATGTTGTAGAGGAGCAAACCGGATTCATCTGCATCCAGTATCGCCATGTGCAAGGTAGTGGTGTCGTGATGCATAGATGTAGAATCATTTGGGGCGTCGATTAGTACTATGTATTTTTCTTGGCATATACTGCTTTGCCTGATGTGCATACGATTCGTGAAATTCATGGTTTCACATGATTCTTTGGAGGTGCAGATTCCTAAGACGTCTTAGCATATATAGTGTGTCTATGCATGTATTTCTTTGTCTTTATAATAAAGAAAAATTATTCATTAAAACAATTGTAAAACATATATATTACTATTGTAAAATAAACTGGATGTATCATCCGCCACAAAGATCCAATGTAAACACATCATTGTCTATGCGAAATATGGATGACGAATATTAAGAAAATTCTATCTATATGAAGCATAAAAGAAATTGTTTAAGAAATTGTTGGTTTATGCAAGAGCTTCTAATCTTAATAATCTATGGTATAATGAGAATATAAGACAATCTATTTTTTAATATGTAGATTATTTGCTATGATATCACGTATGTTGATAGAAACAAGGGCAAGCATGTGCCCACTATTGTGTATAGAAACAGACTGTATAATTCCATGGTTCTTCCATGGCCAAAAGGAAGATGTATATTTTTTTAGGTAGTGTGTGAAAGGAAGATATGTCCTAAAATATTTGAAATGATGTATGTTTGCTGGACCCTAGCTATGTCCATCCAAGGCACACATGCATGTATTATTATAATAATTTACATCACAATATTCATATTATTGGATGCAAAACAATCTAATCATAAAATAGTTGAAGCAATGTAGCTTTGTTGGACCCTATGTCCAACCAAGGTACACATGCATCTGTTATAAAAATAATCTACATCAACATATTGATATTATTGTTTGACATTTCAAATTTTCACAACTATGTTATATTAAAATTTTAAAATGCTAGCCCGTGCAGGTGCACGGGTTGACGACTAGTATTCTTAATCATGGTATGAATATTCAGATCCGAAAGATTCAAGACAAAAGTTCATATTGACATAAAAATAATAATACTTCAAGCATACTAACTAAGCAATTATGTCTTCTCAAAATAACATGGCCAAAGAAAGTTATCCCTACAAAATCATATAGTCTGGCTATGCTCCATCTTCCCCACACAAAGTATTTAAATCATGCACAACCCCGATGACAAGCCAAGCAATTGTTTCATACTTTAACATTTTCAAAACTTTTTCAATCTTCACGCAATACATGAGCGTGAGCCATGGATATAGCACTATATGTGGAATAGAACGGTGGTTGTGGAGAATACAAAAAGAGGGAATATAGTCTCGCATCAACTAGGCGTATCAACGGGCTATGGAGATGCCCATCAATAGATATCAATGTGAGTGAGTAGGGATTGCCATGCAACGGATGCACTAGAGCTATAAGTATATGAAAGCTCAACAAAATAAACTAAGTGGGTGTGCATCCAACTCGCTTGCTCACGAAGACCTAGGGCATTTGAGGAAGCCCATCATTGGAATATACAAGCCAAGTTCTATAATGAAAAATTCCTACTAGTAAAACAAGTGTGGTAAAAGGATAGTAACATTGTCCCTTCTCTCTTTTTCTCTCATTTTTTTTATTTTTTTATTTGGGCCTTTTCTCTTTTTTTATGGCCTCTTTTTTTAATATTTTTTTTATTTTTAGTCCGGAGTCTCATCCCGACTTGTGGGGGAATCATAGTCTCCATCATCCTTTCCTCACTTGGGACAATGCTCTAATAATGATGATCATCACACTTTTATTTTTCTTACAACTCAACAATTACAACTCGATACTTAGAACAAAATATGACTCTATATGAATGCCTCCGGAGGTGTACCAGGATATGCAATGAAACATGAGTGACATGTATGAAAGAATTATGAACGGTGGCTTTGCCACAAATACAATGTCAACTACATGATCATGCTAGCAATATGACAATGATGGAGCGTGTCATAATAAACGGAATGGTGGAAAGTTGCATGGCAATATATCTCGGAATGGCTATGGAAATGCCATGATAGGTAGGTATGGTGGCTGTTTTGAGGAAGGTATATGGTGGGTGTATGATACTGGTGAAAGGTGCGCGATATTAGAGAGGCTAGCAATGGTGGAAGGATGGGAAAAAGTGCGTATAATCCATGGACTCAAGATTAGTCATAAAGAACTCATATACTTATTGCAAAAATCTAGAAGTTATCAAAGCAAAGTATTACGCGCATGCTCCTAGGGGGATAGATTGGTAGGAAAAGACCATCGCTCGTCCCCGACCGCCACTCATAAGGAAGACAATCAATAAATAAATCATGCTCCGAGTTCATCACATAACGGTTCACCATACGTGCATGCTACGGGAATCACAAACTTCAACACAAGTATTCTTTAAATTCACAACTACTCAACTAGCATGACTCTAATATCACCATCTTCATATCTCAAAACAATTATCAAGCATCAAACTTATCTTAACGCACTCAAAAGAAAGTTTCACATATCTTGAATACCAAGTATATTAACATTAAGCAAACTACCATGCTACTAACGACTCTCAAAATAATCTAAGTGAAGCATGAGAGATCAAGTTTCTTTAAAAAAAATCCACCACCGTGCTCTAAAAAGATCTAAGTGAAGCACTAGAGCAAAAATTATCATGCTCAAAAAGATGTAAGTGAAGCACTATGAGCAAAACTATCAAGCTCAAAAGATATAAGTGAAGCACATAGAGTCTTCTATCAAATTCCAATTCATGTATGGCTCTCTCAAAATGTGTGTACAGCAAGGATGATTGTGGTAAACTAACAAGCAAAGACGCAAATAATACAAGACGCTCCAAGCAAAACACATATCATGTGGTGAATAAAAATATAGCTCCAAGTAAATTACCGATGGAAGTTGACGAAAGAGGGGATGCCTTCCCGGGCATCCCCAAGCTTTGACTTTTTGGTGTCCTTGGATTATCTTGGGGGTGCCATGGGCATCTCCAAGATTAGGCTCTTGCCACTCCTTGTTCCATAATCCATCAAAAGAATTCACCCAAAACTTGAAAACTTCACAACACAAAACTCAATAGAAATCTCGTGAGCTCCGTTAGAGAAAGAAAACAAAAGACTACTTTAAGGTACTGTCATGAACTCATTCTTTATTTATATTGGTGTTAAACCTACTGTATTCCAACTTCTCTATGGATAATAAACTATTTTACTAGCCATAGATTGATCAAAATAAGCAAACAACACACGCAAAACAGAATCTGTCAAAAACAGAACAGTCTGTAGTAATCTGTAACTAACGCAAACTTATGGAACTTAAAAATTCTACCAAAATTAGACGACTGGAATTTTTTTTATTGATCAGCAGCAATTGGAATCAATATTTTATCACATTATGGTGATTTTTAACAATTCGGGCACTGAGCGCAAAGTTTCTGGAAATTACAACAAGATCAAATAACTATCATCCAAGAAGATCCAATAGGTTTAACTTGGAACAAACACTAATTAAAAGATAAAACCACATCTAAACAGAGGCTAGATGGATTATTTATTACTAAACAGAATAAAAAACAAAAAACAAAAAATAAAATTGGGTTGCCTCCCAACAAGCGCTATCGTTTAACGCCCCTAGCTAGGCATAAAAGTAAGGATGGATCTAGGTATTGCCATCTTTGGTATTCGGAGAGGAGGATCTCCTTTCTATGGCATTCATTCTTCTATTTAAGTTAAGCACATGTCCATTAATGGAAGAAGTATGATTAAGCACGTTACGGAAATTTGCCTCTAAACTAGACTTCATCTCTTTAATAATTTCATTTTGATAAAAGCACAAGAGAGTAGTTGATTCAACCTTATCATTCACGGGGTGCCCAAATATAGTTTTCATTCTTTCATAGGTATCTATAGCATCCCCTTCAAGAAAACCTTCTTCAAAGATGGAATCTAAAACTTGTTTGAAGGAAGCGGGCAAGCCAACATAAAAACTTTTTAAGTAAATTTGAATTTGATATTGTGGCACATAGCTAGCCCGAATCCTAAGTAACCTATCCCAAGCATCTTTTAAAGACTCATCAAGTAAATAGCGAAAAATTCCAGAGTCATCCTCATCAAAATTATTCAAGCTCTCATTAGTGACCCCAGTGGGTCTTTCTATAGCATCGTTATTTATGAGCTTAGAGAGGATAGCTGGGTTATCCAAGGCACTAGAGTTCGGGAGAAAACCCGTAGTTCTTTTTGATTCGGCCATGGTAACGGGAAGGCAAACGGAAAATAGAGGAGGAGGTTGGGAAAGAGAGGCCGAATAAAATGGCAAGGGTGAAGTGGGGGAGAGGAAAACGAGAGGCAAATGGCAAATAATGTAATGCGAGAGATAGGGATTGTGATGGGTATTTGGTATGTTGATTTTTGCGTAGACTCCCCGGCAACGGCGCCAGAAATCCTTCTTTCTACGTCTTGAGCTTGCGTTGGTTTTCCCCGAAGAGGAGAGGATGAGGCAGCACAGTAGCGTAAGTATTTCCCTCAGTTTTTGAGAACCAAGGTATCAATCCAGTAGGAGGCCACGCACAAGTCCCTCGTACCTGCACAAAACGATAACTACTCGCAACCAACGCGATTAGGGGTTGTCAATCCCTTCACGGTCACTTACGAGAGTGGGATCTGATAGAGATAATATTTTTGGTATAAAGATGCAAAGTGAAAAGTAAAGGCAAAGTAAAAACAAAGAAAGTATAAAAGTGATAGAGATTGATATGATGAGAATAGACCCGGGGGCCATAGGTTTGACTAGTGGCTTCTCTCAAGAGCATAAGTATTCTACGGTGGGTGAAAAAATTACTGTTGAGCAATTGACAGAATTGAGCATAGTTATGAGTATATCTAGGTATGATCATGTATATAGGCATCACGTCCGAGACAAGTAGACCGAAACGATTTTGCATCTACTACTATTACTTCACTCATCGACCGCTATCCAGCATGCATCTAGAGTATTAAGTTAAAAACATAGTAACGCCTTAAGCAAGATGACATGATGTAGAGGAATAAATTCCTGCAATATGACAAATACCCCATCTTGTTATCCTCGATGGCAACAATACAATACGTGCCTTGCAACCCTTTCAGTCACTGGGTAAGGACACCGCAAGATTGAACCCAAAGCCATGCACTTCTCCCATTGCAAGAACTACCAATCTAGTTGGCCAAACCAAACGGATAATTCGAAGAGACTTGCAAAGATAACTCAATCATACATAAAAGAATTCAGAGAAGATTCAAATATTATTCATAGATAAGCTGGATCATAAACCCACAATTCATCGATCTCAACAAACACACCGCAAAAACAAGATTACATCGAATAGATCTCCACGAGAGAGGGGGAGAACATTGTATTGAGATCCAAAAAGAGAGAAGAAGCCATCTAGCTACTAGCTATGGACCCGAAGGTCTGAAGTAAACTACTCACACTTCATTGAAGAGGCTATGGTGTTGATGTAGAAGCCCTCCGTGGTGGATGCCCCCTCCGGCGGAGCTCTGGAACAGGCCCCAAGATGGGATCTCGTGGATACAGGAAGTTGCGGCGGTGGAATTAGGTTTTTGGCTCCTGTTCTGATCGTTTGGGGGTACGTAGATATATATAGGAGGAAGGAGTACGTCGGTGGAGCATCAGGGGGCCCACAAGGTAGGGGGCGCGCCCTAGGTGGGGGCGCTCCCCACCCTCGTGACCGCCTCCGATGTTCCTTGGCGTAGGGTCCATGTCTCCTAGATCACGTTCGGTGAGAAAATCACGTTTCCGAAGGTTTCATTCCGTTTGGACTCCGTTTGATATTCTGTTTCTTCGAAATACTGAAAAAGGCAAAAAAAAACAGCAATTCTGGGCTGGGCCTCCGGTTAATAGGTTAGTCCCAAAAGTAATATAAAAGTGGAAAATAAAGCCCATTATAGTCCAAAACAATAGATAAAGTAGCATGGAGCAATCAAAAATTATAGATACGTTGGAGACGTATCAAAAGCCGAGCATAATTTTTTTGAATAATCATTTATCTTGAGAGCTCATGATTGGGGAATGAATATAACATTGACTTAAGCCTTTCTCCTTCGCGAGGCCAAAATATATACATATAATTACGATCACGATGAACAAGATGCATAGGATAAAACTTCTGATGAAATTCCAATTTCAATCGTTTGTTGTTCCATGATCCCATATCATCACTTCAAAGATAAAGATAAAGGGAAGACCTTCTTCTTGATAACATCATCGGGCATACCTGCAAGCTTAAATAATCCACAAACTTCATCCACATAGATTAAGTGTAAATCGGGATGCAATGTTCCATCTCCATCAAAAGGATTAGCTAGCAGTTTCTCTATCATACCGGAAGGAATTTCAAAGTAAACATTTTCAGTAGGTTTAGTAGGTTGAGGAGCAACTCTTTCCTCTACTGGTCGGGGTGAAGATACCTCGAACAAGCCCCTCAAAGGATTAGTTCCATAGTAACAAGTGACAGTAAATTTCAGCACACTATATAAATTTTTCCTCACCAAATTCCACCTACCAAAGGCGCTTCACTCCCCGGCAACGGCGCCAAAAAAGAGTCTTGATGACCCACAACTATAGGGGATCTATCGTAGTCCTTTCGATAAGTAAGAATGTCGAACCCAACGAGGAGCAGAAGGAAATGACAAGCGGTTTTCAGTAAGGTATTCTCTGCAAGCACTGAAATTATCGGTAACATATAGTTTTGTGATAAGGTAATTTGTAACGGGTAACAAATACCAAGTGTAAATAAAGTGCATCAAGATGGACCAATCCTTTTTGTAGCAAAGAACACGCCTGGACAAACTCTTATATAGAGAAAAGCGCTCCCGAGGACACATGGGAATTATCGTCAAGCTAGTTTTCATCATGCTCATATGATTCGCGTTCGTTACTTTGATAATTTGGTATGTGGGTGGACCTGTGCTTGCTGCCCTTTCTTGGACAAGCATCCCACTTATCATTAACCCCTATTGCAAGCATCCACAACTACAAGAGAAGTATTAAGGTAAACCTAACCATAGCATGAAACATATGGATCCAAATCAGCCCCTTACGAAGCAACTCATAAACTAGGGTTTAAGCTTCTGTCACTCTAGCAACCCATCATCTACTTATTACTTCCCATTGCCTTCCTCTAGGCCCAAACAATGGTGAAGTGTCATGTAGTCGACGTTCACATAACACCATTAGAGGAAAGACAACATACATCTCATCAAAATATCGAACGAATACCAAATTCACATGACTACTTATAGCAAGACTTCTCCCATGTCCTCAGGAACAAACGTAACTACTCACAAATCATATTATGTTCATAATCAGAGGGGTATTAATATGCATAATGGATCTGAACATATGATCTTCCACCAAATAAACCAACTAGCATCAACTACAAGAAGTAATCAACACTACTAGCAACCCACATGTACCAATCTGAGGCTTTGGGACAAAGATTGGATACAAGAGATGAACTAGGGTTTGAGAGGAGATGGTGCTGGTGAAGATGTTGATGGAGATTGACCCCCCCCCCCCGAAGGGAGCATCGTTGGTGATGATGATGGCGATGATTTCCCCCTCCCGGAGGGAAGTTTACCCGGCAGAACAGCTCTGCCGGAGCCCTAGATTGGTTCCGCCAAGGTTCCGCCTCATGGCGGCGGAGTTTCTTCCCGAAAGCTTGCTTATGATTTTTTCTCGGACGAAAGACTTCATATAGCAGAAGATGGGCACCGGAGGCCTGCCGGGGCCCACGAGGCAGGGGCGCCTGGGGTAGGGCGCGCCCCACCCTCGTGGGCGGGTGTGGGCCCTCCGTGGATTCTTTCGCCAGTATTTTTTATTAATTTCAAAAATAACTTCCGTGAAGTTTCAGGACTTTGGAGCTATGCAGAATAGGTCTCTAATATTTTCTCCTTTTCCAGCCCAGAATTCCAGCAGCCGGCATTCTCCCTTTTCATGTAAACCTTGTAAAATAAGAGAGAATATGCATAAGTATTGTGACATAACGTGTAATAATAGCCCATAATGCAATAAATATCGATATAAAAGCATGATGCAAAATGGACGTATCACTTGGCCAAAATCTTAAGTCAAATTGATGCATGCATATTTATGGCTTTATAACGATAATTACGGAAGGAAGCGCTTGTATACTGAATACAAATACTGATGATATATGTTTATTTTGACTCCATTGCGACCGTTTATCAGTTGAAAGTGGCCCATCGTCGGCTTCTACCCCATTGTAGATACTACGCAGGGTGTTTCCGCAATAACAAGACAACCCTTAGCCGACGTCTCGGTGCCCGGAGGCGGTTGTGTTAGCAGAAATGAGGCAATCAGATACGCGGGCTTTATAACTTTCACTTAGTGATAGGAGCTTAAAATTGGAAGGCCAGTTACTAGCCCCCGGTTAGTGTTCGGCGACAGTCGAGGTCAAGCCGTAAACACTTCAGCCAATTTTATGAACGGACCGTCATTTAACACGGGGTGACCTCTATCGATCTTATAGTTTAATACAGTCATCAGATCGCTCACAAGTTTACGCTTATTGTGACAGTCAGTTTTCGGCTCTCTTCGCTGAGGCGCTTAACCATGCTAGCTGGAAGCACAATTGTAGTGGTTCTCCCTTTGCGCACCTAGCCGAACAAAGCGGAACGTAGGAGGCAAGCACAGGAGCCAAGCAACCCAACTATTGACCGAAGACACAATTCGAAACCGATGCATATATAGCAATATCTGAGAATGTTTTTACCGAATATCTAAAGGTGTCTGGCGTTGCACTGCGAGACTTATGTTGGAAACACACAAATAGTTTAAAAGTGCCATAGGTTTGGAAAACCAAAAAACTTCAGTAAAAACTTGATGTCCGAACTAGATCAAGTGTTCGGTGCCAATCCGAAAATTGGTCTTAGAAAAAAATTGTGCTTCTATCATGCTTTAACATGACACATCCTATCTCAAGACTTCAAGCGGGTCAGCCTACGGCTTCAACCTCCTATCCCGAAGGCGGAGTACTTCTCGTTAGGCCAGTTTGGCAAACTAAACTCTAGAGGCTTTGAGAGAGAAATTAGGCTCCTCGGCTATTGACCACACACTCGCGTCGAAAAAAGGAGTGATAGAAAAAGACTTTGCAACGACTAAGAAGAAGAACACTTATTATAAAATAGCTCACATAAATTTAAGAGCCCTCAGTTAACCTGGGCAAAGGGAGTGTTTTTAACAAACAACAAATGTTGACATGGTCGAACCGAACACAAGTTAAAAATTTAAAACTTTAAGCATGAAAGCGACTTAGCTGGTTAATGTATTCGGCATTGATGATGCGGTCCGAGATTGATGCGGGACAAGGTTCCATCCCCCAAGCCGGTCCCGAGGTGGCGGAGCGAAGAGATCGAAACTCTGAAGTGGTGACATAGCACGGCCAATGCAGGCCGGCAGAGTGACGCCAAAGTCCCTGGCGTGGGTTAATGAAGTGATGATGAAGCCCCCCGTCCAGCCGAGGTGGCGTGGTATGTCGGTACACCGAGGTGACAATACTGCCCGACCCGGATCATTTACCTGTGCATAGAAAATAGTGCAAGCCGGAGATAATAGTAGTAATAATAAATTTTAAAAATTCGTAGCATAATAAATAATTTATGCAATGTGAGTAATAAAAGAAATATGGCCCGTGTGCCGAGCACTCGATGAGGTAGAGCTCTCTCAGTGATGTCGAAGTCCCCGAGGCAACCGAACATGTCAGTATGGCAATTCGACCAACAAGGTGATCACGCGAACCAATTTACGCTGATTGGGATGACGACGTCGGCTTGCCGAAGTGACCACCTGACGCAGTCGAAGTCGATTACCTACACATGTAAAATAGTGCAGGCCAACAATAATAATATAAATATATAAAAATCCTTGTGTAATTAATTTACGTAAAATAATTTATTTAAAGATATGTGGCCTGGCGCCGAAGTCAATGTCGATGCAGGGCGTCGGCGTGATGTGGTAAAGGTGTGACAAAGCCTGAATTCACAGGTCGGTCCGAGTTCCAGATGCGGCGTTCGCCGAACTGTGAGCGGAAACTGACCGAACCACTACGCGACCGTCGTTAAATGTGGCCACCATTTGATAGACCTGTATATAGATTATGGAACAAACCAGAGTAATAATTTCTCGGGAAAATAAACCCAAACAAGCAAAAATTATTAGGATTACTAGCACCTAGTTTATTTATTGTAGCTATCCGAAGAAAGGTGACTTCCAAAATTGGGACTCAATCCTCACACCCATTGCCTGATGGGCAATAAAGCGACGGCATGGCGATGCTGGCAAAGGTTGGCTCACCGAGGCAAAGCCCCCGGTCCAGCTAACATGATGAAGCTGGTCGGCTGGTGACGCCGAAGTGACGCCGACGTCACCGGAGTAGGTTTGATGAAGATATGGTGAAGCCCCCGGTCCAGCCGAGGTGACAGAGCAGGTCGGTAAGGAGACATTGCAGTTGCCATGTCAGCCGAGGTGTTGAAGCAGTTCGGCGTGATGGACATCGGCTTGAAGAAGCAACAGTGCGGCCATGCCGACGCAGGTCGTAACTTGTGACGCGGTCAATGCTGGCTTGATGAAGTGACCATGCGGCGATGCCGGTGTGTCTGCTCCGTGTGATCCATGGGGCGGCGATGTTGGTGATGATTTATCATTTGCGATTCCGAACTCTTGTTCGGCTCGCCGAGATGATGATCCGAAGAAGTTGAGCTCGGCTCAACAAAGCGACGACGTGTCTAGTGCAGGTCAGCAACCGTGAAGCAATATTGCCGGACTTGTTTGACACCAGCGTGATGGTGAAGATTACCTCAGAGGAGGCTTAAAATTTTATGGGTACGTGTTTAAAAACAACACACAATATCCTAGAGAAAAAAATTCCTTCAAAAAGGTTGTCCAATATCCCGTTCATGAAGAAACATGAATTCGGGCCGGATTCTTATTCGCGCAGAAAACAGATCTGAAAATTGGTCCACTCATCGGAAGGTTCCCGGAGTTTGAACCGTCGTATCGAGTTGAAATTTTGAGGGGTGGTAGATATGGGAATTCATAGCAGATGAATGGTTGGATCTTCCAAAGGACCTCCGAGCTGGGCTCTGGAGACCACGCCCTAAACTCGTCCAGATTCCCGTCCAGATTTGACAGGGCTCCGGTATATCGTATATTGCCGGAGATTCCTCCATCGGAACTCGATGAAATTTTGCATGGTTGTTGTAAACTTTATTCCGCATAGTTCCACCGAAGCAATCATTAAAACGACACTCGAGGAGGCGGTGGCGGCGGATACAAGTTCGCTGTCCAGAAAAACAGCACGGTCGCTTAAGGGCAATGTTGACGTTGAGCCCCCGGGCTCCATGAATGATTCCTCCATGATCTCGAGAGATATCGGAGTTGATGTTGATGAAGGTCATCGTCCGAACATGACGATCTGACGCGGAGTGCAGTCCTCGGTCGAACCAAGGTGACTAGTCGAGCCGGTGACGAAGATGCCGACGTCGCAGTTAATCTGCAGACAAGCCATCGATCCTTCATTGATCTCACAGTGGAACTCTCACTGAAAGCACCATTGTCGGTGTCAAAACCGGCAGATCTCGGGTAGGGGGTCCCAAGCTGTGCGTCATGGATCGATGGGTAACAGGAGACAGGGGACACGATGTTTGCCCAGGTTCGGGCCCTCTTAATGGAGGTAATACCCTACTTCCTGCTTGATTGATCTTGATGAATATAGAGATTACAAGAGTTGATCTACCTCGATATCATATGTTGTGGTCTAAAACCTAAGGGTATGATCAATAATATCATAATGATCTAGCCTCCCCCTATCGACTAGCCCTGCCTCGGCTTATATAATGTACCAGAGGCATAGGATAACAAGAGTCCTAGTCGAATACGTCGGTGGAGAGGAGTCCTTATCTTGATCACCAAGTCTTGTAGAATCTTCCTCGTGTATGCATCGGCTATCCAAACTGGCCGATGAGTAAATGGCCATGCGGGTACTTGGCCCGATCAACTGATCGGGAGACGACATGGTGAATACCCCCTAGTCCAGGACACCGTCAGCAGCGCCGCCTCCTCATCGCCGAGGAGGACGAGCAAGACATGGCGGAGTGGCACCAGCGTTACCCGCAGGACGTCGCCGACGAGAACGCGTTCTGGGCGGAGAGGACGGCAATGCTCTGCGCGGAGCGGGCGGACACACGTCGGCGGAAGGCACTGGCCATATCGCAGTGCGATCTCGTAAACGCAGGTGGGGAGTCGTTCTTTGACTCAGACGATCATCGTTGGGAAGGCGCGTGGCTCGATACCTCGGACAACACCAGCGAGAATGATGACGAGGACGACTCTGAGTAGGTTCTAACTACACCGTAGTTTTTATCTAGTTGCACCGTAGTTTTTTTTATCGTGTTGGACTAGTTGTTTTATCTACCTATGCTATGATGAACTATGTACGCATTTTGAAATATCTATGTATCGTTTTTTATCTATTTTAATCTATGCATATGTTTTTTATATTTGTTCGGAGTGCATATGTAGTTTGTGCGAGAGCGTGCGCGCAGTTTTTTGCAGCGGCTGCTGGAGCGGCTCGAGTGCGCTAAAATTTGAAGAGGCCGCTGGAGCAAACGCACCCCACCGCGCAAAAACAGGCGATCCGCGCACTGCAAATGGGTTTTTAGCGCGCCGCGCATAGCGCGGCTGTTGGAGATGCTCTTAGGGCCATGGGGGCATAGGGCCATAGGGCCATGGGGAGCTTTGCCGGTGGGAGGGCTCCATTTTTAGATATTTCTTTGAGTTTTTTTATGGTTTGTGTCCTACTCAGGAAGGTGAGACAATGACGGCTCCCTGAAGATGGAATAAAGTTCTCCCCGCCTAGCCCCCATCCCGGTGGTGCGTCTAGCATCATCGGTTGGCGTGTGGATGTATGTCTCCGGTGGATCTGTCTTTGATGGAATCTGCTCAGTTCTGGTCGTTGTTCGTTTACATTCGTGTGTTTTCCGGTTGGCTTATTTCGATCTACACTACTCTTCATATCGGCGGCGATTGTTCTTCTGGTGCGCTGGTCCCCCGGGGCCTTAGCACGACCAAAGAAGCACTCACTTTGGTTGAAGATCTTGCTACCATCTTAGTCACCTCGGATTGTCAAGGAGTAGTTAATGACATGACATTAGGGGCGGGGGGGGGGGGGGCGCACAGGAGGTCCTAATGCAGCTATTATACATGCAATTTTAGCTTGTAGTTCTGATGAGGACACCACAACCATCGACAAGTCTCCAACAATTATAGGTCCAATCAGAAGAAGTCGCGCCAAACAAATAAGTGACCAGGTGAACGCTAACTTAAGTTTACCTTATAACCTTGATGACACAACTATGCTTTCATCTCCATTGTTGTTGGTTGAACTTAGGTATAACATGGAAGCAATCCAACAACCTATGAGCTCTTGAAGCAACCACTTTGGAGGAACAAGTTTGGAGAAAACAAGTTTCAAGTGAAGCTGACGCTGTCAGTTTTTACCTCTGACGTTTTGGTGTGGCACACCCATATGATGGAGAGACGGAGCCATAGGGGTACATCAACAGAAGCTACATCAAATTATCTTTCCAATGCAAAAACCTCACATCATTTGGAGTTGTGAGTCAAAAGTTCTAGTCATTCTCGTGGAAGGTGTCCAGGCTGTTAAGACTTCACGAATTTCCGAGGAGCTCTGCAACAACTCCCAAAGTTGACTGCTTATTCACCCAAGGAAGCCATGCAAACCTGCTTACTTTTGAAACCATTTTCACACCTAGCTAAGGGGGGTTGTCCCTGCTATAAAAACCCCATCTCCCCCATCCTCTATAGAACCTTTTGTCAAACCATTCAGCTACAAGCTTGTGCAGCAAGACTGCTAGAGGGATCCGAGAGATCTTGCTACCTTTGCTCTTGTGAGTTCATTCAGAATCGCGAGAAGGAGCCTCTGGTTCCCCCTAGTTCGTGCTCTATGGTTTCGGCCATTTTGTGTGGATTAGTCTTGGTTTGTGGTTCTGCGATTGCTCGAACAGCGGGTTGGAGTTCTTGTAGCTTCGGTCAGCCATCCCCAACGTACGGGTTGCATCCAACCTTGGCAGGTATAAAGCTAGTTATCCCGGCTGCTTGCAGCTAGTTATCCCTCCCGATTCGATCCTACGACGTGAAGATCGGGCCACCCTCGGGCGTGAACTCGTTCAACGGGTTCCCGCCTATCATCTGGCATCAGAGCCTTCGTTGACACGGTAGGATCTGTTATCCAAGTTTATCTTGCTATCATCCCTTTAGATCGAGTGTTTTTCATGCTATATTTTCTGTCCTAGAAGTCCAAAGCCCACCAAAAATAAATACAAGCCTTGTTGGTGCTGAGATCTTGTTGTTGCATTGCTTGCATGTTCTTCATCTTTTAGATCTGCACCAAGTTCATATTCATAGTTGTTTTCAGATTTGGTTGTTGTGCTTTGGAAAAAGAGAGAAAAAAAGAGGCAAAAAAATCAAAGAGAGAAAAAAAAGGAGTGGCAAAAAAAAGTCAAGAGAGAAAAAGAAAGTGTTGTGCAAGATCCAAAAGTTTCAGCTTGGTAGAAAAAATTTCAGAAGCTTGTGTGTTGTGTGTTTTTCATCTTGGTGCAAAGGTGCAGCAGATCTATCCCCATATTTTCTTGGTTTGCATCAGCTTGATTTCAGCACAAGCCCCTTTTTGTTTACCCCACCGAGCTCCACCAAAAACCGAAGCTAGTTCTTTGATCCCTGTCTTTCAATCGCTTTAACACATCCGGGAGAAGCACAATCTGATGTGAACTCACAAGAACTTTGGTGAGTAAGAGGTGAGGTTGTGTGATTCCACAAAATTATCCTATTCCACTTTTGGCCTTACTAACATGGTAGGGTCTAGATCGAGTGTTCATGGAGAAAACCATGGGGAAGAAGATGCCCCGGTCACACGTGCCGAGCTGCAGCGACTTGAGAACAACTTTCTCCAAGCCATGGAAAGGATGCTTCACGAGCGTCCTCTAGCAGGTGGTGATAGGGTTCGACACCGACAACACCCTATTGATCCACTTGAGGAAGTTGGCGATGAGAATTCTGTGCATGCTGCTGTTGACGGTGACTTGGAGGATGATAACAACAGCCATGGTGGACATGTGGCTGCTGCTCGTGGGCGTGGTGCTGCTGCTCATGGAGGGCAGCGAGGAGGACAACTTCGAGGGCGAGGCCATGGTCCTCGTGGGCACTACTATGACCCTCATGAGCGTGTTGCTCGTGGTCATGGAGATGATTTTGATGATTATGATGGTGTCCCATACCGTCGTGCTGCTGAAGATGGGCGTCGTGCAAAACGTCATGATCGAGATGACATGGCAAGAATCAAGTTGCATGTCCCCAAGTTCACAGGAAAGGAAGACCCCGATGCATATTTTGATTGGGAAGAGCAGTGTCATCAGATTTTTCGTATCCATAACCTTGCTGATCCAAAGAGAGTCAACCTTGCTTGTGTTGAGTTTTCTGGTTACGCACTCACTTGGTGGAACCAACTCCAAGAAAATCAGCTGCTGCTAGGCCGTGACCACATTGACACTTGGGAAGAGATGAAACAAGCCATGAGGCGAAGGTTTGTTCCTTCGCAATATCAAAGAGATCTCCGAAATAGATTGCAGCGCCTCAGCCAAGGTACGCGCACGGTGGATGAGTACTACAAAGAGATGGAATTGTTGCTGGTTCGTGCTCGTATTCATGAAGATGAGGAGTCAAAGATGGCAACATTTCTGCATGGTCTCAACAATGAAATTTCAGATTTTGTGGAGATCTTTCCCTATAACACTCTACAAGATATTTTGGAGCAAGCAAAGCGCACGGAGAGGAAGGTGTAGCGGGGTGGTCATGGACGGATATCTCATAGCCGCACCACCACACCATGGCAAAGGTCGCAGCCAAGTGCCTCTCATGGTGGTTCTCAGTTTCAGCATACTTCACACCCTACCACCACCCGGCGAAAAACGGCTTCATCGGCATCATCACCGTCTCCTAGGAATGTTGACAAGCGTGCTCCTTCTGCTGCTGGAAGTACTTCTAACCCCACGGCTGTACCATCATCTCGAAGCCGAGATATTGAGTGTTGGAAGTGCAAAGGGCATGGTCATATTTCTTCTAAATGTCGAAACAAGAGAGTTCTCTTTGTGAATGAACAAGGTGAATGGGAATCTGAGAGTGAGCATAAAGACAATGGAGCATTGGGTGATCATGAGGATGAAGAGGGCGAGAAGAGTGGTTGTGATATTCAGGACGACATGGGAGATTGCTTTGTTTCTCATCGTGTGCTTAGTGTTAATGCAGCTAGAGAAGAAAAAGGGCAGCGACATAATATTTTTCACACTCGTGGCACCATCAAGGACAAGGTTTGCAGAATTATTGTTGACAATGGCAGTTGCAACAACATTGCAAGTTCAGATTTGGTAGAGAAGTTGGGACTGAAACAAAGAAGGCACCCAAGTCCATATAAGATGCAATGGCTCAATGATTGTGGTACACTTCGAGTAAGCAACATTGTCACCGTTCAGTTTTCCATTGGGAAGTACCAAGATCAAGTGGAATGTGACGTGGTGCCAATGCAAGCATGCCAATTTCTGTTGGGAAGACCTTGGTTGTATGATCAGGATGTGCAAATCAGCAGCCGTACTAATCGTCTATCATTCCAATACGAGGGAGAGCGCATATCTTTGCTCCCTTTGACACCCGAAGAAATATTGATGGATGATCTGAAAAAGAAAGAGAGAGTGAGCGAGAAACACTTGAGTAACATCCACCAACATAGTGAGCGAGAGAATCCAAAGCCAAATAAAACCCCACAACTTAAATTGACCAAGACATGGGAAAAATAGGGATTAGTTATGATGGCTAGGAAAAGGGACATGAGAGAGTTGAGAGAACCCAGTTCCGTGTTCTTTGTACTTTTGTACAAGGACAATTTTCTTTCTACTAATGAATTAACCTCCACCACTCCTAGTGTTGTTGTTGAAATGTTGCAGGGGTATGAAGATGTGTTCCCCGAGGAGATATCACCAGGGCTGCCACCACAAAGAGGCATTGAGCACCAAATTGATTTGGTACCAGGAGCCCCATTGCCGAACTGACCACCATACCGCACAAACCCGGAGGAAACCAAGGAGATTCAATGACAAGTTGAAGGCCTACTAAACAAAGGTTATGTAAGGGAAAGTCTCTCTCCTTGTGCTGTACCCGTTCTTTTAGTACCAAAGAAAGATGGATCTTCCCGAATGTGTTGTGATTGTAGGCCTATTAACAACATCACCGTGAGGTATAGGCACCCAATACCTAGGCTTGATGATATGCTTGATGAACTTAGTGGTGCCACCATCTTTTCTAAAATTGACTTGCGAAGTGGCTACCACCAAATAAGAATGAGAGAGGGTGATGAATGGAAAACTGCTTTCAAAACAAAATCTGGTTTGTATGAGTGGTTAGTTATGCCATTTGGATTGACAAATGCACCTAGTACCTTCATGAGATTGATGAATCATGTGCTTAGAATGTTCATTGGCAAGTTTGTGGTTGTTTACTTTGATGACATCCTGATTTATAGCAAAACTTTGGATGAACATGTTGAACACATTCGGTGTGTGCTTGCTGTTCTAAGAGAGGAGAAATTATATGCTAACAAGGAGAAGTGCACATTTTGCCTAGAAAAAGTTGTGTTTCTTGGCTTTGTTGTTTCAGTTCAAGGTGTGGAGGTAGATGAGGAGAAGGTCAAGGCCATCCGTGAGTGGATGCCTCCACAAAATGTAAGCCAAGTACAAAGCTTTCTTGGTCTTGCTGGTTTCTACCGTCGATTTGTGAAGGACTTCAGCACCATTGCTGCCCCAATGAATGAGCTAACCAAAAAAGATGTTCCCTTCAAGTGGGCAAATGCACAAGAGAAGGCCTTCCAAGAGCTGAAAGAAAAATTGACATCTACACCATTGCTTGCACTACCCAACTTTGGTAAGACTTTTGAGATTGAATGTGATGCAAGTGGTGTGGGTATCGGAGGCGTACTAATTCAAGAAGGTAGGCCTATTGCATATTTTAGTGAGAAGCTAAGTGGTCCGAGTTTATGACAAAGAATTATATGGACTTGTGAGATCTTTAGAAACATGGCAACATTATTTGTGGCCTAAAGAGTTTGTGATACATACTGACCATGAATCTTTAAAGCACCTTAGGGGTCAACAAAAACTGAACCGTAGACATGCAAAATGGAGTGATTACATAGAATCTTTTCCCTATATTGTCAAGTACAAGAAAGGAAAGGATAATGTTGTTGCCGATGCTTTGTCTAGACGCCATATTTTACTCTCACAACTTGATACTAAAATTCTTGGGCTGCAAAGCATCAAAGAATTATATGCCAATGACCCATATTTTGCTGAACCACACTCAAAGTGTAGTGAGGGGAAAGGTTGGGAAAAGTTTCACTTGCATGATGGATTCTTGTTTCGAGCTAATAAATTGTGCATCCCAGACTGTTCGTTTGTTGCTTTTGCAGGTGGCTCATGCTGGTGGTCTCATTGGACATTTTGGAGCAAAGAAAACTGAGAGTGTGCTGATTGACCATTTCTTTTGGCCAAGGATGAGGCGTGATGTTGAGCGCTACATACTACGTTGTGAGATTTGCCGCAAAGCTAAGTCACGTTTAAACCCTCATGGACTTTATACGCCCTTATCCATTCCTAGTACACCTTGGGAAGATATTTCTATGGATTTTGTTCTTGGATTACCACGCACTAAGAGGGGGAGTGATTCAGTTTTTGTGGTGGTTGATAGGTTTAGCAAGATGGCTCATTTTATCCCGTGTCATAAGAGCTATGATGCTTCACACATTGCTGATTTGTTTTTCAGGAAAATCGTGCGGCTACATGGAGTACCACGCACTATTGTTTCATATCGTGACACCAAGTTTCTGAGCTATTTTTGGAAAACGTTGTGGGCAAAGCTAGAGAGAAAGCTTCTCTTTTCCACTACATGCCACCCACAAACGGATGGACAAACTGAAGTTGTCAACCGCACGCTATCCATGATGCTGAGAGCAGTTTTAAAGAAAAATTTGAAGATGTGGGAAGAATGTCTCCCCCACGTGGAGTTTGCATACAACGGGGCAGTACATTCGACCACTAAATTTAGTCCTTTTGAAATTTTTTATGGTTGCAAACCTGCTGCTCCTATAAATCTTTTGCCTTTACCATTGCAGGAGCGAACCAATCTTGATGCAAGTAAGCGTGCTGACTTCATGAAGAAAATTCATGAGAAGACCAAGGAAAATATTGAGAAGATGACTGAACAATATGCAAAACGAGCAAACAAGGAAAGAAAGAAGGTGTTGTTTGAAGAAGGTGATCTTGTGTGGGTACACCTGCGGAAGGATCATTTCCCAGATCAACGTAAATGCAAGTTGCAGCCACGTGGAGATGGTCCATTCAAAGTTCTTGCGAAGATCAATGACAATGCCTACAATATTGACCTTCCGATGGATTATGGTGTTAGTCCAACTTTCAATGTGTCCGACCATCAGAGTCGAGGACGACTCCTCTTCAAGAGGGGGAGGATGATGAGGACACCACAACCATCGACAAGTCTCCAACAATTATAGGTCCAATCACAAGAAGTCGCGCCAAACAAATAAGTGACCAGGTGAACGCTAACTTAAGTTTACCTTGTAACCTTGATGACACAACTATGCTTTCATCTCCATTGTTGTTGGTTGAACTTAGGTATAACATGGAAGCAATCCAACAACCTATGAGCTCTTGAAGCAACCACTTTGGAGGAACAAGTTTGGAGAAAACAAGTTTCAAGTGAAGCTGATGCTGTCCGTTTTTACCTCTGATGTTTTGGTGTGGCCATATGATGGAGAGACGGGGCCATAGGGGTACATCAACAGAAGCTACATCAAATTATCTTTCCAATGCAAAAAACCTCACATAATTTGGAGTTGTGAGTCAAAAGTTCTAGTCATTCTCGTGGAAGGTGTCCAGGCTGTTAAGACTTCGCGAATTTCCGAGGAGCTCTGCAACAACTCCCAAAGTTGACTGCTTATTCACCCAAGGAAGCCATGCGAACCTGCTTACTTTTGAAACCATTTTCACACCTAGCTAAGGGGGGTTGTCCCTGCTATAAAAATCCCGTCTCCCCCATCATCTAGAGAACCTTTTGTCAAACCATTCAGCTACAAGCTTATGCAGCAAGACTGATAGAGAGATCCGAGAGATCTTGCTACCTTTGCTCTTGTGAGTTCATTCGGAATCACGAAAAGGAGCCTCTGGTTCCCCCTAGTTCGTGCTCTACGGTTCCGGCCGTTTTGTGTGGATTAGTCCCGGTTTGTGGTTCTGCGATTGCTCGGACAGCGGGTTGGAGTTCTTGTAGCTTCGGTCAGCCATCCCCAACGTACGGGTTGCATCCAACCTTGGCAGGTATGAAACTAGTTATCCCGGCTGCTTGCAGCTAGTTATCCCTCCCGATTCGATCCTACAACATGAAGATCGGGCCACCCACGGGCGTGAACTCGTTCCACGGGTTCCTGCCTATCAAGTTCCAGTTTTACTTCCTGTAATTTTGTGCATGAGTGTAGAAACTTCAATTTTGAGGCTCGCAATCTCACCAAGTTTGCTTGTAATCTAGCTATAGGTAGACATGTTTGGTTGGACATCCCTCATGACCCAAATCTTGTGCTACATCATTTTGAATCAATAAAGTTGACGAGATTACTTAGAAAAAGCTTATAGGTGGGATTGGTGATTTAACTCTGAAATACGAGAAGATGAAATGTGCAATACAACTAGGTTTTTTTTCGAAAAGGGGGAATTCCCCGGCCTCTGCATCAGAATGATGCGTATGGCCATCTTATTAACCAAACAAAGATAGTGTCAACAAGGTTCCAAAGTCTCCAAAACAAAAAAAGCAAAGCAAGCTCACACAGAGCCAGGAAGGGCTAGAAACCACAACTAGCCAAGACAGGAGGCCACAACCGGCTGGCTATCAATGGATAAGTAAACTAGATGCCTATCCTATTACATGACCGCCATCCAAACCGGTTGAAGATATCCTGTTACCATCTCCCAACGGAAAGATCCAAGAACCAAATGCTCCCCGGCCTCCGTCGGAGTGAGTGGCGACCACGAACGGATCCGTGCCGTAGTTCAGAATATAACCTGCAAAAGTGGATACATGATATTCGTTAAAACCAAATCATTTCGCAAGTCCAGATAGTCCACAAGAACGCAAACCCCAAACCGAATGTGTTTAGCTAAGTCAGGCTGAATCCCATTCAGCCATGTCCCAAATAAAGCGTTAATGAATTCGGTGGTTTGATATTAAAAGCAATGTGAACCGCTCGCCAAAGGACTTTGGCCAACGGGCAATCAAAAAAGAGGTGTTTTATAGTCTCATCCCGATCACAGAAGCTACACCTAGTAGGTCCTGTCCAATTACGCTTTATTAAATTATCCTTGGTTAAAATAACTTGTTTGTGGACAAACCACATAAACACTTTTATTTTCAAAGGAACTTTGACATCCCAAACATGCTAGGAAGTAGGAATGGAGCCCGAATTAATAACATCAATATACATTGATTTAACTGTGAATACTCCAGACCTAGTCAGTTTCCAGCGTAATTCATCAGGTTGTTGGGAAAGCTGGACCTCCATCAGTCTCCTAACTAGATGGAGCCATTCTTCCCAACGATTGCCCGCCAGCGTCCGTCGGAACTGAATATTAAGGGGGATAGATTGAAAAACCGAAGCTATGAACACCTCACGTCGTTGAACAATACGGTACAACGAATGGGTATTGGATGGCCAAGGGTGTCTCGCCGAGCCAAGTATCCTCCCAGAAACGTGTGCAAGTACCGTTGCCAATAACAAACTTTGTCCTATTAAACAAAAGTTGTTTGACTTTCATTAGTCCTTTCCAGAAGGGTGACTCAGTCGGCCTGACTGAAACCTGGGACAGAGTTTTTGTCTGAAGATACTTGCTGCGAAGGATTTGAGCCCACGTGGCATCAGTCTCTGAATAGAGCTTCCACAACCACTTGCTAAGAAGGCATCTATTCTTGACTTCAAGGTTTTCTATACCAAGACCCCCTTGGTCTTTCGGTCTACAAATGATATCCCATTTAGCAAGCCTGTATTTTCTTTTGGTCTCATCACTCTGCCAAAAGAACCTTGATCGATAGAAGTCCAGTCTCTTCCGAACACCAACTGGGACCTCAAAGAACGATAGGAGAAACATAGGCATACTCGTGAGCACCGAGTTAATCAAGATTAAACGGCCTCCGTATGACATGAGCTTACCCTTCCAGCAGCTCAGTTTCTTCTCAAATCGGTCCTCGATGCACTTCCATTCCTTGTTTGTCAGCCTACGATGGTGGATTGGAATACCTAAGTATGAGAAAGGTAACTCTCCCAACTCGCACCCAAACAATTGCCTATACGCCTCCTGTTCGTCTTTGGCTCTACCAAAACAGAACAGCTTGCTCTTATTAAAGTTAATCTTCAGCCCGGTCAATTGTTCAAATAGGCATAACACCAGCTTCATATTTCTCGCCTTGGCCAAGTCATGCTCCATAAAGATGATCGTGTCATCAGCGTATTAAAGAATGGAAACACCTCCATCAACAAGATGAGGTACCAATCCACCTACTTGACCACTTTCCTTAGCCCTACCTATCAAAATTGCTAACATATCCACGACAATGTTAAACAAGATAGGGGACATCGGATCTCCTTGTCTTAGGCCTTTATGTGTCTGGAAATAATGACCTACGTCGTCATTTACTTTAATTCCCACACTACCTTGTTGCGTAAATGATTCAACCTGTCTGCACCAGGCTTCATCAAAACCTTTCATACGCAATGACTGTTGGAGAAATGGCCATTTGACCTTATCATACGCTTTCTCGAAATCCACCTTAACAATTACTTCATCTAATTTTTTGGAATGGATTTCATGGAGCGTTTCATGCAGGACTACCACCCCTTCAAGGATATTTCTGTCCGGCATGAAAGCAGTTTGGGACTGTTGCACCACAGAATGCGCAATCTGTGTAAGCCTATTAGTCCCGACCTTGGTAAAGATTTTGAAACTAACATTGAGGAGGCATATCGGTCTGAATTGCTCAATCCTCACAGCATCCGTTTTCTTAGGAAGCAATGTGATAGTTCCAAAATTCAAGTGAAATAATTGAAGCTGTCCCGAGAACAAATCATGGAACATAGGTAGCAAATCCCCCTTAATAATGTGCCAGCACTTTTTATAGAACTCGGCCGGAAACCCATCCGGTCCGGGCGCCTTATTGTTTTTCATCTATGTAATAGCCTCAAACATCTCCTTCTCAGAGAACGGTGCTACCAGAATGTCATTTTCGGCAGCCGAAAGTTGAGGCACATCCTCAGTCCTAGACTCATCGAGGGATACACAATTATCCTCCGGCGGTCCAAATAGCTGCTTGTAATACTCGGTAATATAAGTTTTTAGGTTATCCTGACCTAAAATCGTGCCCTCATCTTGTTCAAGTTGAAAAATGCGCTTCTTTCGGTGCTTGCCATTAGCAATTAAATGAAAGAATTGAGTATTGGCGTCCCCTTGGACCACTTTGCGTACTTTAGCACGCAAAGCCCACTTCAATTTTTCTTCACGAAGCAGCTCTTTCAGCCTCTTCTCCGCCTCAGATTTAACCTGAAGCTCAGCTGGCAGCAAAATCGTAGATTCGGCCTTTATGTCTAGGGCCTGTATAAGAGAAATGAGTCTATCCTTTTTAATCTTATACACACCACTTAGGTGCTTAGCCCAGCCCCGTAAGAAGCTTCTCAAGTGCCTAATCTTATTCTGCCAACGCTCGACCGCAGTCCTACCGCCTGCACCTCTATCCCATTCCCTGGCAATCAAGTCCAAAAATCCCTCTCATTCGAACCAGGACATCTCGAAAGAAAAGGTATTTTTGTTACCCACGTGATTAGGCTCCCCTGAATCCACGTGGTTAGGCTCCCCTGGCAATACAACTAGGTGGGCCATAGCTACTCCCACAGCTCGCACGTATCTCACAAAATGTGACCCGTGTGAGATCTGCCGCTTGACCACCTTCCTCGTCGCCGTCGCGCTGCTGGCGGAGCGCCTCTCCCCCTCCCACTGGCCCGGCAGGATGAAGCTCCTCGGGGCAGCTGTGCACGTCGCCGGCACCATGGTGGTCGAAGGTCGATCAGCCTGAGCAAAGGCACGCGTCTCCCGCTGCTGTACCTCCACTTGCACGACCACGTCCACGCCGCCGTCCGCGCCCCACGGCGCCCACGACATGGCCACCGGCACGCGCTGTACCTGTGCGGGTGCTGCGTCAGCTACACGCTCTGGTTCGTCGTGCTGGCCAGGGTCGCCGAGGTGTTCGTGTTCCCGTCCCGGTATCGGGCAACCGCGCTCACCTGCCTCGCGGGCAGCTTGCAGTCCGCCGGGACCGCCACCGTGGCATTCGCCCTGGTGCCCGCTGGCAACAGACATGGCTGGGCGGCGGAGTGGAGGCTGCAGTGGGACCTGCGCTTGGTGGCGTGCTCGGGGCGGCCCTCGTCGTCGTCGGCTTCTACGCGTTCCTCTGGGGCAGCAAGGCCAAGGAGATCGCCGCCGCCGCCAAGGGGGGCAACGGCGAGCAGGAGTTGCGGCGCGGAGACGCCGACGACTGCATCGCGCTAGCATCGTCGATGGAACTTGAGATTGTCATTTAACTACTCAATCAATCGTAGCATCGTACTAGACTACTAGTAGTAACTTGAGATTGTCATTGACGAACACTACATGAATACAATTTCATATCTTCTTTCTTCGATGATCTAACAGTAATGTGCGTAATTAATCTGCTATCATTCTGCACCGGCGAGCTCCAGGTCCACGCCGAACAGCCGGAGGCGCCGCCCGCGCGGTGCCCTGTCTTCGTCCGACATCGCCTGCTGCGGAAGCGCCACTGGCACGAGGAGGCTTGTCGTCGGCGCCGAGACGACCCCGGCGCCACGCCTCCGGCAGTCGATGAAGAGGCGCGCACCGGCGCGGCAGAAGGAGACGGTGTCGCCGGCGGTGAGGCGGCGGTCGCGGACGAAGGCGCTCCACCCTTTTGTGATGACGTAGCTCTGGCTGCTGCTCCAGTAGGAGAAGCGGAACGCCCACGCCTTACCGCCGCCGCGGCCGTCCTCGAACCGCAGCACGGCTCCGGGGCAGGCCGCCCCCGCCGCGCCGCCGGGAACCCGCGGGAGGAGGTGCCGCTCCGCGAAGTGCTTGGGCACCACCAGCCGGTTCAGCTTCCCCACGTCGCTCGGCGTCACCACCTTGTCGAACATGTGCTCCCGCATGATCATCCTCGCCTTGCCGCCGCCATTGCCATTGTCACCATTGCTGCCGCCGCCGTCCCGATCTTGCTCCGCTCCCCGTCTCCCCAGCGCGGCCGTCAACGCCATTGATCTATCTTACTCAACTTGTCGATGGGTCTGTTGGCTAATCTCAATCAGAAGCACGCCTTCGCATGTGTGTGTATATATATTGGGATCTTTGTGGTTTGCGCGCCAAGTCGTCAACGCCTAGACTTTTCCCATGCACGGCACTCCTCTCGCTTGGTGGCTAATCTCAGCCGTTGATTTCTAGTGATCATGAGGACGTACGGTCTACAAACTCTCATTGATCCAATAGACATTTCGGTTCGGTTGGCTCGCTGGTGGCATGCATGTCTGACGTGTCACGCGTTATTTCATGCTAATTGCGCACTAGGAAGCAGCCAAGCAGGTGCATGTGAAACCATGAAGCAATGACAATCACTAGTTGCGATCGATTCAAGCTCAAGCTAATCGCCGTCAGCATACTTATATAGTATGTACTAATTACCGTACAAACGACAATGGACTAGGAAAGTCAACACGTACGCACGGTAGATCACTCAGTAATGCCACATCTACTGGATATATCCTTAAACAATCTACGTGAGTTTAGCAGTTTTGTAGGTCACGTTTGTTTGCTCGGTGTAAATCTTCTTAACGCGGTAATTTGGGAAGATTGTACATGCAAGAAAAGGTCCTGGTCAAGTTCAGTGGTTTAAACCAGATGGTTACCTTAAACAAATAATGTGATGAGAAGTCATGGATGTGACAGATGTGCATAGATAGATAGTGGGTACTAGATAATCAATGCCACTTGCAGGTACAAGCTCAGTGGCACTATACAAGTATATACATGCCATGATAAGCTCTGGAGACAAGAGAGGATGGATGATGAACGACAAGGTCAACTGCCAATTAACTTTGTCTCACTTGGAACAAGTCGGCATAGACATTACCTGGAAAATAAAGAGACATGCCAGCTATTTGAGCTATATTTATGTATAGAGACCAGCAAAATTAGATGGAGTATACACAAATTAAAGAGAAATCAACTACAGAATTAGTGTTATAATTGATTGGTGTTAATTAGACATGGGATGCAAGCTGGAGAAGAGAACTGGCCAGAGGGTCGTACAAGTCTAAGAGTAGGTAGCACTACAACTTACCATAGGATTACAATCTTCCCAAATTACCACGTAGCCTTAGAGCATCTACAACGGGACATAGCAAATCCGGACCCTAAACTTCCATGGACGAGCCCAGTTAGTGTCCGGGCGTGTTTGTTTTGAGCCCGTAGTTGTTCCTCTATATACATCGTGCTCCTCATTTTTTTTCTTAATGTCCGATCACTTGCATATGATTGATGGAGATGAAGAGAGAGAAAAAAAATAAAGAGAAAAGATGGTCCTGGGTGAGCCGTGGGGATTGTCTGGGCTCGTCCGTGAGCCCTGGTCTCAGTACGAGGGTTCGTGGACAAGCCGGACATATAGGGATAATATGAGGGGTCCGGTCGAGTCACTTTTTTCCTTCTCTTCACGGACCGGGCGCGTCTACGGAAGTTTAAGAAGGATTTGGGGGACCGGCGATGCTCTTAGTTCTGTGTAATTGGGCCAGATGATGAAGCTAGCTAGTTGGTACTCTTTTTTTTTCTAGAAATAATATAGGGGCTACAGCAAGCCAATTATTAAGTATTTAATTACCGTATTGGCTTGAATAGTTGAGCATACAACTATAGGCACAATATAAAAAACAAAATATGCAATTTGGGTTTGTGCATTGTGGTGGTGTGCTTGTCATGCATCCTCCTCATGTCCAAACATTCTTGATAATTTACCCTTGTTAATCAAGCAATTGGAAATCAGGGTGTTACTTGCTTAGTGGTGACATCATCCTTGAAAATGTGGCCTAGGTCACATCCACTCTACTTGGACCTGGTCGCTCCCAACCCAAAGGTGAAAGGTATATGCAATAAGCAAATTATTAATTAAGTTTCCTGACCAGGTAGGTCTGGGTCACCCGAAGACCACACCCAAGTGGCGATGCTTAGTTTAGCCACAATTAACTGCTCGTGCACCTTAGATGCCCCACATGAGGCCAAGGACTTGCATTTTGTATATGCATATGTAACTAAAAAAATACACTAGCTGCTGATCGATGTAGTCTCTACTTGACTCTCAAGGGCCAAATTGACGGTTTTGAACATTACATTTCAATCCAGTTCACTGCAGGTAGCTAGGGTGGTTTGAAGTGCAGTGCATTTGCTAGTTTGCAGTAGTACCATTCAGACCCCCTGTCCAGCCCAAAACCGCTTTGGATTAATTTGCAGCAGCTTGTATACATACGTTGTTTCTTGGAGTAGCAAGGTCGGCAAGGGTTAGTTTATTTATTGGAGTATTATATGCATGGTATGCACGCACCAGCATAGTAGTAATATTTTGTTTCAGGTGGTGATTATCTGAGTCCTTTTGGCTTAGGCATGCAAATTAACTTGTGAAACATGTGTTATACTATGACACAAAAAAATAGATTTGCCGTCGAATAAAGTTTTCAAACACATATTTTTTATGAGATATTACATATGTTTTTTTTGCGAGATATTACATATGTTTTCTTGGTTAAACTGAAGACCTAAAAATCTGTGCCCAACTTATAAACCCTACCGGAGGGAGTAGTGGTAGATGGGAATGGGATAATATGCTCAAAGAGTAGATGAAAACTGCAGCTTATTAGGCATATATTATTGTACAAATTTATACCCGTGCATTCTAAAAAAAATCCTTGGCAACTACATACAAATAGTAGTTGACCGAAAGCTCCACAAGGCTCACTAGGCATAGATGAAAACTGCAGCTTACTAAGAATATATGTGCGGAATCCAATTCAATTCCTAGGAGCATCCTTCGCACCAAAAAAGTTTTTTGCAAATGACAAAAAAAGTTGAAAACAAAATAGATGGAATCATTGTTTTTTGAGCAATTTTAACATGCTTCCTCTTACCCCTCTTTTCACATGGGAGATAGGAAGGTAAGAGAAAATCTTTTTCTGAGCCCGGGCTCATCTACACCCGTGTTGAATAAAAAAAATCAAAACAAATACTACAAAAGTTCAAAAAATTCCAATTTTTTTCCCATGATAGAAAATTTGACGCGTGAGGCTCGCCCCGATTTTCAATCATTTGAACAACTGAGAAACTCTCGGAAAAAAAAGACAAATTCAGGGTCTGCAAAACAGTTTACTGTTCATATACTGTTTTAACCCGATTTGTCTTTTTTCCTGAGAGCTACTCAAATGTCCAAATGAGCTAATATTTGGAGCGAACCTCACGCAATAAATTTTCTACTATGTTTAAAATTTTTGGTTTTTTTTTAATTTTTATAATATTTGTTATGATTTTTTTCTGTCCGGGTGCAGATGAGCCTGGGCACCGAATCGCTGCACTCGTAATGAAACACGGCACTTAATGCAATCAATGGCTCAGATCTATTTTATACTCTTACCTCTCATGTGAAAAGGGGAGGTAAGAGGAAGCATGTTAAAAAAACCTTGTTTTTTAGGGGTAAAGCTTAAGCATTTTGACATGTTCAAAAAAAAAGTCGAACGACAAATGTTACCTCCAAATGGTACACTTATTTCCGTTTTTTTTTTCACAAATGGAGCACGTTTGCTATACTAACAAGAACAACTACACAAAAAATTCAGATTTTTAAAATTTTATTTACTATTAATTTGAATTTAATGTTCATCCAAGAGCATATGCACCCTAGAGCCAAACGGCCACCCTATGTGTATTGTACATATTTTTTTTGTGGAGCACTCCAACTCTAAGATGAACATACATGAGAGTCATGAGAGGCAGAGGTAGAGGTGGAATCTTTTTTTTTTTGAGATGAGGTAGAGGTGGAATCTTATTTGGCGCTTAACGCGTCAAAGACATGCCTATTAAAATTGGGGGCCCTCTACCTATTCCCCCACTAGGTTCTAAGTGGGCCGACGGCCAATGTTATCCCTTCTCCACCGGTTTTGGGAACCTTCTAGAATGTTTTCTCTGGATTTCGAGGCTAAGTTTTCTTTGTTTTTTGTTTCCACTAGTTTGTGTTTGGTTTTGTCAGTTTATTTATCTTACATTTTGTTTTCTTTTTATTTTTCGTTTTGTTTTTACATTTTAGTTTAAAATAATCCAGAATGATTTTTACAAATCCATGAACAAAATTTTAAACTGAACATTTTTAAGTTCCTGAAAATAATTAAATGCTCAAGCATTTTAAAAATCATGAAGATTTTTTCAAATTTGTGATTTTTAAAAAATCCATTTTTGTCAATCTTGTGAATTTTTACCGGAATTTGTGCACTTCTCTAAATCCGAGAACATTTTAAATTCATGAATATGTTTTCAAATCATGAATTTTCTAATAAAAAACCAAAGGACCAGTTTTTTTTTCCCAAACTAGCAGCGCCTGGTTTTTTCTCTACACAGTGATGCCAATCAATGCTCAAAGTGTTGTGGAGGACCTCTCGAGGTGGAGTGCTCCGGGAGGCTGAACGAAAGTGTGGTGGTGGTGGAGCGAGCCTGAGACAGCATCATCATGAATAAGTTGGTGCCCAAAAATTATTCTTAGCGTAGGAAAGAGAAGATTTTTGGGCACCACGACTGTTGTTGCTCCAACAGGTGATGAAAAAGTGGTGCCTAATTTTTTTTCCTTCTTCTCTTGTACTACGAAATTGCATATACATATTGAAACAAAACACAAAACATGTTGTGATACACTTTGTGAGATGACAACACAAATAATGAAACAACATATCAAATTCAAGGTCAAATCAGCTATTCAAAACCATGTTCGACATATCAAGCTGCAAGAATTGTGCATCACAACCACAAAACAAAAGTGCATACATGAATACATAGTTGTGGAAAGGTTGGCGGGGGAGCAACCTTCTTCTTCTTGTTCTGACGGGAATCACGACAGGGACCATTGCGGGTCCGACGGGAGCAGCGGTGAGTCCGACGGCACCAGCGATCATATCGGAGTGGCCTTCAATGGCGAATTGGGTCTAAATCATAGTATTTGGGCATGAACAGTGTTTTTTCATCATCTTTTGGAGATGCTCTTGAGTCCTCGACAACGTGGCGGCGCACGTGAAAGCAAGGACGATACCGTGCAATCAGGTCGGTTCACGCATGTCCAGAGCATGTACCTACGGCAAGCTCGCTACCATGCTCACGTTACTATCTTCATGTGCGTGTCATGGTTCGTGAGGCAGGTGCTTTATGTTTTACTGTAGGACCGTGTGGCAGGTGCATAATTACGTGCGTGCGTGTGGACGGATCGATGGCCATAGGACATGCATGCCAGAAACGGATGGCCGATCGATCTTGCACGCTCACCCTCGCCGGCACGTCGTAACCAATAAATCAATCACCACGCCACATCTGCATCTGCATGCAATGGCTACATCACGATCTACTCCCACGAAAGCGACGTTTATGATGAGTGTCTGATGAGCCAATAGTCCAATACAAGAAGGATAAAGCAACATGTCTTGACTTCTTTTTGGTATGCAAGTTTTTTTTTATTGAGGGGAAGCTATGCTCCTTAAAGTAGAGAGAATACAAAGAACACACGGTTCACGGTTGGTCGGATGGATGAAAGTGAACCAAATCCTCAGTTGAAGTTAATTTCTATCACGAAAACTGTTTTTGTGGAAGCTATAAAGAAAAACTCAGAGCATATATAGCCGGACTGGGCAAATCCGGCCCCTCAAACTCCCGCGGACGTCCGCGTGCACTGACCGGGCACCCCTCAAATGTTGTGCCGCACATCCACATACCATAAATTCCGATTCTCAAATCCATGCAATCCATGCACGTCGATCATACGATACAAATTGTCTGAATGCCAAAGTTCGAAAGAAATCAAAGCAAATCATAGTTCAACAAACCGGACATGGCAAAAAGAAATCAATGTCCGAGCATGACGGATGGCCTCGGATCACTGGCTGGGCGCCTGCTCCTGCTCGTCCTGCTCTGCATGCATCCGGGCAGCCTCCTCCGCTTGCATCTGGGCCGCAGCCGCCGTAGCCGCCTCGTACTTCCTAAGGTCGTTGATCTCCATCTTCTTGTCTACAAGCCACTTCTTCGCATGCTCATCCAAGAGGGTCGCGTCAGCGCTCGAAGGGAAGGGGTACGGGGATCCGGGCGCGGTGGAGGAGACAGCTGCTCCACCATGTCCGAACCTCCCTAAGCAGCCGCCGCCGCCTCCCTCTCTCGCTGTCGGCGTCGCCGCAACTTGCGGGCGACGTTCTCCGCCTTGCAAGTGCAACCGACGAATTGACGCCGCTGACAGACAAGGTGGACTACGTCTCCGTCATGGCGGTGTGGGTCGGGCTAGACGACATCTCCGGCGGTGGATCGGGACCGGAGGTGAGGATTGGGAGCAAGGGTAGGGGACGGCGAGGGTCCGGGCGCGGGAAAGGCTGGAGGGCGGCGGGAGGAGGACGGAGGGTGTAGTGGATTTGGTGCAATTTAGGATGGGGTCGAGCTGTCGGGTCCGACGTCGTGGCAGGCGTGCCCGGGCATCCCCATATCCGCCCCATATTTGGACTGGATATGGGGGTGCCGGTTAGTCCGGCATTTGAGGCTCGTTTAAGGAGTCTGTCTGAGTCGAAAAAATGTGATCGGACAGGAACCGGACAGCCCGCCCGGGCGTATCAGACGGGTTTGAGACGCCCGGCTGTAGATGCTCTCACAAGCTCTAATTAATGATACTTAATTTTAGGCCATCTATACTGGTGCATTTTTTTGCGAAATTATTGGTGCATTTTTCTAAAAGAAAAAAGGGTCTCTCGCCACTAAAAAGTCCTCTAGAAATATATTGATTTAAATTACTCTAAACAGGTTTCACCCCTGCTTTGTATAAAGCAAACCACACGTCCATGCATCAAGTTTAAGTGCCAAGCAAACCACACGTCCATGCATCAAGTTTAAGTGCCAGAAAGGCGAAAAGAAAAGGATAGATCTATTGGGGCAACAACGCAAATATACAAAAGAAGAAAAGATGATGCATGACTCTAGGGAGCCGGATCAATCATGACGCCTAGCCAATCCCTATCCTATTGCCTAGAAAATGGACGTCAGTGTGGAAAGAAGGTCAGAAATTTAAATACGAATTTAGTAGCATGCCGCAGAAAGACACACCCAATCACCATCTTGTTACATATCATTACAGGTTTCAAGTCATCTTTATGAACACTAACCAGAAGAGGCGTCTCCTCCTACCTATAAGGTTGGCCTAGGCTTCTAGGAACCGTCCTAGGTCAATAGCCTGCCATCCAGTCTCACTGTCTCAGATCCTCGTGGACAAAACTCCATAGAAAGCAGGTAACATGACATGAGAAGAAATGTGGTTCCTGAGTTGTTGGGACACCACACAGGGTACACAACCTATCAACAGGGCCACACGGGGGTGTCTTCTTGCAGATTGCTTGCCTTTGGACCAAATTGTTGCACCGGCTGAACACGTCTCCGGACTCGCTACGATGTGTTTCATAGGTTATGTGTCTTGGTATTTATTTCTCGAGCACTCTTAAGACGTATGTTAAAGACATAAATGCCATTTGATGCTCAAGGTCCATGAAGCTATTTCAAAAAATAAAAATGAAAATAAAAAAAGTTTCAAAGTTACACACACGCGCACTTACCCCTCCTCGCCTCTTTGATTGACTGAGACGCCCGTGACACGTCCGTTTCTTTCTCTCACTTTCCGTTTTCGGCATGCCGGGCTACTCCAGGAAGGAAGTAGCCACAGTCCTCCTCCTATGCTATGCTACCCAGCTGGTGCGGCGACTGTGAGCTGAGTGCTGTGCATCCACCGCCTGCGCCACACACACACACACACGGAATCGCCCCTCCGTCGTTCCCTAGCTAGCACCGGCCTCTCATCGGTCATCCCCAACCTCGATTCCACTGTCAACCATGACAATGACGAGACAGACGCCCAAGCCCATCCGGATTCCCTGGATGTAATTCCTGGGAGATCACGCGCCCCCACCCACGACCCGACCTTTCAAGCAGATCGTCAGCCAGCCGCAGCCGGCCGGCCGGCCGGCGGAGCGGTTGGATTTGGATCTCGCTTCCTCCAAGGCTCCAACCACGTTCCGTTCGATCCAAGGCACGTAAGTCCCCAGAAACCCCAATATTCCCCGCTCTTCTTCACTGCTGCGCGCTTACACGTGGGGTCTCGATGAGATTTGTGAAATAGATCATCGGTTTTGATCTGTCTGATGCTTCGTGTTAGTTCTTAGTCATCGGACAGATCCGTGCATGTTACGACTTATCAACATATATGATTCATGACCGGTAACAACATGATACGTGGGTTTATTGTTGATTATTTGAGGTCCTATCCACCTTATCTTCACGAGCGTTAGAACATGTACAGGGGGAGATACATGTGACAGGACAAAATATGTTCAGTGTCTTGCACTTGCACTTGAGCCAAGTTCAGAAATGAAAATGTGGCAGGACAAAAGGGTGCCAGACCTACACCGCTGTGAATTTCTTGAGGATGATAACAGATTTTAGCCAAGCCACTGGTCATTCAAGGCACACGAGGAAACATGTATTCAAAGTTTCTAGACAACAAAATTGGAGATAATGAAGCAATTCAACATGTGACTTCAAAATTTCAGTATAAACAGGACAGTCTATAAGATCATTCATGTTATTTCTTCACACCCTGTGAATTCAACTCAAACCCCCTTCCGCCCGTGAGACGAGTCTAACAAAACTCCGGTAAACATAGCATTGCTATTTGAACTTTTAGGGACATATGTTTCCGCAGTACAATGTCAACTGACCTGCTGTGAAGCTAATAAGTTTTGCTCTTCTTTCTATTGAAAATGCAGCACAATCTTGTTCTGGTTGACACACAGTTCTGGCAAAGGAAGCTAAGCCGGTGTCAAGCTGAACAATGGCAAGCTGTTTCCCCTGCTTGAGCGCGAGGAAGAAGGAGGTCCCACGTTCTGCCCCGGCCAATCCACACACCAGCAGCATCCCTGGCGCCGTGGCACGAACCTTCTCCTTCAAGGAGCTCGCGGCGGCGACAAGAAACTTCAGCGATGACTGCCGCATCGTGGGTCGGGAGGATGGTCTTTATAAAGGCTTCCTCAAGAGCATCAATCAGGTGACGATCCAATTCTTCTCCTTTTACTTATTAGTTTCATACGTATCGTACCATGACGAGTTTATGACATGATCAATGTGAGGGGAAAAAATGATTGATCAATCAACATCTACATCTATAGGTTGTTGCTATAAAGCTGCAGCATGCAGTCGATCCAAGTGGATCAGCGGAGCAAGATAATGGAGAGTTTCTTGCCCTTGCGCTGATGATGAGCGGGCTGCGCCACCCAAATATTGTCAATCTTATTGGCTTTTGTGCGGATGGCCATCACCGGGTCTTGGTTCACGAATACATGCCATTGGGTTCTCTGGAAGATCACCTCCACGGTAAGTAAGTGCGTACGTGTGCTATTTATATGCATGCCAACAATCTAGCTACAAAGCTTATAACTGTGTTCATGATTCGTTTGAGGTTGTGTTAGTTAACCACCTGATTTCATTCAGAAAAAAGTTAACCACCTGCTCTTGTGACCATCAGATTCATCTCCAGGCAAAGCACCACTAGACTGGAACACGAGGATGAACACTGCCGCCGGTGTGGCCAGAGGGTTGGAGTATATGCACGACAAAGGTGTCCTCTACCGATGCGTCAAAAGTTCGGACATCTTGCTCGGAGACGGCTACCACCCAAAGCTGTCCCAATATGGACTGGCGGAGCATGACAAGGGCGCCATGAGGACGACATTGGGTACTACAGCCCCCGAGACCGCGATGACCGGGAAGCTGCTCCCGGGGTCGAGTGTTTACGGCTTGGGTGTCGTGCTGCTGGAGATGATCACCGGGCGGAGGGCCATCGATCACACCCAGGATGCCATGGAGCATCGGCACCTTGTCACATGGGTAAATTAATTAGCCATGGTTTTGGGATTCTATTTGCTACTTCTTATTTCGCCATGAACGATCCGAGTGATGTCGTGTACTGATGTTTGTTGTTGGATCAGGCCCGAACAATGCTGAAGGACAGGAGCCAGTTCCGCCGGATTGCAGACCCGGCACTGCAGGGACGATATCCGTCCTTGGACTTGCAGGAGGCCCTCGAAGTTGCTTCGGTGTGCACCCACGACAAGCATGCCATGAGAGCGCCCATCGGCACCGTCGTCACGGCTCTGTCTCGCCTCGCCTATGATGTTGATCCACCCGAATCATCACACCACGCGGCACCTAATTAATTAACTTGGGAGGTAATTAAACGGTGTCGTGTCATCCAGATGCGTTGATCATGATCAAGTTGCTTTTTTTCGAAAAGGTGATCAAGTTGCTTGAGATGCTATGAACTGTGACCGGCAATAACTTTGTGTTTGTGATCGTTGCTTGTTCTAGAATAACTAATGTTCAAAACACACTCCTGTGTAACTGGCAGAGGTTAATTGCCCAGTACTGGTGGATTTGGAAATTGTGTTGGTTCCAGGGGCGGAGAGAAGTCAAGATATGAGCAAGAACCAGGATTAGGCAAATTAGCAGACGCATCATCAAGGCCCATATTACTACGGTAAATATAAATAAATATGCAGGCAACCATTTATATATAAGTAGCATAGACGGGGTGCACCATTGAGTACCCTCAAAACAAACAATATCAAGTGAAAATATCCTCTTCTTTTCTTCTACCGCTTGTATTCAAGAAATAAATCCCTCCGTTGTACTCTACTTTATAAGCAGTGCTAAGTCCATCAAATCAAGCTGAATGTTAAATGAACCATCTACCACAAGGCCTTACCATTTCTGACCGATGAACTGATTTTGGTGGGATTAGCTTGAACTGAATTTTGAGACAAGAGCCGAGAATTTTGAGACAGGCTTACAACAACATGACATCCAGAAGCCAAGCCCATAGCGCCTCCGCTATGACAGCAGAGTATGATTTCAAGCCTCTGATCGCCCTCACAACCTGACAGAACAGCCCAAAATCCTCAACGATTCACTCAAATGCAAAGTTTTAAATAGCCGGCTATAGCTCCGCTATAACCCGCTATATAACCTTTTCAGCAAGATGCCGCTAAATGGTCCCATGTACAAATAGCCCGCTATAGCCTGCTATAGCCCGCTATAACTCCGCTATAGCTGATTTTGAGGTCCGCCGCTATTTTGCAATAGCCTGCTATTTAAAACATTGTCAAATGACAGGGTAGCTGTAGGCTGTAGCGGAGCACGCCTATATATCCTGCTAGCGCTTGATGAATTCAGCACGTCAGTTACCAACATACCATTACAACTCATATATGCAGAAGAACAACACAGGTATAGCTCGGGCAACACCAAGGCAGACACTTTTGTTGGAAATATGAGCAATTTACTGAATGATTTTATTAACAGAAACACTAGATAAAGCATGACTAGTATAACAATGATAAAACAAGCCATGCGGTTTGACAAAGAGAAGGTAAACAATATCTGCATATATGACCTAGAACCGATCATCTCTAGAGCAGACAGCAGATCAAGATGCATATATGAAGTAGAGCCTAACATGTCTAGGGCAAACACTAGAACAAGGAACTGTTGCAGGACTTCTAACAGAAAAAACAAGAACACGTACTGGACAACAGCCGGAGCAGAGGCACTGGACTTGGGGTCGGTGTCCTCCATGTCGTCGAGGAGGTTGTCGACGTCAGGGAAGTAGTCGTCGGAGTCCGGGGCGTCCGTGACGAAGAAGTCAGTAGTCGCGCAGAGCGCTCCCCAAAAGCCTTATCACCCTTCTCCCGTACATGACTCAAAAGGTGCGGTTTCAGAGGCCTACTGTCCCGACCTGCGGTGCACCCCACAAGCCGGGATGAGGAAGAACGTAGCAGCAGCGCAGTGCTCAGGAACTTGTGGCGAGAAGAAGAAGAGGTGCTGGTGCGTCTTGCTGAGAGGAGCGACCTACCTTTTATAGGCGCAAGAGAAGGAGGCGAGGGGGCAGCGCCGGGAGCTGAAGGGAACGAGGGAGACGAAACGAACAGACAGCAGCCGAAGGGTGCATCGTTCGTATTCAATATCCACTACAGCAAAAACTTTTCAGCTCCCGAGTGACCTTTCGTATACCCGTAGTGCGTGGCAAAAATTTAGACATCGGCTCGGCTCACTCCCACAACCAGGCGCCCGCGCCAAGGCCAGGCCAGGGCGCAAGGTCGTGACGAGGCGGGCGGCGGAGGAGGAGCGCGCGTGGATGTCCCTCTTGTTCTCATGCTCATACAAGTGGGGAAGGAGTCTCCCTTATAAAGAGGTCCAACCCCCTCTAAACTAGCAATGTGGGACTAAACTTTAGTTCCACATCTTGCCTTGCACGAATGGGCTGCGTGGGCCTTTAGGATTTATTAGGAATTTCTGAAACTGCTATTGGGCTAGGGCCAAAATAGACAAAATTCCAGTAATCCCCCACCAGATCCCAAGGCACACAAAACTTGCCTTTGGTTCCAAAACACTGTTTTATATACCGGTACTGCAATGGAGACTGTTAAGTTGAACTTCCACCTAGAACTCTATGCTACACTAGTAAGCAACTTGAACAGTGGACTGGGCCTTGAACTGCAAGTTTTCTGCGAATCTAGCTTCACACAAAGCCTTGACCAATACGTGGCTACCGTGGGTCTTCCCCGCGGGTGGAGCTTATGCGTCATACTCCGAGACCGTCCATGAGTTTACTAGAGAGAACTCTACTCTCATAGATTGCGACGTTTAACAATCAGACTCACATAGGTGCGTTCTTCAAAAGATGTTCTGCAGGACAACATCTCTACTTCAAAGAGCCACATAGAACACATTAAGATATACATCAACCTGCCATGCAGATTAGGAGAGTATTGCATCTTCATGGAGTGGTATTTTTAACAGTAAGGGTACTCTCCTCCCAGTTGACCAACAGCTTGTCTTCCACATCTAATTCACGGGATCTCCGATCATAAAGAATAGCTTACCATTATGAACAACTCATATTGTGGGCCTCATACCCATCTCCCTCGATGCATTATCTATCACATTACGTGATAGACCCTTAGTAAAAGGATCTGCCAGATTTTTGGACGTTTGAATATAATCCAATGCAATAACTCCGGAGTTTTTCATTTTTCTAACAGATTTTAACCTTCTCTGAACGTGTCGTGATGACTTCATGTTATCCTTTGAGCTGCTCACTTTAGTGATCACAGTTTGATTGTCACAGTTCATAATGATACCCGGTATAGGTTTCTCAACTATCGGCAAGTCATTCAAGAGCCGACGAAGCCAATCTGCTTCGACCGTAGCTGTATCTAGTGCTGTGAGTTCTGCTTCCATTGTTGACCTTGTTAAGATGGTCTGCTTGCAAGACTTCCAAGAAACAGCGCCACCTCCATGAGTGAATACATATCCGCTCGTGGCCTTTATCTCATCAGCATCTGAGATCCAGTTTGAGTCATTATACCCTTCAAGCACCTTTGGGTGCCCGGTGTAGTGAATTCCATAATTCGCAGTGCCTTTCAAATAACGCAAAACTCTCTCTAGAGCTTTCTAATGCACATCTCCTGGTTTTGAGACAAACCGACTCAGTTTGCTAACAGCAAAAGAGATGTCAGGTCTTGTAGCACTGGCTAAGTACATAAGCGAGCCAATAATCTGAGAATACTTCAATTGATCTCTAGCAATTCTTCGATTCTTTCGAAGCAGCACGCTAGCATCATATGGTGTTGGAGAGGGCTTGCAGTCACTATAGCCAAAGCGACTCGAGATCTTTTCCATATGGTGAGATTGAAGCAATGTAATCCCACCATCATCATCTCTCAACAACTTGATGTTCAGAATGACATTAGCCACTCCTAAATCCTTCATCTCAAAACAGCGAGATAGGAAATCCTTGACCTCCTTAATAACATTCAGATTTGTTCCGAAAATCAGTATGTCATCAACATACAAGCAAAGCATAACTCACTCGTCCCGACCATGGCGATAGTACACACATTTGTCAGCTTCGTTCACAACAAAGCCTGCAGCTGTTAAAGTTCTTTCGAACTTCTCATGCCACTGTTTGGGTGCTTGCTTGAGTCCATACAAAGACTTCAGCAACTTGCACACTTTCCCTTCCCGACCATCTATTACAAACCCATCTGGTTGTTCCATATAAATTTCCTCATCCAACTCTTCATTTAGGAAAGCAGTCTTAACATCCATTTGATGAACGAGAAGACCATGTGAGGCAGCTAGTGAAAGTAGAACTCGAATAGTGGTCAGTCGAGCCACAGGTGAGTAAGTATCAAAGAAGTCTTCACCTTCCTTTTGGGTATAACCCTTAGCCATGAGCCGAGCCTTGTACTTTTCGATAGTACCATCAGGCCTAAGCTTCTTCTTGAATATCCATTTGCATCCTATAGGTTTGTACCCATAAGGACGATCAGTTATCTCCCAAGTTTCATTCGCCAAGATGGAATCCATCTCGCTATGAACCGCTTCCTTCCAGTAGTCAGCATCTTCCGATACATAGGCCTCCAAAATAGAACTGGGAGTATCATCTATGAGATACACAAGAAAATCATCACCAAAGGACTTTGTTGTCCTCTGTCTCTTGCTCCTAATAGGAACTTCATTGTTCTCCTTCACAGGACTTTCAAAGTGTTCCATCGAAATGGCAGGTTCGGTAATTGCAACTGGTTCCTGATTCGATGAACTAGGCATCTCCTGATTAGATGAGGTAGCCATATCCTTCATGGGAAATATATCTTCAAAGAAAGTTGTATCATTCGACTCCATGATTGTACCGACATGCATGTCAGGTACCTCAGATTTTACAACCAAGAATCTATAGCCAATGCTATGAAAAGCATATCCCAGGAAAACACAATCCACAGTCTTTGGTCCAAGCTTCTGCTTCTTTGGAATTGGAACATTGACTTTCGCCAAACAACCCCATGTTCGCAGATAAGAGAGTTTTAACCTTTTCTTCTCCCATTCCTCGAATGGAGTTATCTCTTTGTTCTTTGTGGGGACTCGATTTAGGACATGACATGCTGTCAATATAGCCTCCCCACCATGCCTTGAGAGACCCGATGTGTCTAACATGGCGTTAACCAAATCAGTTAGAGTATGGTTCTTTCTTTCGCCACCCCATTTGACTGAGGTGAGTAGGAGGCGTCCTCTCATGGATTATACCATGTTCCGCATAAAAGCATCAAATTCATTGAAAAATACTCTCCACCACGGTCGGACCTAAGCCTCTTGATTTTTCGATCAAGTTGGTTTTCCACTTCAGCTTTATAGATCTTGAAAAGTTCAAAGCCTCATCCTTAGATTTCAGAAGATACACACGACCAGTATCTAGTGGAGTCGTCAATTAACGTCATGAAATATTTCTTTCCACCTTTTGTCAAAACACCATTCATTTCACATAGATCTGAATGTATAAGTTCTAGTGGTGCAAGATTTCTCGTCTCCGCAGTCACGTGAAACTTACGAGGTTGTTTAGCTTGCACACACACTTGACACTTAGATCCCTTGACAGTGGTGAAACTAGGGATTAAGTTCAACTTCTCTAGTCGCGACATGCAACCAAAGTTAACATGACAAAGACGTGAATGCCACACATTTGATTCACTATTGTTGCAAATATGATTAACAACTTTATTGTAAACGTCTGATAAGGATAAACAAAACAGGCCTCCTGACTCATAGCCTTTACCAACAAAGGTTCCATACTTGGATATTACAAATTTATTCGACTCAAAGACAAGCTTATAGCCATCTCTACACAGAAGAGATCTGCTAACAAGATTTTTATTGACGGAGGGGATATAATGCACGTTCTTCAGCCGCACGATCTTCCCCGAAGTAAACTTCAGATCGACCGTGCCAACACCATGAACAGAAGCACTTGAACCGTTGCCCATCAGCACGGTGGAAGTCCCTGTGGTCTGATAAGAAGAAAACATGGAAGTATCACCGCATACATGCACATTAGCACCCGTGTCAATCAACCAATCAGGAGAATGACATACTGAAAGAATAGTGGGAAATATACCATACCCAGCATCTTTCATGTCAGTGTCTCCAATGACAACATTAGCGGTCTTGCCGCCTTTCCCAGGATGACGCTTGTCATAGCGATTGGGGCAACTAGGAGCCCAATGATCAGGATCTCCACACACATGACAAGCACTTTTCTTCTTGTCACTCTTCTTCTTGAAGTTCATGTGTTGTACAGCCTTGTTCTTCCCATCAAACTTTGCTTTACCATCAAGCTTGCCCTTGTTCTTGAACTTGTGGGGCTGGAAGTTTTTCTTCTGTACCAGATTAGCACTAGATCCTCCCTCAATACCTCGAGCATGTGTGTCCTTTGCTCTCGCCTTTTCTTCCACATCAAGAGTACCAATGAGATCCGGAATGGAAAACTCATGTCTCTTATGCTTTAGTAAGGTAACAAAGTTCCTCCATGAAGGAGGAAGCTTAGTGATGATACCCCCGGCAACAAACTTGTCCGGTAGCATGCAATTGAAGTGCTCAAGTTCTCTAGCAAATGATTGTATCTCATGAGCCTGCTCAACCACGGAGCGCTCTTCAGTCATCCTGTAATCATAGAATTGCTCCATGATGTATAGCTCAGTGCCGGCATCCGAGACCCCAAACTTGGCCTCGAGTGCGTCCCACATATCTTTTCCATTATCAATTGACGCATAAGCATCAACTATGTTCTCACCAAGAACACTCAAGAGCGCAGCCTTAAACAAGGTATCCATTTTATGAAAAGCTTGTGCCTGTTGGGCATCTTGCTCTCCTTCAGGTTTGCTAAGAGTGGCGTCATAGCAACTCATGGTTTGAAACCATAAGACTGCTCTCACGCGCCACCTCTTATAGTGGATACCCTCAAACATAGGAGGTCTCATGGAAGCAGCAAACCACTTGGGGTAAATTGCCTATAATAAGGTTTTTGGATTGTTGAAAATATGAGCAATTTACCGAATGATTTTATTAACAGAAACACTAGATAAAGCATGACTAGTATAGCAGTGATAAAACAAGCCATGCGGTTTGACAAAGAGAAGGTAAACAATATCTGCATATATGAGCTAGAACCGATCATCTCTAGAGCAGACAACAGATCAAGATGCATATATGAAGTAGAGCCTAACATGTCTAGGGCAAACACTAGAACAAGGAACTGTTGCAGGACTTCTAACAGAAAAAACAAGAACACGTACTGGACAACAGCCGGAGCAAAGGCACTGGACTTGGGGTCGGTGTCCTCCATGTCATCGAGGAGGTTGTCGACGTCGGGGAAGTAGTCGTCGGAGTCCGGGGTGTCCGTGACGAAGAAGTCAGTAGTCGCGCAGAGCGCTCCCCAAAAGCCTTATCACCCTTCTCCCGTACAGGACTCAAGGCAGCGCCGGGAGCTGAAGGGAACGAGGGAGACAAAACAAACAGACAGCAGCCGAAGGGTGCAGCGTTCGTATTCAATATCCACTACAGCAAAAACTTTTCAGCTCTCGAGTGACCTTTCGTATACCCGTAGTGCGTGGCAAAAATTTAGACATCGGCTCGGCTCATTCCGCAACCCGCGGCGCGTCGTGACGAGGCGGGCGGCGGAGGAGGAGCACGCGTGGATGTCCCTCTTGTTCTCATGCTCATACAAGTGGGGAAGGAGTCTCCCTTATAAAGAGGTCCAACCCCCTCTAAACTAGCAATGTGGGACTAAACTTTAGTTCCACCTCTTGCCTTGCACGAATGGGCTGCGTGGGCCTCTAGGATTTATTAAGAATTTCTGAAACTGCTATTGGGCTAGGCCCAAAATAGACAAAATTCCAGCAACTTTCACACTCCGGTAGAAAAGTACTTGGCTGATTTGAAGCACATACAGAAACCTATTGACAGGTCACCGGCAACTCCAAGGGCTCGCCCAACTGCTTGGCAGCCACCACCGAATGATCATGTTAAGATTAATGTCGATGCGGCTGTGCCGCGTGCTGGTGGAAGGGGGGTTGTGGGAGCCGTTTGCCGCGATGCATCGAGTGTGTATTTGGGGGCCTCGGCAGTTGTCTTCAACAACATAGAGGACCCGGAGGTGCTTGAAGTTCTAGCTACCAGGGAAGCGCTGGCGCTTGCCGAGGACTTGTACGAGCAGAAAGTTTTCATCGCCTCAGATTGCATGACAGCGGTGGAGGCGATCAAAGGAGGAACGGCAACAACATATGGAGCAGTGGTACATGAAATAACGGATAGAGCTCGTTTTTCTTTTCGTGTTCTTTTAGTCATGAATTTAGATCCTCGAACTTTGAGGCTCACAATCTCGCGAAGCATGCATTAACGTTGGGGACCAGCCGCCATGTCTGGTTAGGCCACCCCGGCGATCTTTTGTTCGTCCCTGTAAACATTGTGACGGTTGAATAAAAGTTTCGTGAGTTTGTCTCAAAAAGAAGTACTTTCATTCCTTTGCCGCCAGGAGTCTGCCTTCTTAAAACGTTTGGGTTTGGTTTCCCTGTTCTGGCCGGAAAAAACATGGCTTGGGCAAACGCCATCTGTATGTCTTTTCTTGTGATGGTGGATTTCCATCGCACTCGATAGTATCAGCTTCCCTCAAATAAGTATTAAAATAATCATGCCCCAACAAAGCACCAGTAGTAGTATATGTGTTCTTGAATGGCATAGCACGGGAAGAACGGCGTCTCTTTGTGATAATAGAAGTTCATTCCGAGAAGACTCCCACGGGTATCAATAAGAGGGGCTTCAACCCGAGGCCTGGTGATTTTACAAGTGCAAATCATAAGTGCTTTGCAATCAAGTTTGCTTTGGCGCAACAAATGCTCCCCCATCGTGGCCATTATATTGAATCCATAAAAAAGGAATCCCGCAGCTATTACATCCATTCCATGTGTACGAAGTGGTTGTGGCAGGACCTTCAGTGCAAGAAGATCCCAACACCTCACGATGTCAACAAAAGCCAGGTTGTACTCTAAATTGCACATTTCAATATCCCCATGACTCGAAATCCATTTCGAAGGCACACTTCAATCCTCAAGTTAGATTAATCTTGTGAACATCGCCAGAAAGCTCTAACCAAACTTGCTGAAGTGACGATTGTTGCAGTGGACGCATTGCACTTTGTAACAAACCCCGTGCAAGCGAAATATGTTGCATCTCCGTCGAATGAAGCCAGCAGGACAACACACTCCGGGAAATCCTTGAAGCAACGACTTTAGGGATTTTAGCCCATATCTCGAATAAATCTTCAAGGAAATTAAGCACACTTGTATATTCTTGTCTTGTAGCACCTGGCTACCTGCATCAAACCTATGCTGCTTTTATGGATCAGAACCCTTTGCATGAATGGAGTCATTTTCTGGCACTAACAAGGATAGCTGTTCATTCATTCCAACAAAGTTCCGATCAAGATCCACAAGCTGTCCTCCGACTACAGCTTGAGGCTAGGGTCATATTTATGCAAACTTTTCGGAATGCTTCCATGTCAATGCTTGAGGTTGCCTTCCTGGTTAAATGGGATCTTGACCAGAGGAAGTTGGCCATGGCTGCTGCCATGCAGTCCTTTTCTCTATTTTGTTCCTTTTGTGAATATTTCGTATCGAGTTTTTTTTGCTTTTCTCCCATCTTAACGAAAATTGGCAGAGTACCTGCCTGTTATGTTGATTTTTTTTTCAGTTAATGTTGGGATATTAATGAATTTATGTCTTTATGATATAACCTTATAGGAGGCCTTAGTTTTCTCTAGTAATTAAGCATTTTGGATTTACTTTCTGCTGCTACAGGACTGCAAGCGCAAGTCTGGAGAGGGATCAGAGAGCCATAAACAGAAGAAACAAACTTCAGTCGTCACTGGATTCTAGTGGGAGGCATGTCCCAAAAGCCACTAACAGTAGGATGAGCAAAGGCATGAAAGGAATGTTAAAACGTGAGTCATTGGTTCCGTATATCCGGCTTCTTCCTTTTCGTGCAGATGAATATGTTGCTCTAATAGAACACTCGCAGTTCCGCTGAATCATGTTCGTTAATAATTGCAGTTCATGCGGTTCAGGCGGCGTACGCTGCTGCTGAGGAAAAACGGTGCGCTCTTGAGGAGGAACAGTTTGGTACACTTCCTGATCGAGATGCTTCGGCCGGTACCTTTGAAGAGAGACAGTTTGGTTATTTGGTAGGACGTGGTCAAGAGTACCATCGAACCTGCACCAATATAACCAGAGATCTGTCTTCCATTGTCGTCTCGATTGCGTTGTTTGATGGTAATAATTGTGCTGTTATATATGTACAGTACTTATTATGAGCTGTCCTAATTTGTATTTGGTCATGCTCACTTGTGATAATTTAAATCATGTTCTTGTGCAGGAGATAAGATGTTATTTGCGTGCTCGGGCATATGTGTATCTTACGGGTCAACTCAATTTCAGCTAACAAGATTTGCGACTTCAGCACATTTGGTTACTGCATATAATGATAACATGAATAGGGATGATAATTTGAGGGTTGGTGCTACTAATCAATTATTGTAATGCAATGACATAAGGGTTTTTGGGACTGTATGATCGAGACATTGCTATTGTCACGTCCGTGGACTGTATGAACGACAGAAGCTCTACCTGCCTCCTCTGGTTCGCGTATACTAGCTGCTGGCCACGGTTTCACGTCCGCCAGTTTGATGGCCATGCGTGGGTCTGTCTGTATGGATCATCCCAGCAGGTGGATTTCTGATGATGGACAACATATCACAGAGGTATATAATGTATCACTGTGTGCAACAAAGTAAATGTGCCGTATTTCCTTTATAAACCCTACAACTTTACTTCTGTGATTCTGTCTTAGGCTGCACTAGGAGGGCCACTGATATCAGATGATGGAAGATTTCTTGGCATGAACCTTGACAATAAGGAGTGTGAAGCGAACGCGACATATTCCTTTTTCATGTCAGGGGACTTACTTTATCAACGTTTGAAGTATTTTCAGATACTCGAGTATGTCTTTTACACTTCTAGTACTCCCTCCGTCCGGAAAAACTTGTCATTAAAATGGACAAAAAGGGGTGTATCTAGAACTAAAATACATCTAGATACATCCCCTTTTATTCATTTTGATGACAAGTATTTCCGGATGGAGGGAGTATATGTGAGCTGTGTCTTCCCCAGTTAGTTTATTCATGTATGTTCAAAACCCCTATCTTGTTCCGTTTTCTCGTTTATAAGTAAGTAGGCCATTTTTATTATACTAACTGCATTGGACCTTGGTAATATCTGCGTCAGACCACATCTCCTGTTGGTAATTTAGTTCACTTGCTTAATGTTGGAGCTAATATACTTCTCTAAAACGAAGAGTGTAAACAGCTCTTTTGGTCTGGACAGGATGCGCAGTGCAACTCTGGACATCTGAAATATGTCTGATATCCTCTCATTTCTTCTGTTGAAATTTTGTAAGCATGATTTAAGGTCTTCTTTTAAAATTTATTTCCTTCTGTAAGATTTGGTGTGACTGCTGTTTTTGCTGTCTCTAGTTCCTGGTGTGTTATATTATTTATTTATCACAACAACTCTATTCTGTTCTGTTGCAGTCCTGAAGAATTCGACATCCGCGCATATTCATTACCTTCAGGTGTATCTACCATAGTCCCTTCAGGTGTGAATGAACAATCTTGCAAGTCATCATTCTAAATGTTACCAATTGATCTCTCGGAATGTTATGTGAACGTCATTATACATATCATTTGAGTACTAATAGTAATAAATTTATTCCATCAGGATTTCGGAAATCTATTAACTGGTTAAAATCTCAGGGCTATCCCATGCCACCACCACTTGTGCTCGAATGTAAGTGATTGATTTCGCTCTTGCTTACTTTTCCGTTGTGCTTTATAGCTAACTCCTGAGTTTGTTTCTTTAACCAGTCGATGGAGAATTGCTTGATCATTTTGAAGAGCAATTTGGTGAATTATGTGCTTGGAAAGGGTATCCTTCCGATGTAATGCCCCATCGTTCTGTGGAGTTTTGTGTCTGGAAATCACTTAGGAAAAAAGTTGTTTCTGATATATCCCGGCGTGTGGTCTCACTTTCTTCATTTGAAGGTGATTTTAAGAGTTATATGCTCATTAATTTTCAATGATAATATTTGTTCGTCAGTAACAAATGATTGAAACAACGATGTGCAGGATACTCGAGGTGTTTTTCATGCACGGGCTTGTTTATCAAGTGGCCTGGAAGCAGAGGAACACGCTCAGTCATTCTGACTTCGGCCAGTTTGGTTACAAGTCGTCGTAATGTAGACAACATTGATAATGATTTGAGGGTTGGTGCTCCTAATAATTTCTTGTGGCATTTTAAGTTATATGATGGTTAACTGAGATCACTTTAGCATTGCATATTGAGGTGTTTCTCCCCCCGAAACAACGTGCCAATGGGAGACTGGAATTTTATAACTTAAACTATAACATCGCTATTGTCAGTGTGGAGAAGAGTTTCCGTTGTATTCGTCCAGAAGATATTTTCAATACAGTGCAACGGTCATCAGAAAGGTCAGTAGTAGCTATAGGACGTGAAGCTAATGAAGGACTATTAATGGCCTCGCGTGGTGAAGTGAAACGTAGAAACAAGGATAGTGAACTTGATGGCAGAGCTCTTAAGCTGTCAACATGTAAAATCAAGAAGGTACAGCGGTGTGAATTTCTCTTACTGTTTCCCACAAATCTCTTACCGTAATGTTGCATGGTAGGCAGGCTAGAAAGTAAAACCAAGTTATCTCTTCAATCACAATGCATGTGATGAACTATATCTCTGGACTTACTACTTCTCCACTAAATCCGGGCTTCTATTTATATTTTCACACTAACTATATTGCGATTGGAGGCCCTGTTATTAATTTTGGTGGGAATCTCGTCGGTATGAACTTCTATGATGGACGTGAAGAAACTCCTTTCCTGCCAAGGAGTAAGGTTGTCGACGTTTTAAAGAAAAATATTGGCCTCCCGCTACCATCGGAAAGGTATTTTTCTCTTTCTGTGTTTCAATGCTAGATGTAATTGGTATGCATATACTCATTCTGCTAACTGACATTGAAAGAAATATGTTGGATGACAGAGGATTGAACCAGCCTGAGGAAATACAGGGAGGGTGGAAGGAAAATAGGTATTCTTTCTCTTTCTCAGTGCCATTTGTTTGTGGTAGCATATACTGTTTTATTCAACTTTGAACTTACATTGGAAAACAAAATGTCGGATACTAGGTGACCCGTGCCTGCGCCATATTGGTATCATGGTGTACTTGAGGTGGATAGGTGGATTTTACCGGACCTTCATGGAAGGAGTCTCCAATAGAGAGTCACTCATGATGTTGGATTGATCAAGAAAGTATTGTATTCTGCTCATCTTAGCAAGTATCTAATGGACCTGTAGTGTTGGGTTTATTCTATTGGGTTGATCTAGAAGTATTTGACAGAACAGTAGAACTGATTATTACTATGTGACTGAATGAACCCAGCTGTTGCACTTTACAAGTTGGCTCGAATGTTTGACTTGAGCTAAATGCACCCAGTTTGTCACAATGTTATCAGGTTTATTTTGATTGGCATTATGATTGCTTTTTCATTGTTGGAAAGGCAACACTTTTTATTGATTATTTTATTATTGTTGTTGTTGGAATCAGAGATATTTCTTTTCTTGCAATCCAATACTTCCTCTATAACACTATGCTCCCTAGTTTTAAAGAGCCCACATTCAATTGAAGTCTCCAGTTGAGCTTGGGTCACTCGATTTTGACTGGGTCAACAATTTCCCAAAGGTCTCTTATTTAATTATTTTATACTATACACCATGCTTCCTAATTTTGAAGACATCACAAGTAATTAAGGTCTTCAATTTAGATTGAGTCACTTGATTTTGACTAGGTCAACAATTTCTCAAGGAGCTCTTCATTCAGTTATTTTAATTCACTATGTTCCATAATTTTGAAGTTTTTTTTCATTTAACTGAAGTATCTAATTTTGGATTTGGTTTATGATTTTGACCGGACCAACGTTTACAAATCAATAAACAACAATCGGCCTATAAAAACATATCACCTCCCCTACCGGCAACCTACCACCACCTAGAAAAGAGAAGTATCACCATGTGGCACTGTAGCACCAATATAGTACATGCAGTCACCGACACAAAAAAATTCCCCCATAAATATAGGTTGGTTGCGGATAACACAGAATCACACCTTGAAAGGCCCACCAAATCACCGCATTATAAATAAAAATAAAGCACACTCCATCATCTCCCCCACCCGCCAAACTAAATATTTCAACAACTTCAAAATATAAGGAGTATTAGTTTTTTGAAAAGTCAAAATTTTATAACTTTGACCAAATTCAGAGCAAAAACTATCGACATCCATAATATTAAATAAAAAGAATGAAAATTCATTTCATGATGAATCTATATCATACCGATTTTATATTATGGATTTTAATATATTTCTCTACAAATTTGATCAAACTTAAAAGGTTTGACTTTTCATACACCTTATATTTTGAAGAGTAAGTAATTTTTTAAGAAACCCAATAGCACCAACTACGCAGCAAAGCGCGCACAACCCTTCTAGGATTGACTATATGTGACAGACATGCGGGATAAACAGGAGGCACACATGACACATCAACACCATCCATCAGTGGCGGTGAAAATGGTGTATAAGCTAGGCCCTGATGATCGATCCATGATGGATTTCATGATAGTCCCCCTTTGTTCATCATAATGAGGCTGCCAATTTGACAACCATCCTTATGTTGCTGGTCCGTGACGGTTTCCATGACAAACCAGAGAAAACCGTCATTATCGATGACGGTTTTCAAGAATGTCACTAGAAATCCGTCATGATTAACATGTTTTTTTGTAGTGAAAGAAGAATAGATTGGAAGTTTATCGCAAAAAAGTACCAAATCATTCAAACCTGGTGCATCTGACTCATAAAATCAAAAGTACCTCAAGTGATGTAGGGCGAAACCCTACGTGGGCGATCTTTCACGTTGGAGCGGATCCTACGGGGAAATCACGAAGAACGAGTGGAAGAACACGAGGAAATCACGGGGAAGAACAAGGGACAACACTCAACCGACAAGAAAACAATCACACAAGTGCTAGATTATCAAACACATAGAGTGGTACAAGGTTCAAGATCAACAAAGGTAAGGATACACGAGTAGCCGTTCTTCTCCGCGAGGAGGTCTTGATGGGGTCCGCCCTAGAAGGGGGTCTTGGATCCGCGTGGGGATCTTCTCCGTAGAGGTCCTGATCTCCGAGGAGAAGTAGCCACGGGGATGAGCAAAGGCTCTCACACCGAAATATGAGCAAATCCAAAGCTAACCCTAGAAAGGATGAGGGGAAGGTCTATTTATAGTCTAGGACCTCCAAGGGGTAAGTTGGGGCGAACGAGTACATGGGCCTCGCCCAAAACGCTACACACACAGCAGGGCGGTAGTACTGTTCTCTGTATGGTAGTACCGCTTTCAGCAGTAGTACCGCTTGGTGGGCGGTAGTACCGCTCGACGCCGCTCGATTCTCGGAGTGTGTCGGGTTTTGCGGAAGTAGGCCGGATGGAGAGCGGTAGTACCGCTTGGTTCGGCTCAGCGGTAGTACCGCTTGGCTTGAGCGGTAGTACCGCTTGGCTTGAGCGGTAGTACCGCTCGCTGGGCGGTAGTACCGCTTGGCTTGAGCGGTAGTACCGCTCCCTCTGGACTCTGCAGCTCCTCCTCTTGCTCTTGGTGTCCATCTTGGGCTGCAGCTTCTCCTAGGTTGGTTCCTTGGTACCTAAGCATGCACAACATTCCGGATTGAGGTAGTAGCCATGTCTCGAGAGGGTCATATGATATTTCACTAAGGAGAGAAGTCACCTCGGTCTCGAGAGCTCGAGCTCGTGCTCTAGTCATGGGTCCTCTTGGCTCTTGATGAGACGGTTGTGGATGCATGGGGATGATCGTGGGATGCTCCGCATCATCTCCCCTTGGGAGAGATCCGACCTCGGATCAAAAGCTTCATCTCCATGGAAAGGTGCGAGGTCCTTGACGTTGAAGATGTCGCTCACGTTGTACTTGTCGCGAGGTATGTCGATCTTGTAAGTGTTGTCGTTGTAGCGTGCTAGTACCTTGAAAGGTCCATCGGCTCGAGGGAGAAGTTTGGACTTGCGTTCTTTGGGGAAGCGGTCCTTGCGAAGGTGTAGCCATACTAGATCACCAATGTTGAAGACGATGGGTTGCTTGTTGGCGTTGAGCTTGTTTGCATGGCGTTGTACTTGGCGCTCGATGGTGTGCCTTGTATCTTCGTGCATCTTCTTGATGTAGCTTGCTCGTTCACTTGCATCCATGTTGGTGCGCTCTTGGAGAGGAGGTGGTAGAATGTCCAATGGGGACAACGGGTTGAAACCGTAGACGACCTCGAAGGGGGACTTGCCGGTAGTTGAATGTCTTGCACGATTGTAGGCATACTCGGTGATGGGTAGACATGCTTCCCACTCCTTGATGTTCTTCTTGATCATGACACGAAGTAGAGTGGATAGTGTGCGGTTCGTCACCTCCGTTTGGCCGTCGGTTTGAGGATGGTATGCCAAGGAGAACAAGAGCTTGATTCCGAGCTTGGCACATAGGGTCTTCCAAAAGTAACTCAAGAACTTGACGTCACGATCGGAGACGATTGTCTTTGGTACGCCATGGAGTCGCAAGATTTCCCTACAAAAGAGATTTGCAACATGTGAAGCATCGTCTATCTTGTTGCAAGGAATGAAATGTGCCATTTTAGAAAATCTATCCACAACAACAAAGACGGAATACTTGCCATTTTGAGTCCTAGGCAAACCAAGTACAAAATCCATACTAATGTCTTCCCATGGTTGATATGGAATAGGAAGAGGCATGTAAAGACCATGAGATTGAGCTTTAGACTTAGCTTTGCGACATGTGTAGCATCGGTTGGTGAAGCGTGAGACGTCGCGGAACATCTTGGGCCAAAAGTAGTTGTTGGAGAGTGCGGCGAATGTCTTGTCGCGTCCAAAGTGTCCCATGAGGCCGCCTCCATGAGCCTCTTGCAAAAGGAGCAAACGAAGAGAAGACTCGGGAATGCAAAGTTTGTTAGCTCTCATAAGGTAACCATCCTTGATGTAATATTGTTCCCAAGACGTGTCGCCAAACACTTAGCATAAGGAGAAGCAAAGAGGGATCATGCTCATACAAGTCTTTTATATGCTCAAAACCAATAACATTCAACTCAAGTTGAGTGACAAGCATGTTTATGCGTGAAAGCGCGTCGGCAACTACATTTTCTTTACCCTTAATGTACTTGATCACGTAAGGAAAAGATTCAATGAATTCAGTCCATTTGGCATGACGCTTGTTCAATTTAGTTTGACCTTTGAGGTACTTAAGCGTTTCATGATCGGTATGGATGACAAACTCATGCGGTCTAAGGTAATGTTCCCAAACATGTAGCACACGCACTAAAGCATACAATTCTTTGTCATAGATGGGATAATTAAGTTGACCACCGGAGAGTTTTTCACTAAAATAAGCAATGGCTCGTTTTTCTTGCATCAAAACTCCGCCAATTCTGGTACCACTTGCATCACAATGAACCTCAAAAGTTTTGTCAAAATTGGGCAAAGCAAGAATCGGAGCATGAGTAAGCAAAGACTTGAGCTCATCAAAAGCGGTTGATTGCAAAGTTCCCCAAACAAAGGGAGTATTCTTCTTGCTCAAAGCATGCAAAGGAGCGGCAATTGTGCTAAAATCTTTCACAAAGCGACGATAGAAACCCATAAGACCAAGAAAACTTCGCACTTGTTGCAAATTGGTGGGTTGGGGCCAAGTTTTGATTGCTTCAATTTTAGATTCATCAACATGGACACCCTTTGAGGAAACAACAAAACCCAAGAAAACCACTTTGTCGACTCCAAAAGTGCATTTTTTCAAGTTTGCATAAAGGCTTTCCTTCATAAGAGTTTGCAACACAGATTTTACATGATTGATGTGCTCTTTCATGGTTTTGCTAAACACAAGAATATCATCAAAGTAAACCACAACAAAGACTCCAATATAAGGACGAAGCACATGATGCATAAGACGCACAAAAGTACCGGGAGCTTCCGAAAGACCCATAGGCATCACTAACCACTCATATAAACCAAATTTGGTTTTGAAAGCAGTTTTCCATTCATCACCCTCTTGTATGCGTATTTGATAATAGCCACTTTTAAGATCAATTTTTGAGAAAAAGTTGGCTCCACTAAGTTCATCAAGCATGTCATCTAAGCGAGGAATGGGATGCCTATATCGAACGGTAATAGCATTGATAGGTCTACAATCGGAACACAAGCGGAAACTTCCATCGGGCTTAGGCACAAGAATAACCGGAACGGCACAAGGGCTTAAGCTTTCACGTACATGACCGTTGTCGATGAGTTGTTGTACTTGCCGTTGAATCTCCTTGGTTTCTTCCGGATTGACTCGGTATGGAGCTTTGTTTGGTAGCGGCGCTCCGGGGATGAGGTCGATTCGATGCTCAATGCCTCTAAGAGGAGGTAGACCCGGAGGTAGCTCATCGGGAAAACATCTTGAAATTCCTGCAAAAGAGATTGAAACACCAAAGGTAGCTCGTGAATGGTGTTAGTTTTTGTTTCTCCATCCTTGCACACAAGGACAAAGTGCATCACACTCGATGGGTGCTCACACACTTCTCTCATTGGTGGCAAATAGAATGAGGTTTTTCTCTCTAGGCGAAGAGTCTCTCAAATTTGGCTTGTGGCTCTCACTCACTTTTGGGTGGATCACTTTCTCACTCTTTTCTCTATGATGTGTGGCTTGCTTGTCGGCTATCACTTGACTAGGAGACATAGGTCGTAGCACATATTCCTTCCCTTTCATCTTGAAGCTATAGTGATTGGTTCGCCCATTGTGGATGACACCACGGTTGAATTGCCATGGTCGACCAAGAAGGAGGTGGCAAACGGTCATTGGGACCACATCACACTCCAAAGTGTCTTCATAAGCACCAATTTTGAAGGATACTTGGACCGTATGCTCGACTCGTATAGTGCTTGGAGTCACTTAGCCATTGAACCTTGTAGGGTGTGGGTGCTTCCTCTTGACCAATTGTAGCTTGGAGCATAGTTCTTCACTTGCCAAGTTGTGGCAACTACCTCCATCGATGATGACCTTGATGGACCGTCCATTGATGCGGCTTTTGTGTGAAAGATGTGGCATCGTTGGTCTTCTTCTTGTTGATGTTGAAGAGTCAAGACCTTGGAGACAACGAGGCGGGCTCGAATCCTCATCACAAAAGACTTGATCATCTTCATCTTCATTCACTTGCCGGTGCATGGCCACTTGCTCAAGGGCTTCCATTTCCTCTTCACTCATGGAGTCATATGTGCCATCGTCGTTGAGGATCATGGTGCGCTTGTTGGTGCATTCGTATGACTTGTGGCCTCGGCCGCCGCAAGTGAAACACTTGAAGGAGCTTGTCTTGATTGTCTCCTCGGTCGGAGTAGAGGATGAAGCACGCGGCTTGAGGTTTCTTGTAGTAGGAGGAGGACGACTTGAACTTGTCGATGTCTTCTTGTAACTTGACTTGTCGTCGGTTCTTGAAGAAAACTTGGTTGATGTAGATGTTGGAGGAGTCGTTGAAGCTTGGTTGTTGGAGAAGCCGTAGGTCTTGGATGAGTACTTGGCGTACTTGAAGTCATCTTGTACTTGGCGTTCCGCCTTTGTAGCTTGATGTACGAGCTCAATGAGGGATGAGTATGGTTGGAAGTCGGCGATCTTCTTGATGGGATGATTGAGTCCGTTCAAGAAACGTGCCATAGTTTGCTCATCATCTTCCTTGACATTGGCTCGAATCATGGCTATCTCCATCTCCTTGTAGTATTCTTCAACGCTCTTTGTTCCTTGCTTGAGTATTTGGAGTTTCTTGAAGAGGTCGCGGTTGTAGTAGGTTGGCACAAAACATGCTCGCATGACATCCTTCATTTGAGCCCAAGTGGTGATTGGAGGTTCACCTCTTGCTTGTCGTCGCTCAATGATTTGTTCCCACCATATGAGCACATAATCTTGGAACTCAAGTGATGCCATAGTGATTTTCTTCGCTTCATCGTAGTTGTGCAAACGGAAGATTTTGTCAACCTTCAATGCCCATGAGAGGTAGTCTTCGGGGTCATTGCTTCCATTGAACTTTGGCATGGTGAATTTTAGCTTGCCGTAGCGTTGCTCTTCATTGTGTTGTTGGCGATGTTGATGATGACGTCCTTGACGTGGAATGTACTCGTCTTCATGTTGCTCTTGGCGCGGAGGAAGACCATGATCAACTTGCTCTTGTTGAACTTGATGTTGAGGTGGAGCTTGACGAGCTTGTGGAGGAGCTTGAGGAACTTGACGTTGTACATGAGGTTGGTAGTTCCTCTCTTGGATTTCTTCTCAAGGGCTTCCTCTTGATTGCGCCATTCGCGATTGCGGTTGGCGAAGGCTCTACTTGATTCTTGAAGGCACGTTGCGCCTCAAGAGCTTGCGCTTCACGTTGTTGTTGTTGAAGACGTTGAGCCTTGGCGTCTTGTTCGTCTTGGTGACGACGTGCTCTTTCTTCCTCTTGTTGGCGCATTTAAGACGTTGTCGTTCTTGGGCTTGAGCAAAAGCCTCTTGGTTTGATTGAGGACGAGGAACTTGATCATCAACTTGCTCTTGTGAATGCTTGTCATGTAGCGGGTTGCGAGATGCATGACGGTCTTGGCGCGCGGCTCGTCGAAGAGTGTTCGATGACGGTGTACTTGAGTCATAGAATGTGTCGTCGGAATGTCGACTCGAGCGGCTCCGTCTTGATGATGAAGAAGTGGAATGATGCCGTTTTCTCATCAACGCGCGGATCTCGTCCATTCTTGCATCATTCTCTTCCTTGTGAGCTTCGAACTTGTTGTCGAAGTAGTCTCTTGTACGTTGCTCGGAGAGTCGCAAGTCGATGGCGAGGTTGTCGATGCGGTCGCTCATTGCTTGTTGTTCTTGGTGCAACGCTCGTTGTGCACCAAAGAGGTGGCTCTTGGTGATGTATGAGGACATGTCGTCGTCTTGCTCGATGAAGAGTGGGTTGGTAGAAGAACTTGGCCTATCCATCATTCCAAACAAGATGTGAGTGGTAGAACGGAAAAGAACTTATACCAATGTACCTTTGACCGATGTTGAAAATGAATCAAGTTCACTCAAATGCGGACAATGAAATAGCACTCTTGGTACCGATTCTTGTCGGTTCTCACACCTACACAAATGAAAGCTTATGGTGGAGCTCGGTTAGGATGGTGGCACAAAATTTGATGCGATTGTAAGTGAGACTCAATAAAGTTGAAAAAGATTCGCAAATTCGCAAATGTAACAAGTAGACCAAGCAAGTAGTGGTACACGGAAACACACACGCAAATAGATAAGTGGGATTGTGCAAACCAAAAGTGAGCCAAAATGTGGAAACCACGAGAATGCTCTTGTTGCACAATACTAGAGAGACGCTAGCACGATTGCACAAAAGGCGGATACGCGAACTTGTGCACAACCTATTAGGCAAAAATGCAACGATCTCTATCCCAAGTATGCTATATGTATGATATTTCGGTGCTATGATCCAAGATGATCGGATATGACAATCTTAATGTTGTATGATGCTATGGTTCTTGCTTATAAGCTCTTTGCTTATCTTTCCTCTTTGCTTAAAAGCTTGGGTGGCTCTTTCACTTTTGAGCTCTTTTCTTATGCAAACTTCACGAACCAAGATAGCAATTGTGTATGCTATGACAACATTGTGACACACAAGTTGATCGCAAGATATGCACCACTATGGTATGCTATGTATGCTATGGAGTATGATCACTAATGTGCACAAGTCACGTTGCCGGCAATACTCAATGGCTAGTCTCGATGGGTAAGCAACGCAAAAGTAAGGCTATGTGGTTATCAATGCAATTGCGAGAGATGACAAAGATGTCGTCGAGGTTACCGTCCTTGACGATGATGAGTCCTTGGCGAAGATGAGTGGTGGTGATGTTGACGTCGAACCGTACCTATATAGCCGAAACACAATAGGACACGGGAACCACAACCCAAATTCTCAAAGACCAAAAGCGAAAATGTGGTAGCGGAAAGTGGAGGTGGTATAGTGGATGATGTGGTTTAAGCCCTAGGCAAAGATGCCGATGTTAGGAAAATTTGATGGTGTCAAAAGGTGGTGAAACCAAGGTGAGGACTTCGGGCACGTCGATAGCTTCAAAACGAGCCAAAGAACACTCAAATCGGAGTTCGGAGTTAAAAGTTATGATGAAAATGATGAAAGTTGGAAGGCTGAAACTGGTCAGGGCGGTAGTACCGCTGGGGAGGGCGGTAGTACCGCTCGTGTCGGGATTTTTCGACTATTTCGGTTGAACGGGGTCTAGCGGTAGTGCCGTTCTCAGCGGTAGTACCGCTAGGAGGGCGGTAGTACCGCTCTCAGTGGTAGTACCGCTAGGAGGGCGGTAGTACCGCTCGTGTCGGGATTTTCTCGATTGTTCGAATCGTTGCGCGATTTTGGGGCGGAAATGGGTGATTTCGGGGTCAAAATTCGATGGATTTTGTGGATGGAAAGAGGTGAAACTTGGAGAGATGCTAGATCGACTCGAAACCAAGCAAATCCACGGATCAAAATCAACAAAATTTCATCACACTAACAAATCACAAAAAAAATTTGGGGCTATTTTTGTGGGGAATTTTCGGAATTAGGACAAAAACAACAAAATCAAGCTAGAAAAAGAGGGGTAGGGTGTAACGCCCTCGATGCGGCTATATCTCCCACGTGTCGAAGCACGACTTAGAGGCATAACCGCATTGAAAGCAATGTCGCAAGTGAGGTAATCTTCACACAACCCATGTAATACATAAGGGAAAAGATACATAGTTGGCTTACAATCGCCACTTCACACAATACATGGGTAAAACATTACATCATACAGATACAATCAAGGTCCGACTACGGAACCAAAAATAAAAGAAGACTACCCTAAATGCTACACAGATCCCCGATCGTCCCAACTGGGCTCCACTACTGATCAACTGAAACGAAAACAACACAAAGAACAAGATCTTCATCGAGCTCCTCATTGAGCTCGGGTCCATCACCTGCACGGTTTCATCGACACCTGCAAACTGGTTTTGGAAGTATCTGTGAGTCACGGGGACTCAGCAATCTCACACCCGCGAGATCAAGACTATTTAAGCTTAAAGGTAGGACAGGGTAGTGAGGTGGAGCTGCAGCAAGCGACTAGCATATATGGTGGCTAACATACGCAAAAGAGAGCGAGAAGAGGAGGCAAAGCACGGTCGAACAACTATGATCAAGAAGTGATCCTGAACTCCTACTTACGTCAAACATAACCCAGAAACCGTGTTCTCCTCTCGATCAACCCCGAAAAGAGACACTCACGGTTACGCACACGGTTGGTGTATTTTAATTAAGATCAACTTCGGGTTTTCTACAACCGGACATTAACAAATTCCCATCTGCCACATAACCGCTGGCACGGCTTTGAAAGTTCAAAACCCTGCAGGGTGTCCCAACTTAGCCCATGATAAGCTCTCGTGATCAACGAAGGAATAGACCTTCTCCCGGAAGACCGATCAGTCTCGAATCCGGCTACAAGACATTTCACAGCAATAAAACAAGACCAGAAGACCTCCGGCGTCGACACACCTCGATAGTAGCAGCAGTATCTCGTCTCGAGCCACGACCGGATGAGCGAGACGACGGCAACCGACGATACCCCAAGTTGCCTCGGCGGCACCGCAAGTGGCTCTAGTTTGGACCAACACTTAGACAAGCATTGGCCCGGGGTAAATAAAGATGACCCTCGGGATGCGCGACTCCCAAGGGAAAAAGGCTAGGAGGCAAATGTAAAACCAATGTTGGGCCTTCTTGGAAAAGTCTTATTCAAAGCGAACTGTCAAGGGGTCCCATAAATCACCCGACCGCGTTAGGGACGCAAAAATCCGGGAACATAACACCGATATGACGGAACTAGGCGGCAAGAGTGGAACAAAACACCGGGCATAAGGCCGAGCCTTCCACCCTTTACCAAGTATATAGATGCATTAATTAAATAAGATATATTGTGATATCCCAACAAGTAAACATGTTCCAACAAGGAACAACAACTCCATGTTCCAACAAGGAACAACTTCATCTTCACCGCAACTAACAACGCTATAAGAGGGCTGAGCAAAGCGGTAACATAGCCAAACAACGGTTTGCTAGGAAAGGATGGTTAGGGGCTTGACATGGCAACATGGGAGGCATGATAAAGCAAGTGGTAGGCATCGTAGCATAGGCATAGCAAAAGAGCGAGCATCTAGCAAGCAAAGATAGAAGTGATTTCGAGGGTATGGTCATCTTGCACGAAATCCCAAGGAAGAAGAACGAATCCATGAAGAAGACAAACGGACGAAGTCGAATGAAACCTCACAACTCCGAACGAACCCGAAGCTAACGAGAGAAGCAAACCGAAAGAAGCAAACAACAACATAGTAAACACACAATCATGAACATGGCATGATGCACAAACAAATATGATGCATGTCCGGTTTAATGAGGCATGGCATGGCAAAGTGCAACAAACAACACTACAAATTAAGTGGAGCTCAATATGCAACGAGTTGCATATTGACAAAACACCACAACACTTATTTAGTTCTCTCTCGGTTAGGTACACAACAATATTAAATGTTGTTAAACATGGCAAGAGGTGGAGCATAATGAAACTAACTATTTAGGCAAGTTTAAATGAGGCCGAAATAACAAACAACAATTCGGAAAATCCTCATATGCAAATTATGGATTCGGTACAGATCTGACCTAAAGCATATTTTAGAGTTGTTAAACAGCAAAATAAAGTGGACCATGTTAATCTAGGCATTTTTCTACCCCATTTACATATATAATTTATTTAAAATGGAGCTACGGTTATTTAGTTATGAAATAAATCATTTTAGCATGGCATTTAAGCAAATTAATGCAAACAACAATTTAAACATTTTAAACATGGATGAAAATGGCAAATTATTAATCTACACAATATTCTGAGCATATTACATATAAAGTTTGTTAGAATCCGAGCTACGGTTGATGAGTTATTAAATGCATGAAGAACAAGGGGTTTTCTGTAAAACGGTAATTCTCTGGATAATAGATAAATTCGCAGAACGGAAAAAAAATAAGCACGGGCCAAATCTAGGATCTGGCCCAACAGAGCACAGAGGCGGGGGAGCTGCTCACATAGCCTCATGGGCGGTCGGTCTTGGGAGGAGGGCAGCAGCCGGCAGGGGCGACTGGCCGAGGGAGGCGGCTGGCTGGGCCACGCAGCCAAGGCTGGGCTGGGCTCACGCGAGGCGAGGCGGTCAACGGGCGCTGGCGAGATCGGGCTCCTCCCGATCTTGCCAGGCGGCGCGGCCGGCGCTCAACGGCGAGGAGGAGGCGGAGGAGGCCCGGAGGGCGGAACGAAGCGGAGAGCCGCGGATCTGGACGGGTCCACCGGATCCGCCCATTTCCAGGCGATGGCGAGGCGGGCGGCGAGCTCGACGCCGGTGACGCACGAAGCTCCAAGGCGCGGTGGTTCCTGGGCAACAGAGAGCGAAGCGAGCGAGGCGAGAGGAACGGGAGGAGGAAGAGGGAGCGGCGGAGGGAGAAGAGGGAGGGCGCGGAGCGGGCTGGGCTGGGTCCGGCGAGGCGGTTAACGGCGGGCGGCGAGCCCGCGAGGCCGGGCGGACGGAGGCGGCGACGGATGCTCGGTCGAGGGCGGCGGAGCACGGGTCCGACCTGGCCCCAGATGGGCTCAGTGGCTGCGCCCGGGCTGGCGGGCAGTGGTGGAGGAGGGCGCTGGGGCGGCGTGGAGGCCTGGGGTGGCAGGAGCGGCGTGAGGGCTCGGTGGCGGCGGTGATGATTGGGAAGGCGCGGATTTCGAGGAGGAGGAGAGAAGGCCAAAAATGGAAGGGGCTTCCTTTTATAGGCGTAATTAGGGTTTGGGGGGTTAGGAGGGGTTTGAGGCCTCCGATCGCGATCCGACGACTCGATCGAGAGAGGGGTTAGGGGACCTAGGTGGGCTGAGGAGAGGGGGTTTTGGACTGTGCTAGAGTGGTTGGGCTGAGAGGAGAGGAGAGGAGAAGAGTGCAGCCGGCAATCGCTTTCGGAGACCGAAAACGTCCGACGTAAATACCGGCTATATCCGGTTACATATATAACGGTTGGGCGATCAAACGAACTCGAATGCGACGAAACTTGGCGGCGGCCTGTCTACACTATAATAAGACCGCATGACAAGTTGCAACCCATTCCGAGAACATTTTTATGCCACTTATAAAATAATATTTCAGAGGTGCCGCGGGCGCGTGCAAGTGTATCCGGACTCGGAACGGACAACGGAGAGAACCGGCGGAACCCGAACGGATGCAAGTTTTGAAAAACATGCGGATGAAATGCAGATGATGCCATGAGATGAGATGCATAACAAGAACAAAATGCAAAACAACAGACAAAACCCAAACACGAAGGAAAATAATAAATCACATCTCCGGAAAGGGCAAGAGTCGGAGTTACGAATATGGAAAGTTGTATCCGGGGTGTTACAACACTCCACCACTACGAGAGGATCTCGTCCCGAGATCTAGGATGGCACCGGGGGAAAAGAACGAGGAATATGAGAGGTAAAACTAAGTTGCTTCTTTGACAAACGGGTGAAACCAAAGAACCTTGAGAGGTTGAGCAAAAGAAGAAAGAAAACAACGAAGATGAACGAGAATGCAAACAATCCGTTAGAAAAGAGGAACAAGGAACATTACGATAACTCGAAGGTTGAAAAGGCATGAATCAAGAGTTTAATGGACAAGATAGAATTCGAAACCACTCCGGTTAAAACAAGATGAGAGAGGAAGAATTCGGGCAGCACTCCGATTGAGCATGGATGGAATATAACATGAACTTGAGAAGATGGGATGATACTTGATGAAATCAACAACATATTGCCTCCGGAACTATTGAAAAAAAAAACACAAGGGGTAAGAAAGATTTCAGACAGCTCTCCGGTTGAGGAAGCAGGCAAAACTTGATAAGATGAGAGAACTCGAATGAAAACATGACACTCCAGTTAAAAGGATAAGCAAGAAAAGAACATGATCTTGACGAAAGAAAGATGATGGGTCGAAGAGAGTAACATCACAATGCCTCCGGAAGAAAAATTGAAGATAGGTCATTGGAATAAAGGAATGGAGAAGAAAATGACAACTTCTACCACAAATGAGTTTGGAAAGCACCGTTAAAAAGAAGGATAGAACGGAATTGTTGGAAAACCAACCACGAAATGAATAAGCTTGTAGTGGGCTTATGGAAACATCTCCACATTATGAGGTGAGCTTCTGCCACCAACGGAAACAAACGATTGGGTTGATATCAACAAGGAGACGAGAAACTTATCTCACCGAGAGGAGAAATGAAGAACTTGGGTCCTTTATAAGCACCATAAATACCAACAATCCTTAGGGAAAGCTTTAGGTGAAATATAGTCCAAGATAAGTCCAATGAAGAGGTTGATGGATTTAAATACCTCATTCTTGACAACTTGTGAATCGTAAAACACGACCTCAAATTGTCGAGAATGACATAACACCACCTCAAGAGATAAGGTAGAAAGAATTGCATTTTGAAATGCAAGAAGAAGAATACTTGAACTCCTCAAAACAAAACATGTGTTGGAACACCATGTTTATTTGAAGTATGGCTTGGCGGATCATAACTCCGAGAGAAATCTTGAAGGCCAATTTAAGAATGAAAAGAATCCTTGGGGAAGCACTATGTAGAGCCTCCATGAAGAACTCCGGTAAGAAAAGGTTATAAAAGAAAGAGAAGTTGCAAATACAAGGTGAAGTCTTGTAGTGATAAGATGAAGCTTTGAAGTGATATAACCGAGAAAACTTGGTACTCCGGAAAGAAAGATGAACAAATGAAATCAAGAATTTTGATGAACCTCCGGAATAAGGAATTGAATCACTTGGAAGAAACAAGAACAAGAATTACATTATGCTCATCCTTCACCAATTGAATTGATGACAAGCAATGGATTTGGCATACTACTTATTCCCGTAGAAAAGATTAAGATAGATATGGCGCAAACTTGGGAAGGTCTTGATGGAACCACCCGGTAGGATTGCAAAGAACGAATGAATCTATATGATAACGAAGGAAGTGAAATCTTGAACAAACCACCATAATAATTGAGAATGAACGTAGCAAAGTCACAATTCACCGGGAAGAATTGGAAAACGAATAATGATGCTTGACAAAATTTAGATACATTAGAACGAAGAGATCATGAACTGATTAGAGGATATTTCGACGATGCACCGGTATGATTTGGAGAACGAGAGCTGAAAGCTGGAATGAATAATTCTGAGATGATGGGCTCAGAAGAATCAAACTGAAAAGACTCCTGAAATGCTCCGGGTGGGTTAAAAGAATTCTCACAATCAAAACAATTATGAGGATGGCACGAAGCTAGAACCATGAATCTTGAAGAGAAAGAAGCGAGATTTAAGAGAAACTCTTCTTCGGTCTTCAAAATTCGAGAATGGCGACGAGAAACAACACCACGAATTGTTGAGACACTCCGGAATGAGAATTAGAAAGGTTGAACCCACAATGAAAATAATGTGGAAGATCTTGGAGAAAACCAAGATTGATGATAATTCATTTTTACGTCAAACTTTGCAAAGAATTTGGGAATAACTCCGGAAAATTAGAAGAGTTAGGTAAGATCCTGGGAAAAGACCTGTGGGTTAGGGCCCACTCAAAAGAACCACCGTTTAACAATTGTTTGAAATAGATATTGCACCGGTAGAATTAAATGGCTTGAATGAGATAGCATCCTCAAAAGAACTTGAGTGAATTGAGAATGGAAACTAGAATCTTCAGAGATATCTTCAACACTCCGGAACAATTGAATAGCGAGAAGTGGATGATCAAGAGATGCACCGACATGAGAAAGCATTTGAAATGATGAAAAGAATACGATCAACACTGAAAACTTGACTAAATCCACCGGAGAAGAAAATTAGAATGGAACAATGATAAGGTTAAAGCTTCCTTAGCGTCTTCATGAGAAATCACCGGATACAACATTAAAGGAAAAGAATGAAGAAACTTCACTCAATAAAAATGGATACTTGATTAAGAAATCTGAGTCCTTGAAGAAAAAGGGTGGGAGGGCGGGAAATCAAAACAACTTGGGTCGGATGAAACGAACACTGTTGAGAAAAAGCTTAGAATTGATCTTGCGAATGTTGGAATGATCGGATTCACTTAAAGAGAAGCACGCCGGTTGGGAAAAGAATTAACATGACGACCTCGATGATCAAGAAGGATTAGTATTCACATAGAAATATGAGAACACCATTTAGGAAAGGTATGGAATCAACACTTGACTTCGAAGCAACTCGAATACCACAAAACAAAACAAAAACAAAGGATTGGCTTCAAGAATGAGCCGGAACAAACACATGATAGAGATTTCGCCCAAAGTGTTCGTGGTGGGGCCCACACGGACACGACGTATAGCGGACGTCACGAATGACTAACAAGACGTCCCCGAATCAGCATAGCCAAGGATTCTTTAAGACGTCTCGCGACCACTGTAAATCGACCGTGAATGGGCGGACCACTAGACGTTGAACCCCAATCTCAAATCATACATCTGTCGGAAAGAATATCCTGTAAGCTACTAGAATTCCCACCTATAAACTCCCGAAACTTTCTGGTTATGCAATCTGGTGTTGGGGATACAGGGACACAAAATATATCACCCAAACTAACAATACCTAGATCCAAATTGTATCCATCCGTCAACACATAACCAAGAAATCCTCGGAAATCGTGTACCTCGACCTTCGAAAAACATCCGTTATACAAGTCATGGCAATACTCCCGCACTCGCCACAGTACTGGGCTATCAGGGTTATCTCACCAACAACTGTACAAAAGAGATTTCGATGTCGGCAAAACTCGGTATTCGAGCTGCAACGATAAAATTGTGACGACAACACCTCGGAGCTCAACTCCCCGGGACACTGCCACAACCCCTAAATGTCAGGAGGCACCAAGAACAATGTTCTCGTCACAAAACCATCGGAACGATTCCAAGATACCCACGTGATCCTAAAAAAAAATTTTAGTGAAATTTGAGAAGAGAAGAGTCAAAACTCTACGTCAGGATACCTCACCAGAGCGACGAAGGGACTGAGGAGTAAAAAGAATCCTACTCTCCGATATATATAATCCTAAGACTCAAAACTTTTTCCATTCTAGACTCAACAACGTCAGCAAACAATCAAGTAGGGGGCTCCTAAGTCGGGAAGGCTCGATTACCAACTTAGTAGCGCCTCGATGCGGCTATATCTCCCACGTGTCGAAGCACGACTTAGAGGCATAACCGCATTGAAAGCAATGTCGCAAGTGAGGTAATCTTCACACAACCCATGTAATACATAAGGGAAAAGATACATAGTTGGCTTACAATCGCCACTTCACACAATACATGGGTAAAACATTACATCATACAGATACAATCAAGGTCCGACTACGGAACCAAAAATAAAAGAAGACTACCCTAAATGCTACACAGATCCCGATCGTCCCAACTGGCTCCACTCTGATCAAGCTCAAACGAAAACAACACAAAGAACAAGATCTTCATCGAGCTCCTCATTGAGCTCGGGTCCATCACCGCACGGTTTCATCGACACCGCAAACTGGTTTTGAAGTATCTGTGAGTCACGGGACTCAAGCAATCTCACACCCGCGAGATCAAGACTATTTAAGCTTAAAGGTAGGACAGGGTAGTGAGGTGGAGCTGCAGCAAGCGACTAGCATATATGGTGGCTAACATACGCAAAAAGAGAGCGAGAAGAGGAGGCAAAGCACGGTCGAACAACTATGATCAAGAAGTGATCCCGAACTCCTACTTACGTCAAACATAACCCGAAACCGTGTTCTCCTCTCGATCAACCCGAAAAGAGACACTCACGTTACGCACACGGTTGGTGTATTTTAATTAAGATCAACTTCGGGTTTTCTACAACCGGACATTAACAAATTCCCATCGCCACATAACGCGGGCACGGCTTTGAAAGTTCAAAACCCTGCAGGGTGTCCCAACTTAGCCCATGATAAGCTCTCGCGATCAACGGCGAATAGACCTTCTCCCGGAAGACCGATCAGTCTCGAATCCGGCTACAAGACATTTCACAGCAATAAAACAAGACCAGAAGACCTCCGGCGTGCCGACACCACGATAGTAGCCACAGTATCTCGTCTCGAGCCACGACCGGATGAGCGAGACTGACGGCAACCGACGATACCCCAAGTTGCCTCGGGCGGCACCGCAAGTGGCTCTAGTTTGGACCAACACTTAGACAAGCATTGGCCCGGGGTAATAAAGATGACCCTCGGGATCGCGACTCCCAAGGGAAAAAGGCTAGGAGGCAAATGTAAAACCAATGTTGGGCCCTTTGGAAAAGTCTTATTCAAAGCGAACTGTCAAGGGGTCCCATAAATCACTCGACGCGTTAGGGACGCAAAAATCCGGGAACATAACACCGATATGACGGGAACTAGGCGGCAAAGTGGAACAAAACACGGGCATAAGGCCGAGCCTTCCACCCTTTACCAAGTATATAGATGCATTAATTAAATAAGATATATTGTGATATCCCAACAAGTAAACATGTTCCAACAAGGAACAACAACTCCATGTTCCAACAAGGAACAACTTCATCTTCACCTGCAACTAACAACGCTATAAGAGGGGCTGAGCAAAGCGGTAACATAGCCAAACAACGGTTTGCTAGGAAAGGATGGTTAGGGGCTTGACATGGCAACATGGGAGGCATGATAAAGCAAGTGGTAGGCATCGTAGCATAGGCATAGCAAAAGAGCGAGCATCTAGCAAGCAAAGATAGAAGTGATTTCGAGGGTATGGTCATCTTGCCTGAAATCCCGCAAGGAAGAAGAACGAATCCATGAAGAAGACAAACGGACGAAGTCGAATGAAACCTCACAACTCCGGAACGAACCCGAAGCTAACGAGAGAAGCAAACCGGAAAGAAGCAAACAACAACATAGTAAACACACAATCATGAACATGGCATGATGCACAAACAAATATGATGCATGTCCGGTTTAATGAGGCATGGCATGGCAAAGTGCAACAAACAACACTACAAATTAAGTGGAGCTCAATATGCAACGAGTTGCATATTGACAAAACACCACAACACTTATTTAGTTCTCTCTCGGTTAGGTACACAACAATATTAAATGTTGTTAAACATGGCAAGAGGTGGAGCATAATGAAACTAACTATTTAGGCAAGTTTAAATGAGGCCGGAAATAACAAACAACAATTCCGGAAAATCCTCATATGCAAATTATGGATTCGGTACAGATCTGACCTAAAGCATATTTTAGAGTTGTTAAACAGCAAAATAAAGTGGACCATGTTAATCTAGGCATTTTTCTACCCCATTTACATATATAATTTATTTAAAATGGAGCTACGGTTATTTAGTTATGAAATAAATCATTTTAGCATGGCATTTAAGCAAATTAATGCAAACAACAATTTAAACATTTTAAACATGGATGAAAATGGCAAATTATTAATCTACACAATATTCTGAGCATATTACATATAAAGTTTGTTAGAATCCGAGCTACGGTTGATGAGTTATTAAATGCATGAAGAACAAGGGGTTTTCAGAAACGGTAATTCTCGGATAATAGATAAATTCATGAGCGGAAAAAAAAATAAGCACGGGCCAAATCTAGGATCTGGCCCAACAGAGCACTGAGGCGGGGAGCTGCTCACATAGCCTCATGGGCGGTCGGTCTGGGAGGAGGCCAGGCCGGTGGGGCGCCTGGCCGAGGGAGGCGGTGGGTGAGCCACCCTGGCCTTGCTGGGCCAAGCTCACGCGAGGCGAGGCGGTCAACGGGCGTGGGCGAGATCGGGCTCCTCCCGATCTTGCCAGGCGGCGGCGGCCGGCGTTCAACGGCGAGGAGGGGCGGAGGAGGCCCGGGAGGGGCCGGAACGAGCGGAGAGCCGCGGATTGGGACGGGTCCACCGGATCCGTCCATTCCGGCAACAGAAGAAGGCGGGCGGCGAGCTCGACGCCGGTGACGCACAAGCTCCAAGCGCTGGCGGTGGAGCCTGTGAAGCAGCGAGAGAGAGCGAGGTGAGGAGGAGAGGAAGCGGGGAGGAAGAGGGAGCAGGCGAGAGGGAGAAGAGGGAGGGCGCGGAGCGGCTGGCTGGGTCCGGCGAGGCGGTCAACGGCGGGCGTGAGGCCCGCGAGGCCGGGCGGACGGGAGGCGGCGACGGATGCTCGGTCGTGAGGGCGGCGGAGCACGGGTCCGACCGGCCCCCAGATGGGCTCAGGCGGGCTGCGCCTGGCTGGGTGGGCAGCAGGTGGAGGAGGGCGCTGGGGCGACGTGGAGGCTGCTGGTGGCTGGGAGCGGTGGCGCAGGCTCTGTGGTGGCGGTGATGATTGGGAAGGCGCGGATTTCGAGGAGGAGGAAGAGAAGGCCAAAAATGGAAGGGGCTTCCTTTTATAGGCGTAATTAGGGTTTGGGGGGTTAGGAGGGTTTTGAGGCCTCCGATCGCGATCCGACGACTCCGATCGAGAGAGAGGGGTTAGGGGACCTAGGTGGGCTGAGGAGAGGGGTTTTGGACTGTGCTAGAGTGGTTGGGCTGAGAGGAGAGGAGAGGAGAAGAGTGCAGCCAAGCAATCTGCTTCCGGAGACCGAAAACGTCCGGCGTAAATACGGCTATATCCGGTTACATATATAACGGTTGGGCGATCAAACGAACTCGAATGCGACGAAACTTGGCGGCGGCCTGTCTACACTATAATAAGACCGCATGACAAGTTGCAACCCATTCCGAGAACATTTTATGCCACTTATAAAATAATATTTCGGAGGTGCTAGCGGTAGCGTGCAAGTGTATCCGGACTCGGAGCGGACAACGGAGAGAACGGCGGAACCGAGCGGATGCAAGTTTTGAAAACATGCGGATGAAATGCAGATGATGCCATGAGATGAGATGCATAACAAGAAGAAAATGCAAAACAACAGACAAAACCCAAACACGAAGGAAAATAATAAATCACATCTCCGGAAAGGGCAAGAGTCGGAGTTACGAATATGGAAAGTTGTATCCGGGGTGTTACATAGGGGCTCCAATAACGTGATCAACGTGGCTCTTGATACCATGATGATGTAGGGCGAAACCCTACGTGGGCGATCTTTCACGTTGGAGCGGATCCTACGGGGAAATCACGAAGAACGAGTGGAAGAACACGAGGAAATCACGGGGAGGAACAAGGGACAACACTCAACCGACAAGAAAACAATCACACAAGTGCTAGATTATCAAACACATAGAGTGGTACAAGGTTCAAGATCAACAAAGGTAAGGATACACGAGTAGCCGTTCTTCTCCATGAGGAGGTCTTGATGGGGTCCGCCCTAGAAGGGGTCTTGGATCCGCGTGGGGATCTTCTCCGTAGAGGTCCTGATCTCGAGGAGAAGTAGCCACGGGATGAGCAAAGGCTCTCACACGAAATATGAGCAAATCCAAAAGCTAACCCTAGAAAGGATGAGGGAAGGTCTATTTATAGTCTAGGACCTCCAAGGGGTAAGTTGGGGCGAAAGCGAGTACATGGGCCTCGCCCAAACGCTACACACAGGCGAGGCGGTAGTACTGCTTTCAGTGTAGTACCGCTTGGTGGCGGTAGTACCGCCTCTGACGCCGTTCGATTCCTAGAGTGTGTCGGGTTTTGCGGAAGTAGGCGGATGGAGAGCGGTAGTACCGCTTGGTTCGCTCAGCAGTAGTATCTCACTGGCTTGAGCGGATAATACCGCTCGGGCGGTAATACTGCTTGGCTTGAGCGGTAGTACCGCTCCCTCGACTCTGCAGCTCCTCCTCTTGCTCTTGGTGTCCATCTTGGGCTGCAGCTTCTCCTAGGTTGGTTCCTTGGTACCTAAGCATGCACAACATTCCGGATTGAGGTAGTAGCCATGTCTCGAGAGGGTCATATGATATTTCACTAAGGAGAGAAGTCACCTCGGTCTCGAGAGCTCGAGCTCGTGCTCTAGTCATGGGTCCTCTTGGCTCTTGATGAGACGGTTGTGGATGCATGGGGATGATTGTGGGATGCTCCGCATCATCAAGCCAACTGCAAGTCTACAACACTTGGGTGTAGAGGTCAACCCCATGCAAGTGGGAAAAAAGGATGAAATTGACTACCTGATAGAACTTTATGTCGTCATCGTACTAATTAAACCACCAGCCAATGAAGTTAGTGGTATGACCAAAGTGTGCCTTCGCTTTCGGTTGCCTCTTAATCCAAGATACCTAGCTCCAACATGCATGGGAGATCAAAACGCCATGCCATAGCATTATTAATGGACTAGCTATGTTTCATCACAATTTTTGTTATCATCACTTAGTTAATCCCTTATATATTATGACTAACAAAACATGGTAAGAAACTTCTCTCTTAAATTCCCCCAAATAATTCCTATTATAGATACTAAACATTGGTTTGGGGACTAAAATGACATGGTCAATGTCTAATCTCTATATATCCCATCCTATAGTTGCCAAAAAATGTGTTTTTAAGTTTTGACCATTGAAACACACATAGTTTGTTCTTCTAGATATGTGTAAGTTGGAAGACATGTCAAGTTTTAACCCACAAAAAAACAGGTCAAGTTTGCTAAAACTAGTGATTAAATTACCATTTGTAAAAAAAGAGGCTTTTTTTGGTGCACTCCTCAGTGGTTTATTTGAATATTAAAGTCACTTTGAAAATGGGGCTTCAATAAAAAAAATTAGAAGTCAATACTTTTTCCCTTTGAGAAGTCAATACATTTTTTAGCCCCAGGGAAGCAAATAAGTTGGCACATGTTTTAGCAAGACATGCTTATGACTCAAAAGAAATGATTTGGTGGGATGACGTTCCGCCTAATTTTCTATTACCTCATGTACTGAATGATGCAACACTCTCAAATTTGCAATAAAGTGCCAAGAGGCTTCCTCATGTACGGGACTTCCATTTTTTTTTTCTGAGACAAACGGGACTTCCATAGGACTTACATAGTGGATGAAAAGCTGGGCTTCGCTCACAAGAGTTGGGCTTCTCGGAGGAGTGATAAGGCTCAAAGGCCCACTTCTTGGAGCGCATCCAGGAGTGACAAAGGCCAAAACTTTCTCACCGGCGGCGCTCGTTCCCCAATCCCTCGCCGGCTCGCCGTCGCCTTCGCCATGCTCCGCCTCCGGAGCTGCGTTGTCGCGCACCTGCTCTCCTCTCCCATCACCTCTCACGGCTACGCTCTCCCCCGACTCCTCTCCGCCACCACCGCCGTTTCCCCACCCACCGGATTCGCCGTCGAGGAGTATCTGGTCGACACCTGCGGCCTCACCCGAGCACAAGCGCTCAAGGCCTCCGCAAAGCTTTCCCACCTCAAATCCCCCGCCAAGGCCGACGCCGTCCTCGCCTTCCTCGCCGGCCTCGGCCTCTCTAGCGCCGACGTCGCCGCCCTCGTCGCGCGGGATCCCAAGTTCCTCTGCGCCGGCGTGGAGGCGACCCTGTCCCCCATCGTCGTCGAGCTCACGGGCCTCGGGCTGTCGCGCTCCGAGATCGCGCGACTCGTCCCGCTCGCTGCCGAGCACTTCCGCTGCAAGTCCGTCGTATCCAAGGTGCACTACTACCTGCACCTCTTGAGCTCCTCCGAGAAATTCCTCCGAGTATTCAAGGGTAACCACCATCTCCTCTCGCACAGCCTCGAGAAGGTGGTCAAGCGGAACGTGGGGCTGCTGCGGGAGTGCACGCTAGGTGCTTGCGACATTGGCAAGCTGGCCATCTCTTTGCCAAGGATGCTCACCGCCAACGTGGAACAAATCCGGGCGATGGTTGCCTCTGCTGAGGCTTTAGGCGTGCCTCCTGGCTGTGCGATGTTCAGGCAAGCTCTGCGGTCTGTTGCGTTAGTTAGTGAGGAGAAGATCGCCACTAAATTGGATCACTTGAAGAAGGCAACAAGGTGGTCAGATGCCGATGCCGGCATTGCTGTGTCCAGGTGGCCGATTGTGCTGAGTTTGTCAAAGGACACGCTGCAGCGCAAGTCCGACTTCTTCATCGCGGAGGTGGGATTGGAACCGGCGTACATTGCTCGTCGGCCAGCGATGCTTAGTTTTAGCCTGGAGGGCCGGCTCAGGCCCCGGTACTATGTTATGAGGTTTCTCAAGGAAAATGGATTGCTAGATCATGACAGAGACTACTACGGTATGGTCTTGTGCAGCGAGAAGGTGTTTGCGGAGAAATTCATATGCCCTCACAAGGAAGCTGCGCAGCACCTCCCTGAAGACTATGCTGCTGCTCGCAGAGGGGAAATGCCGACTAATTTCAGATTTGCATGAGCTAATTTCGTGGAGGGGAACTTTAGACTGGAGGTCCGGCTCAGAATCTGCTACTATGTTTTGAAGTTTCTTAAGGAAAGCGGATTGCTCAAAGGTGACCCGAGCTATTATACAATCGCCAACTTCAATGAGAAGGTATTCGTGGAGAAGTGCATATGTCCTCACAAGGAAGCTGCACCGCGCCTTGCTGAAGACTATGTGGCTGCTTGCCGAGGAGAAGTGCCAACTAATTTCAGAATTACATGAACCAAGAGCATGCTATGAAAATTGGTAACTGTGTACAGTGCGACAAAGTTTTCATTATGTGTGGTAAGATAGTAATTCCTATTTCTGTGTACTTTGCCTAGCTGGATGTTGGTTCTACACTTTTAGATGCCGGTATGGCCGTTGTTAACGCTGGGTTGAAGTGATGATTTGAATCCTGAATCTCGATATCTTAATGGATCATTTAGTAGAGGAAAAATCATGGCTTGTTATGAACTTGTTCATCCTGATGCACACATATTGGAACTAAGAAAGTGCGAGAATAGGCCATTCCGCAATGCATTAAAATTTCTATGCTGGCTTACATTGCTTATCGCCTAGCAATGTTCCGTTATTAGCCCGGAGGGCCTGACTATGATCCCAGTTCTGTGGTGTAAAGGTTCATAAGGCAATTAAAATTCGAAAATCCTTACTGCAACACAAAGATTTTGCTTGGCTCAGTAAGTTGGCAAACTTTGTTTCAGTGCTCTTGCTTAAGAAGATGATGGCCTCTGGTATAGTATGAATGTGGCATGCTAGTCTCTACGAATAAAGCTATCCCCTTATCCAAATATAAGAGTACTCAACTAGTTTTTTTTTTTTTTGAACTTGTGGCACATTTTATTCAATGCTACATGGATGGCCCTCTGATCTCTCCTCCATTTCATAGGTTGATGTCACACTGAGAACCAGAATTTGGCAGAATTTAGCGTAGGCACAGCTCAAGCTGCCTGTTCCCAAAACAATGAGGCTTCTCAACACGAGATTTCGGAATTTTCTTCTTGTTAATATGGGCCTAACAAACTGGAAAGGACAGAGCGGTGTTCAACTGGACCGGGCCGACGCCGGAATCAAGCTGCCCGCCGGCGACCGGCTAGACCAGTGCAGGTCCCTCAGGATGTTATCAATGGCAGCGGCGTGCTTCTCCTGCAGACAGACAGATACAGGAACCACCACCACATTAACTCTGTATTGTACGTGATCGATCAACGACAATGACACATCCATTCACACACACATATATGTTGAGCAAACGTGGTGACCACGTACGTACCTGGTCACGGGCTCTGTCCCGGACGCCGCCGCCCACCGGCCGGCCGCGCTCGTCGTACAGGATCATGCCGCTGAACTTCGGCAGCCGGCACTTGACGCCCATCAGCACCCTCCTCTGCCATATCGGCCGCGCCGGCGTGCCCAGCGCGCCCGAAGCCCTCGGTGCCGCCACGGCCGCGGCCTCCTCCGCCCCCGGCACTCTGCCCCCTGCCAGAAGCCCGTAGCCAGAGCCGCCGCCACCGCCACGCACCATCACATCGACGCTGACGGCCTCCTGCTGGCCTCGCCGCACGGCCCGGCGGCGGGCGTAGGCCTTGTCCTTCCACAGGGCCACGGACAGGCAGAGCCCCATGGGAGCAGCCGCAGCCGAGCAGGAGCAGCCAAAAGCTCTGTGTCTGCGTGTGTCTGGATCGGGATGCAGAGTGCGGCAGTAGGGCAGGCCAGAGCGCGGGGTGGGATCCTTATGGCAGGCGGGCGGGAGAGCGTGGCCGGGGACCAGGCGCGCGCGCCGCACAGGCCGCCCGTGAGCTTTGCCGCTCCCATGATGCCGCCTGCTCACGCCTCACCGCCCGACGTGTGGTGTGGTGGTGTGACCGCACCGCACCGCGGCGTCCGTGTGAAGCAATGCCTGGATCGGTGGGACAACGCCCGGATCGGAGGTGGCCGCAGGGTTCACTCGCTGCGCCGGGCCGGTGGCGTTCTTGCTTGGGTTAACTGCTCGAGATCCCTCCCCGGCAGCATCTGACCGATAGTGATTGCTTTTTCTCCCTCTCTTTCGTTGTGGGTAGGTTAGCTAAGATGGCACGTCTGTGCCTGTAGGGAGAGAAGAGGACATACATATCTGATGTTTCCAACTGAAATGCCGTGTACGTACTTGTGTAGTGGCAGTGGAAGCCTGGAATCCACATGACGGCGCTCATCTTTAAGCTACGCCCCTATCGCCCAAACCGTAAGAAAGCTTCGAGGACATCAACCAACGTGAGACCGCTTTTGGAGTGCATGGCCATGGCAAGTAGTGGCCAAATTTCGTGTTTTGACCCTTTTTGGAAAGAATTTCAGGATCTGACCCCTGTTGCTAAATTTTTTGAGATTTGACCCTTTTGCTACCGCCAGCGCTCCTGGCGGTAGGGTTAGACAACCTACCGCCAACAGATCTGGCGGTAGGTGTGACGAAGGGGACGGCGGCCGTCTGTGCAATGATGTGGATAAGTACCTTACCGTCGAGAGAGCTTGGCGGTAAGGTGTCTAACCCTACCGCCAGGGCTCTGGCGGTAAGGTGTGGAGGTTTTGCCGTGCATGCATTCTCAGAACGAAATATGCTAGGACCCATGGCGGTGGCATCGACCCTACCGCTGGGGAGCACAAGCAGAGGGTCTCGCGTTTGCCGTATAAAGTTTACAGAACGAAATATGCAAAGGGCCTGGCGGTAGGTTGTGTAACCCTACCGTCAGGTTGCCTGGCGGTAGGGTCCTTTGTTTTGTTTTTTCCAAGTTCATTTGGTTGCTTGTTTTTAAATTCAATATCACAGCAAGTTTTATAAATATGACAACAATATTATAGATTTTAAATAATTAAATTTGGGCATCACGTAGATCCATATTAAGATAACTTGAAGTGCATAGAACATTTCAAACACATAGATCCACAAATAGAAAAGTTCAACCACTAGCAAACACATAGTTTCACAACCACTAGAAAAGTTCAACCAAACTAAAAGAGCCAAGTATCGAAGAGCATAATCACTTGCTCCTTCCCCTCTTGGAGGTACAGTCCTCGTTACTCTTTGAACGATTCTCTTCGGTCTTCTTCTTGGGCCGTCGAGGAACCGGTCTCTGGAAAGGTTCCGGACTCAGCAAATCCTTCGTCTTGATTCCTCTTCTTGGCGGTGAGATGCTTGAGGCGTTTGAGTTGCTGAAGGTCCATAATCTTCATCGTACTCCTCCTCTCCGTTGCTCTCATCCTCCTCCTCCCCTTCTTCATATGTGGCCTCCTCCTCCTCCTCCTCCTCCTCCTCATCCTCCTCCTCCCCAACCAACCTAGACGCAGCGAGGGAGCATGGCTCGATGAGCCGATGATACCTGTGTGGCTACAGGTGATGAGCTTCAACCGACCCAGCTCCAAGACACCCAAGCAGCCCTACCGGCTTGCGATAACGCTGCCTAAGTTCTGCACTCACAATGAAGCAAGGTCATAATAAGTATCAGATCGACCGATCGCAAGTGAACAAGATGCATCTGTTCGAGGAGGCTGAAATTGTACCTTCATCGCCCCTTGACTCGGTCTCAGATTATACGCTCCGGAAGATGACCTAGTGCATCCGAGGCTTCAAAGATGCATCTGTTCACTCACCGATCGCAACGGCATAAGTCGATCACGTTGTGAATAAAATATTTTAAATCGACCGTCGATTCAAAGCGTACCACTGTTGATGAGGGTGCAAACAACCTAAATCCACTGTGCATGTCTCGATGCGATGCGGTATGCTGTTTCGTCGGGTCAGCCCACTCGGCTGTGATGTCTTCCGCCGTCCATCGAGGCTCGAGGCGAAGGCGGTGCTTCGGCCATCATCGTACCACCTCATGTGTCGGCCGGTAATCATCCCGATTAGTCACTCTCCTCTCCACGTCTTTACGCCACCTCCGTCGGTTCCACACCGTCACATGAGTCTTATGCTCCTCTCCCGATCAGTGATCGGTCGATTCTTCCGACGGCTCATGCTGCAAGGCATAAGCAACAAGAATCATCATAAGCGCAATGAGATCATCATAAGCAACAAGAAACATGATAATCTCACGGAGAACAAAGAGCTCACAGGTGGAGCGCGTGGGTCACGTGATCGGTGGGCTGGCGGTGGGGTATCTTGATAGATCCCAAACTGCGTGGCCACGCGTTGTGGCAAATGCTACTCGACGGCGTACACACAGATCATGGGCACGATGCACCGCCAGAGACCACGGTCCGCTATGCACATCACGTTCAGATCAAAGTCCCACTCTCGTTCTTGTCAATACGGCCACCAAATTACCTATTACATATACCTTGGTAAGTTCGCACTCTCGGTCAATAGCGGAATCAAAGAGAAATGTGTTGGGCGAGTTCATATACCTGCGTATGCGTCAAAGCGTCCAACTCGTTGGTGTAGGTCTTGTACGAAGTCTTGTTTAGGCCCGTGTAGAGTTTGACAACGTCCCACTCGTAAGCTACGGTGGGGTTTCGAGTCTCGTCGCCTTCTTCGCCATAGTCTTCCCATGGGCGTCTTGGCAACTTCTCCGGACGCCCCACCGGCAGCCGCTCCCACATCCAAATGGAGAAGGCCTGCACAAAGCCACCCATATTGGACTTGTCTCCGTCCTCTGCGTTGCGTCGTCAAGCGCAAAACATCAATGAGGATCGATATAAGAAAATGTCATGGACACACTTTACGTAGGTAGATACGCAATTAGACACTCTCTTACCGAAGCGGTATAGGTAGACGAGAGATGTCGTTCCCCAACTGCATACCTGCATCCCGATCCGCTAGGAAGAACAGAATCGCCAGGTTAGCGAGTTCCGGAGCTGTCGGAAACACGACCTCGAGAGAATATACCACGGATAGGCCCTCGCGTACAACTCCACGATCGCCTCATCTGCGCCTTGGGGCATGTCTTCCGGTGCTCGAGAGCTGTGGAACAGCAGCACACCGGATGTCGGTTACTCTTGGCACCGGGCGATCGCCGATGAGGTGGTGACCCTCTCGCCGGTTGGCCCTCTCCACTCGACCGGTGAGTGCATGACCCTCGATCGCCATTGCAGTAATCATCCCCGATCCTCTAGGGTCACCGTCATCTCCCGCATGGCGATGGAAAGAATGGGTCTCCGGTCTCCAACGGTCAATCGAGCTGTGAGAGCCGCGTGGACAAGCGTCGCGGCCGACGCTGAACTGCAGACGAAGCCCAACAGACGGGCTCTCTTGAAGAGCGGTAGCGAAGCGCTCGTCGTAATCCATATGCCCATGAACCCGGTGACCCCTCATGCGCGATGGTGGGCGTCTGTCAAAAAGTGAACGTAAAAAGTTAGGAAATCATTTTCATCAATCCGAGAACTTTGATCAAAATTTCTTTCATATCACTTACCTCTCCGTTCTCTATGAAACAGGCACGATGACCCTTGTCGAATGCCCATCCAGCATGCGAGACTGTGGGCGATGTTGTCCGCAAGAGGTGGCCGCCTTAATAGAGTTTCATAAACAAAAGCACCATAAGCATAAGCATACATAAACAAACAATGAACTCAAATCATATCAAGATAAAATTTTAAGCATATTCCTCCAACAACATCTACTACACATGATGGATCAAATCATATCAACATGCATCATATAAAAAACCTCCAACATACATCATAGCTTCATATTTTTAAACAAAATTTTCCAAACAACATCTTCATATCATCATATCAACATGCATCATCAAACTAGGGTTCATCTTCACACTAGATCATATCATCATATCACATGCATCATCAAACTAGGGTTCATCCCTTTATCAACATTACATCATAATTTTTTAACAAAAAAATTATGAACTAGGGTTCATCTTCACACTAACATATGAACTATTGATTAGAGTACATATCCAATACCACTACTTACTAAAGAACTAAGAACTACAACTACAATCAATCTTAGGTGAAAAAAATCAATCTTAGTTCAAAAACATGAGGATTTCAAGCAAATAATGCGTCGAATCGGTAGCAAGTTTGCAAAAACTAATTGGAGGATCGGAGGAGCTTACGGTTCTCTCCTCGGGGCCATCTCGATCCGCCAAAGCGGTGAAGAATCGGTGAAGGTCCAAGAAGTGGAGGAGATGAGAGAGGAGAGAGGCGACTTGGGGAGAAAGGGAAGAAGCGCCGGCGGGGGAGGGAGGAGGGGGAGATGGGCAGGGGCGGGGTTTGGGGCAAATAAGCTGCCGGACCCTCTGCCAAGGGCCTGGCGGTATGGTTAGACAGCCTACCGCCAGAACCCCGGAGAAATCTGCGACGGAGGGGACGGCGCCGTCTCCGTGCCACGACGTGGATAAGTTTCCTACCGCCATGGGGCGTGGCGGTAGGCTATCTAACCCATCGCCAGAGGTCCTGGCGGTAGGCAAAAGGGTCAAATCTCGAAAAAAATTCAAACAGGGGTCAGATCCTGAAATACTTTTCAAAAAGGGTCAAAACACGAAATTCTGCCGCAAGTAGTCTTTGGTTTGCCTCTTGACATAGTACTATTTGGTTACACTCCGCTCTTAATGAATAGACAGAGCTCCTGGCGTTTGCTCAAAAAAAAAAATCTTTTTACTGGTATTATTACTGAGATAACCTTTTTATTTCACAAACTCATTACAAAAAGTTGTTCCGCGTTGACAATCTTCAAACTAATATACGCCCGCAATTACTTCGTATAAGATGGTTGTCCAACATCCAATCCTCAAACATATCCTGGAAACAAACCCCCAGGCGAAAAGTTTTCGAGACATCCAGCGGTTGCACCAGCAGAGTGTGGGCATGGCCTGCCTTCACATACGGCGTCCAACGTCGTCCCGGTGGTAAAGATTAGAGCTCTCGTCGACACCATGGCTGCAACGCTGTAACATCAGCTAGCACCCCCTAATCCGTAACCCATCGGCCTTGTCATGCATTACTCATGGTCAAGCTCACAGTTCATGCCTGGAGTTTTACACTGCTGGAGAAAAATAAACCGACAGAAGGGCAAAGAAAGGCAGAAACAGGGGAAATCAGCACTGAACTCACCTTCCACAGAATCTAGCCACCAGCCATTAACTGTATGTCAGCTCAGTATTCAGAAACCATGACGCCTAACGGCGGAAATCGGGAGGCACGGTCTCTTCTGTGAAGTACTCTTTTCTCACGGTCTCGGCATCACAGAATCTCACCTTATATACAGAACAAGCAACAACTATTAGAGGTCAAATTATTTGATGAGATGTCTTGAGAGAAACAGTACTGACCAAGACCATTCAAATAAAAGAAAAACAGTACTGACCAAGGAGGCATATTGTTTCAGCAGAGGTTTAACAAGCTGCCACATTGGCTGAAACACAAATGGTGCATCCACAAACAGAACTTCGCCAAGCCGCTTGGGATAGTAATAGTAGAACACATCAATCTGAAAAATCTCTGGAAATTAACATCCATTCACAACAGTAATGAACTAGTTTTTGTATGTGTAAGTACGCAAAGGTGCAACAGCTACTAAGGGCCTGTTCGGATGTCCTCCAGCTCCACGCTTCGCAAAATTCTGGAGCGGGAGCGGAGCCGAACGGAATAGGCCCGAGAAGCTGGCTTCGGGAAGCTCAGCCCGATCGCAGTGTAAAAATTCGAAGCACCAAAAGCCCGGCTCCACGAAAAGCAGAATGAGAAGTTGCCCAATATTACGATGGAAGTGCCACTGCCAAGTGAAGCCGAGCGAATCGGTATGCTCGCCAAAACAGATCGCTGGTCGTTCCCCAATGGAATCGGTACAGGGGCTCGTTCGCTGGATGTCTAGTCCAAACTGGGCTGCCTCGAACGGCCCAAACTAGAGCCCAACAAGGCTAGCAGCCTCCCCAGCGGGCCAAATCGCTGGGAGAAGCTACCACGTGCAGAACGCTTCGCTGATCGCTACGTGGAGTACGAAGCCAGCTTCTGAAGCAGATTTTGAGAAGTTTTGAAAGTTTGGAGGAGATCAGAACAGGCCCTAGGCTTCACAATCTTGGAAGTACAGGGTATCCATGCAAGACCCCATAAGAAAAAAATTCTACATGCATTTGCATGTAGATAAAATTTTCTGTTCAAGGGTATATAAAAGCATTATCTTTCAGCCATCATTATTTTCTTATTGGAAATGGATATAGAAATAACAATTAGGCAATTATATTATTTGAATCTCATACCATTACAGATCAATGTATTCAAACAAATCAACTTTTATTTTATGTTCGATAGATCTAATGAAAGGTGTATGAATAATCCTCAAAACGTATGTGACTCTCATCTGGATTGCTTCGTTAATGTCTCTTACAGCTGCCAACACCATCAGGGAAAATGATGGCATCATCTAAGAAAAGGATTGAACTTACCAAAAACTTTAAGAATTGGAGATCACCATTTTCTACACCAAAGCCTCGAAGATCGAAAATTCCAAGTATATTATCTGTTCCCATGGGAAGGTTACGTATAGCCTTTTCGACCAAAAAGGCACATAACTTCTCATTTTCAAGTGGGTCTTGTTTCTGTAATAGCAATATTGTGACCAATACGTCATATAATTAAGAAAAAAGGCATCTAATTCACAAAAGACATCATAATGATAAATTGCAGAATAAATAGAGCCAACAGGTATGCCAGTTCAGATTGAAGTGAACAATTTAAATTTGTGTTTACTGTGAAAAGTTTTGCCTCATAGTTTATCACTAATCAAGGCATAACTCTGTATCATTACTTTCTCATTTGATTTTCTAACACTTAGCAAGTGTGTGTACTTTCATTCAGGGGAAGGAACATCAGTTTGTTCAGAATCTTGTCTTGAAATTCAGATGTGGGAAACTTACAGAAGGGAAATGTTTGGCTGCCACTACTACTAGCACAGGCCTGCCGTTGATGTCAAAAGAATCATGCACATATGCTTTGCCAGTTTGGTACAATCCTTTCACTGTTTCTTCTGATAATTCCGACACGCGGAAATCCTGACGCCATTTCTAATGCAGATGAAGGAAAGCTTAAGTCGCAAAATACGAAAAACTATGATTCATATTGATTACAATTTAATGGACAAAATGCTAGGCCCTCCATGAAACTACAAAGCAGAAAACTTGACAAAAGGTACATCATCTTTAGAAAGAATCCTCACATTGGGAACCAATCCGACTCCTTTTGTCAGGGATAAGAAGTCCCCTCAGAGTAAACAGACATTGTGCAATTGGTAAAAACAGTTGCTCTGAATTATAATTTGTATAGATTGCTTGGGAGAATTCGCCTCTGTTCTTTAAGTTGAGACTGTTGCAAAAGTCCCTCGCAATTGAATGTTTGTATATATACCCAAGAATCTAGTTACCTTGAAGTACTATATATTTACAATTTTGCTGCAACCGTTGAGTGAGAGTGTGTGAGACTCTAACAAGCAAAATAGCCAGGCTTGACAACGAGAACTTAGGCAAGCGATGCGCAACCAAACTGTAAAATTGTTAGCTCAAAAGCAAGCATACACTGAAACACTACTAGGATATTTGTGAAAACCGGACAGGAAGAGGGTAAGCTAATACTGTATGTATCAGCATTTTGCAGGGGAGGATACGATGGCCTTGGCCAGCTTGGAGACGGCTTCGTCGACGGCGAACTTCCTGTCCTTCAGGAACCAGAGGATCATCTCGTCGTCATCCCTGCCGCTCCTGCCCGCCGGGAGGCCCGGATGCTCCCTTTCAAGCCTCCCCTTGACCTCCAGAACGAGCTGCACAAATAGAAGAAGAGCCAATGCAAGATCCGCACCCAGTGGGTTAGCTTCTAACGAATTAGTATGAAGTAGATCAGCAGCAAAGATCGAGGAAACAAAAACCACCTTTTGTCGAAAAAGATCAGCAGCAAAGATCGAGGAAATCCCCAATCGAGAGCCGAATACGTGGTACGGGCGGGCTTGCTGACCTTAGATGTGGAGGCGCCTGTGGGAGCGGCGCTGCTGCAGCAGCGGACCGATCTCCTGGCCCCGGCGAGGCCCCGCGGAGGCGGCGGAGCTCGGACGATGCTACGGAACGAGCAGGATGCGGCCATCGCCTCTGCTCTGCTCTGCTATTTCCCTTCCCTTTCCCTTTCCCTTGGCTTGGAAATCTTATCCTGGAGTTTGATGGTTCGCCAGCCACTGACGGCGTGGTCCCACTTGGAATGACGAAGGGGGTGGCCAGGAGGAGGAGATGGTGGACGCCCGGAGTGCGCCCGTCTCGCCGGCGCACGCGGCACAGAGTACGTGCTCCAGCCAGGCACCGCGTTCTCGCCCTTCGGCTCCGGCGCCGTGGAGGAGATGGCCGGCGGCTGCAGCGGCCCCGGCACGCCAGTGCGAGCCGATCGACCATGTCATTGTCAAGTGTTCTTTCTCATTCGGCGGTCGATGCTTGGGCGGCAGGGAAGCAGAGGGAGCGGCGGGCCACGCTTGCCGAGGCTGAGCTCGGCGGCCATGGAGCTGTTAGGCTGACCGAGCGAGCATGTCCGAGAGGAGTACGCGTGGGCGGGGGGAGTACCGTCGTAGAGAGACAGTGCCGCGGCCAACTGCAGCGACGGATCACCATTCGGAGGGGATCAAATGTGAACAACACGGTTGGAGTATGGTTTTCACTTCTGGTGATATTTCGACGAAATTTACTGAATTTCATTAATTTCAGCAGTCACTGGAACATTTACCTTTCAGCCAAAATATTTCAGCAATTTCAATAGTACCCATGAATTCAAATATTTCTCAAAAGTAATTTTTAAATAATCAAATATTTGTTTGATTTCAAGTGAATATTTCCGTTTTTGGCCGAAACGCAAATCAAAATAATTGAAATTCACTGAATTTCAGTGTTTCCGGTTGGTGCTGAATTTTTTTGTGAAACTGAAAGTGAAAACAACTTTGGACGTGTCCGTGAGCCGCGGGTGAAATATCGACCATCCAATCGTAGGCATAAAATGTTTGGCCTCTTTTCAAACGGATCAAGCATAAAAATGGATAAAATTGATGCTAAAACAGATTAAATTTGCTAAATTTCAATGTATTTCAATCAAAGAATGAAATTTAACAAAGTTTTGATTAACCCAATGAAAATTAAACTAAAACTTAAAACTAGGTGAAGTATCGGACAGTGACCTCATAGGCGTGGCCTCCGAGGCCACCGGCACACCCGTCGTCCTCCTCTTGGAGAACTTGGTTGCTGAACCAACGCCGGTGATGGGCAGCGGTCTGCTTCGATCGTCCTAGACTAAGAGCAACTCTAGCAGACCCCGCATCCCGCCCCAGCCCGCAAAATAACCACCAAAGTGTGGGTCGTGGCGGGAAAACCTGCCCGATCGGACCCTGCATCCCGCCCCGGCCCGCAAATATTTTTGCGGGGCGCGGCAAAACTTCTCCCCCAACCTCTAGTTTCACGGGCTAGGAGGCCGACCCGAGCTCAGCCCCTATCCGCAGCGAGATTTGGCAGGAGGGACATTTCCGCGCGACCTTTCCTGCTCCCCCATCCTCCGCCACCATTCGCCCGCCACCGCACGCTCCGGTGCATCCTCCCCGGCCGTCCTTCGCCGCCATGGACGACTCGGTGTCCCCGTCACCGCCGAGGTCGCGACGCTCCTTCCCTCGGCGGATCTCGTCGCCGCCATGTTGGCCGCCGTCGCCTAAGCTAACGCGCCGCTTGCGCATAGCGGCGAGGCAACATGGTCGCAGCAGGAGGAATCCGCGATCCCCCCGCCAAGGCCCACGCCCAGCGCCAACATCGTCTGCATGATCTTGGCCGGCGGAGAAGGTCACCAAGGCCGCCAGTGGCAAGAGGAAGAGGAATCCGGCTACTAAGAAGCCTCCTTCTTCATCCTCTCACTCCATCCGGGAAAGAGGTGCCCCGGTGAAGCCGTTCAACGGTGCTGCCCCCCATAGCGAGGTGTTCGATGAAATGGCCGGAAGGTATGCGTCTTCGGTCATGGCGATTTTCTTTGATTTTTCGCCATTTTTTGGGATAGCTCGTGACTTTTTATCATTCACTAAAGCGGTGGTTCAAACAATGCAACTGCCGAGTTCGTGAACTTGTTGGACACCAACGCCGTTGACATTGATCAAGCCCCGTTCGTCGAATTCGACTACAATAAAACGGAGGGCGGTGTGGACGATCATGGTTGTGCGAAAGAATTGGAGGAGATCGAAGCGGAAGTGTATGAGCAATCGCAAACAAAAACTGGGAAAAGCCAAAGGTCGAAGAACTACACGATCTTAGAAGATCAAGCTCTCATCAATGCATGGAATGCGGTGTCTCTTGATGCATGCACGGGTACTTCTCAAACCGCCAAGAGATATTGGTAAAGGATCGAAGATCAATACTTCCGCATTATGGCAAAGTATCCCAATAGGACTCCGCGCACATTTCGGCCGCTTCAAGGGTGTTGGGAGGTGATCAAGCCTATGTGCAGCCATTGGGCAGCTTGCTTGGAGCAAGTACGTGATATGTCTCCAACGTATCTATAATTTATGAAGTATTCATGCTATTATATTATCCTTCTAGGATGTTTTATATGCATTTATATGCTATTTTATATGATTTTTGGGACTAACCTATTAACCTAGAGCCCAGTGCCAGTTTCTGTTTTTCCCTTGTTTTTGAGTTTTACAGAAAAGGAATACCAAACGGAGTCCAATTGACGTGCCAATTTTTGATGATTTTTTATGGACCAAAAAAAGACCCCGGAGCAAAAGAGTTGGGCCAGAAGAGTCCCGGGCTGCCCACGAGGGTGGGGGGCACGCCCACCCCCCTGGGCATGGGCCCCTGCCTCGTGGACAACCCGCGCCAAAAATCTTATAAATACTGAAACCTCCAGAAAATAACCTAGATCGGGAGTTCCGCCGCCGCAAGCCTCTGTAGCCACCAAAAACCAATCGGGACCTGTTCGGCACCTGCCGAGGAGGGATCCTCACCGTGTCCATCTTCATCATCCCGGCGCTCTCCATGACGAGGAGGAGTAGTTCACCCTCGGGGCTGAGGGTATGTACCAATAGCTATGTATTTGATCTCTCTCTCTCTCTCTCTCTCTCGTGTTCTTGAGGTGATACGATCTTGATATATCGCGAGCTTTGCTATTATAGTTGGATCTTATGATGTTTCTCCCCCTCTACTCTCTTGTAATGGATTGAGTTTTCCCCTTTGAAGTAATCTTATCGGATTGAGTCTTTAAGGATTTGAGAACACTTGATGTATGTCTTGCCGTGCTTATCTGTGGTGACAATGGGATATCATGAGATCCACTTGATGTATGTTTTGGTGATCAACTTGCGGGTTCCGCCCATGAACCTATGCATAGGGGTTGGCACACGTTTTTGTCTTGACTCTCCGGTAGAAACTTTGGGGAACTCTTTGAAGTACTTTGTGTTGGTTTGAATAGATGAATCTGAGATTGTGTGATGCATATCGTATAATCATACCCATGGATACTTGTGGTGACATTGGAGTATCTAGGTGACATTAGGGTTTTGGTTGATTTGTGTCTTAAGGTGTTATTCTAGTACGAACTCTATGATAGATCGAACGGAAAGAATAGCTTCATTTTATTTTACTACGGACTCTTGAATAGATCGATCAGAAAGGATAACTTTGAGGTGGTTTCGTACCCTACCATAATCTCTTCGTTTGTTCTCCGCTATTAGTGTTTTTGGAGTGACTCTTTGCTGCATGTTGAGGGATAGCTATATGATCCAATTATGTTATTATTCTTGAGAGAACTTGCACTAGTGAAAGTATGAACTCTAGATCTTGTTTCCTAGCATTGCAATACCATTTACGCTCACTTTTATCATTAGTTACCTTGCTGTTTTTATATTTTCAGTTTACAAAAACCTATATCTACCATCCATACTGCACTTGTATCACCATCTCTTTGCCGAACTAGTGCACCTATACAATTTACCATTGTATTGGGTGTGTTGGGGACACAAGAGACTCTTTGTTATTTGGTTGCAGGGTTGTTTGAGAGAGACCATCTTCAACCTACGCCTCACACAGATTGATAAACCTTAGGTCATCCACTTGAGGGAAATTTTCTACTGTCCTACAAACCTCTACACTTGGAGGCCCAACAACGTCTACAAAAAGAAGGTTGTGTAGTAGACACCAAGCTCTTTTCTGGCACCGTTGCCGGGGAGGCTAGGTAAGCGGCACTCACACCCCGTCAACTAAGCTCGTTTCTGGCGCCGTTGCCGGGAAGTTGAGTACTTGAAGGTATATCTTTGGATCTTGCAATCGAATCTTTTAGTTTCTTATTTTATCACTAGTTTAGTCTATAAAAGAAAACTACAAAAAAATGGAATTGAGTTTGCCTCATACGCTTCATCTTTTTAATATCTTTCGTGAGTATGATGGAAAGGAAAATTGTGCCAAGGTGCTAGAAGAAGAATGCATTAAAAAATTTGGCACTAAATCTCTGAATGATGAGCATGATTGCAATGTTGTTAGTATGAATTCTTTGAATACCCATGATGCTAATGATATGCAAGGCCACAAGCTTGGGGATGCTATGTTTGATGAGGATGATATTTTTTGTCCCCCAAGTTTTGATGAGCAAATTCACTCTTACGAAAACATGCCTCCTATCTATGATGATTATTGTGATGACACGTATGCTTTAAAGAATAATGGTAACCATGAAACTTGTCATCTTGATCTTAATTTTCAATCACATGATAGTTATTTTATTGTAGATCATGAAAACAATGCTTTAGGTGCTGGTTATATTGTTGAATTCATTCATGATGCTATTGAAAATTATTATGAGGGGGGAACATATGCTTGTAGGAATTGAATAATATCAAGTTTCCTCTCTATGTGCTTAAAATCTTGAAGTTATGCTTGTTTTGCCTTCCTATGCTAGTTGATTATTATTCCCATAAGTTATTTGCTCACAAAATCCCTATGCATAGGAAGTGGGTTAGACTTAAATGTGCTAGTCATATTCTTCATGGTGCTCTCTTTATGTTTCAATTCTTACCTTTTATGTGAGCATCATTGAAATCATCATGCCTAGCTAGGGGCGTTAAACGATAGCGCTTGTTGGGAGGCAACCCAACTTTATTTTTTTCTTGATTTTTGGTTCTGTTTAGTAATAAATAATCCATATAGCTTCTGTTTAGATGTGGTTTTGTGTTTTAATTAGTGTTTGTGCCAAGTAGAACCTTTGGGAAGACTTGGGTGAAGTCTTTATGATCATGCTGTGAAAAACAGAAACTTTAGCACTCACGAGATTAGCTAAAACTTTTTACTGGAGAGTGCTATTTAGTTTATTCTTTTTGCAGATGATTACTAGACAAATTACTCAGGCCCACCAATTTATCTTAGAATTTGTTGAGTTCCAGAAGTATACGTTTGATACAAATTACTACAGACTGTTCTGTTTTTGACAGATTCTGTTTTCTATGTGTTGTTTGCTTATTTTGATGAATCTATGGCTAGTAAAATAGTTTATAAACAATAAAGAAGTTGGAATACAGTAAGTTTAACACCAATATAAATAAAGAATGAGTTCATTACAGTATCTTGAAATGGTATTTTGTTTTCTTTCGCTAACAGAGCTCACGAGATTTTCTGTTAGGTTTTGTGTTGTGAAGTTTTCAAGTTTTGGGTAAAGATTCGACTGGCTATTGAATAGGGAGCGGCAAGAGCCTAAGATTGGGGATGCCCAAGGCACCCCAAGGTAATATTCAAGGATGACCAAGAGCCTAAGCTTGGGGATGCCCCGGAAGGCATCCCCTCTTTCGTCTTCGTTCATCGGTAACTTTACTTGGAGCTATATTTTTATTCACCACATGATATGTATTTTTCTTGGAGCGCCATTTTATTTTATTTAGTTTCGCTTGATGTTATTTATAATAATGTTTTTCATCTCTATTTTCAATAAAAATGTCAAGGGTAGCCTTTACCATGCTTATTTTGCAAGTATACATGTTGCTGTTTGAAAACAGAAAGTTTACCGCTGTTGCAAAAATTCCCTAGAAAAGTCAGAATGTGATAAAATGTTGAAACCTTTTGCATAATAAGCTATGATAAATTTACTACAGTGGGAATTTTCTTTCATAATTTTTGGAGTTAGGGAAGTATGATGAATCTTGCATTCTTTACAGACTGTACTGTTTTGGCAGATTGCTGTTATGTTTGCATTGTTTGCATATGTTTGCTTGTTTAATGATTCTATTTGAGGACATTACTATTAAATATGCAGAGGCATTTAGTATGCAATGTTGAATAATAATTTTAATGATTTGCTACAATAGAGTATGATAAGGTTTTTGCATTGGTTTATACTAACTTATCTCACGAGTTCTTGTTGAGTTTGGTGTGGATGAAGCTTTCAAGATTTAGGAGACCGTGATATGAGAGGAATTAAGGAGACACAAAAGCTCAAGCTTGGGGATGCCCAAGGCACCCCAAGATAATATTTCAAGAAGTCTCAAGCGTCTAAGCTTGGGGGTGCCCCGGTTGGCATCCCACCTTTCTTCTTCGACAACTATCGGTTAGTATCGGTTGATCCTAAGTTTTTGCTTCTTCACATGATGTTTGCTATTCTTAGAATGTCATTTTCTATAGATTTGCTTGCTGTTTGAATAAAATACCAAGTTCTGAAATTCTTAAATGAGAGAGTCTGCACATAGCTACATAATCATTTAACTACTCATTGATCTTCACTTATATCTTTTTTGGAGTAGTTTGTCATTTACTCGTGTGCTTCACTTATATCCTATGAGTAAATGGTTGAATGCTTTGAATGTCATAAATCTGAAATTATATATGTTTCATATGCCTTTCCCATGGGGAGTAATGCCTTCACATATAAGAAGTAGAGGTGGTAAATTTATTGAAGGTTAGCAAACATTGTATTGTTCACTTGAACAGTTCATGAAAGAATATTGACGGAAGAGAGATTTCACATATAAATATACTATTTTGGACACTTCTATGATTGTGAGCCCCATTAATTATTTTCAAACCTGAGCAAATTAGTTGCAGTTGGACAAGGAAGACAACATAATGAGTTATGCTTGGGTATATTTGTATAGAAGTTATATTGTTATGGATCCTCTAACATATGGCGCTTGCTATTTAGAATCCTTTGCTAGCCAAAATATCTGTACTAAGTGGGAATACTGCTTGTGCATCCAAAATCCTTGAACCAAGTTTCTTCCATGAGTGTCCACCATATCTACCTATATGCGGTATTTATCTGGCGTTCCAAGTAAATTTGCATGTGCCAAACTCTAAACCTTCAAATAATAATCTGTTTTGTATGCCCGAATCGCTCATGTAGCGACTAGGGGCTAGTAGTATCTTCCATGCTAGGTGGGTTATTCTCACGATGAGTGGACTCCGCTCATCATTCATGAGAAAATGGCTGGTAACTGGGATGCCCAGTCCTATGATCAAAAGATCAAAAACAAATTCGCACAAAACTCCCCCAGGATTGTTGAAAGTTGGACGACACCCGTTGTTTCGGACAAGCCGTGGAGTGTGATCGTTGGTGGAGGAGGAGTAAAATCTTTACCTTTCTGCGTGGGAACCACCTATGATGTATCTAGTATGGAAGATATTGGGAACTCTTGGTCGTTATGTTGACAATGAAAGCATACCTCTCAAAATTATTTTCATCTCCGTTTTAAAGCATCGAGCTCTGGCACCTCTACAAATCCCTGCTTCCCTCTGCGAAGGGTCTATCTTTTACTTTTATGCAAGAGTCAGTAGTATTCCTTCTCATTCCAACCTACTTTTTAGTTGGCAAGCATCATGTGGTGGAGAAAGATCTAAGCATATATGGCCATTCAAATATATTTGATCATGAATTATTATAGTTGACAATTATCTATATGATAAATAAGTTGGGAGGCGAAACATTAAGCCCCTATCTTTCTCTGTGTTCGATGGATACTATTTGTTCTAAAAATATGCTTTGAGTGGTAGCAATCATGGAAGACTATATGATAGTTGAGTATGCGGGATTTGCTAAATCAAAGCTCTTACATAAACCCTTCCTGAAAATAAGATGAATTGCAATTGTTTGATGACAGAGAACTGTTTGTTAGTTTTCAAGAAAGTTTATGATCTATACTTTAACATGTGAATAGATTGTTACTTGATCATGAGAAGCTTTAAGATATGAGCTACTGTTATGATATATAATGATGCTAGAAAAAATGATTGGAACTATCATTGATCAAACTTATGCACTTGCTAGCATTCACGCTTCATAAATTATTTCTTTTATCATTTGCCTACTCGAGGACGAGCAGGAATTAAGCTTGGGGATGCTGATACATCTCCAACGTATCTATAATTTATGAAGTATTCATGCTATTATATTATCCTTCTAGGATGTTTTATATGCATTTATATGTTATTTTATATGATTTTTGGGACTAACCTATTAACCTAGAGCCCAGTGCCAGTTTCTGTTTTTTTCCCTTGTTTTTGAGTTTTACAGAAAAAGAATACCAAACGGAGTCCAATTGACGTGCCAATTTTGGACGATTTTTTATGGACCAAAAGAAGACCCCGGAGCAAAAGAGTTGGGCCAGAAGAGTCCCGGGCTGCCCACGAGGGTGGGGGGCGCGCCCACCCCCCTGGGCGTGGGCCCCCTGCCTCGTAGACAACCCGGAGACCCCCCTGACGTGAGACCTATGCCAAAAATCCTATAAATACTGAAACCTCCAGAAAATAACCTAGATCGGGAGTTCCGCCGCCGCAAGCCTCTGTAGCCACCAAAAACCAATCGGGACCCTGTTCCGGCACCCTTCCGGAGGGGGGATCCCTCACCAGTGTCCATCTTCATCATCCCGACGCTCTCCATGACGAGGAGGGAGTAGTTCACCCTTGGGGCTGAGGGTATGTACAAGTAGCTATGTGTTTGATCTCTCTCTCTCTCTCTCTCTCTCTCTCTCTCTCTCTCGTGTTCTTGAGGTGATACGATCTTGATGTATCGCGAGCTTTGCTATTATAGTTGGATCTTATGATGTTTCTCCCCTCTACTCTCTTGTAATGGATTGTGTTTTCCCCTTTGAGGTAATCTTATCGGATTGAGTCTTTAAGGATTTGAGAACACTTGATGTATGTCTTGCCGTGCTTACCTGTGGTGACAATGGGATATCACGAGATCCACTTGATGTATGTCTTGGTGATCAACTTGCGGGTTCCGCCCATGAACCTATGCATAGGGGTTGGTACACGTTTTTGTCTTGACTCTCCGGTAGAAACTTTGGGGCACTCTTTGAAGTACTTCGTGTTGGTTTGAATAGATGAAAATCTGAGATTGTGTGATGCATATCGTATAATCATACCCATGGATACTTGTGGTGACATTGGAGTATCTAGGTGACATTAGGGTTTTGGTTGATTTGTGTCTTAAGGTGTTATTCTAGTACGAATTATATGATAGATCGAACGGAAAGAATAGCTTCATGTTATTTTACTACAGACTCTTGAATAGATCGATCAGAAAGGATAACTTTGAGGTGGTTTCGTACCCTACCATAATCTCTTCATTTGTTCTCCGCTATTAGTGTGTTTGGAGTGACTCTTTGTTGCATGTTGAGGGATAGCTATATGATCCAATTATGTTATTATTGTTGAGAGAACTTGCACTAGTGAAAGTATGAACTCTAGGCCTTGTTTCCTAGCATTGCAATACTGTTTATGCTCACTTTTATCATTAGTTACCTTGCTGTTGTTATATTTTCAGTTTACAAAAACCTATATCTACCATCCATACTGCACTTGTATCACCATCTCTTCGCCGAACTAGTGCACCTATACAATTTACCATTGTATTGGGTGTGTTGGGGACACAAGAGACTCTTTGTTATTTGGTTGCAGGGTTGTTTGAGAGAGACCATCTTCAACCTACGCCTTCCACGAATTGATAAACCTTAGGTCATCCACTTGAGGGAAATTTGCTATTGTCCTACAAACCTCTGCACTTGGAGGCCCAACAACTTCTACAAGAAGAAGGTTGTGTAGTAGACATCAGTATGCAATGCACCTCCAAGTGGAACCGTGGAGTCCGACTATGTGAGTTTTTTTTGCCTTTGTTCAAGTTGCGCATCATCATATTTGCATCATGGGAACAAGCCCGGTGGGGACAAGAAGACTAAGGAGAAGATGAAGAGAGAGCAAGAAGCATCGGGCTTGAGGGAGAAGATTGATGCCATGGTGCAATCAAACGAGTTGATGTTGTTGAAGTCGTTGGAGATCAAGAAAGAGTTGGCCGAGAAGAAGGCAAAGGAGAAGCAAGAAAAGTGGCAATTGCTCAAGGAAGAGGGGTTGCGCAAAGCTGCCATTGAGGAGAGAAGAGCACGCGCCGCTGAAAACAAATCCATGTCCTTATTGCTTGCCGAAGAGAACAAGATCATGTCAATGAACCGCAATGACATGGACAACCTCACCAAAACTTGGCATGATATGGCAAGGAGAGAAATATTGAAGAGGAGAATGGTCGCGTCGGCCGGTTCGTGTTACAGTTTCGGAGATGTTTTCTCTGCTCCATATGGTTGCAATTTCGATGATTTCAGTTCGGGAGTTGGGACAAGCGCCGGAGGTGGATTCGGTGGTGGCGATGAACTTCAAGATGGACTCAATGGCGCGGAGTGAAGATCGACCAAGATGATGCCGGACATGGGCGTAACTTTTGCAAGGCCCTCTTTTGCATTTGTTGTACTGAACTTGGCTTTTATTTGCACGTAAAACCGTGTTATGTTGTTTGAATTTGAACTTATTTGTGGAAACTTATGTCAAATGCAAGAATTGGGCATTTTCTGTTTGAGGGTCGACGCGGCGATGTCCGAGCAGACCCCGCAAAAGCCGACCCGTAAAAAAGTATATTCCGCGAATATCCTTTTATACAGGTCTGTTTGGGGGGTCTGGTTCTGCGGCCGTCCGAGCCAGCCCACAAAAACGGTTTCCCACGAACTGCAAACGCATTTTGCGGGCCAGCCGGATGCGGGGTCTGCTAGAGTTGCTCTAATCAAGGGCCCAATCTCTGCGAGGATGGGACCCTTTAGTGGGTGCATGAAGAAAATAACTCAACAAAGTGCTGGGGGCCCACCCATCCCTTCTACAGCTAACGGCTCCGCTGGCCATGGGCGGAGGCGGAGCTGCATAGGGACTCGGGTGTACAAATGTATATCCATTATTTTTCAAGAACACTATCCCTATATAATATACCACTAGTAGAAAAAGGGTCTAATGTTCAGCTCATTAGTCCCGGTTTGTATTTGAACCGGCACTAATGTGACGATTAGTGCCGGTTCCAACGGCTAGCCGGGCGGAGCTCATTAGTACCAGTTCGTGGCGAACCTTTAGTACCGGTTCGTGCCACGAACTGGTACTAAAGAGGCTGTGGCAGGCTGTGGTCAGGCAGGGGCCCCACCAGCACCTTTAGTACCGGTTCATGCCACAAACCGGTACTAGAGGTTTTTAGTTGATTCTTTCTGCAGCGGTTTTTTAGTCCCACCTCGCTCCGCTAACAGGGTTTTTACCACCTTAAATTTGTTACTTCTCAAACTATCACAACCACTTGGTCTTCATTGAACTCTATGTGTAGAATTTGTAGCCACAATATGAGTCTTCTCCAGTTTCTAAACCGGCGAGGACTCATATTGATAATTCAGATTGTACACAAAAAGATCATTGATGATCAATGTATTTTTGATGTATTTTTGTGTAAAGAAATAAGAGCATTTAGATCATTATTTTAGTAATCTAAATGCTCTTACATTTCTTTAGAGAGGGGGTATATTTTTACATGTTTACACATAGCAGTAGCGCGTTTTGGCTGAATGGCGGTACTGATCAATGTATTTTTAATGTATATTTTTACATGTTTACACAATCTCTTTCGAAGTATCAGGGTTTCGGACGAAAACTCATCTGTTACAAAGGTATTTCATTTAGTACCGGTTCTAAGGCTGGGGCCCCATGAGCACCTTTAGTACCGGTTCGTGGCATGAACCGGTACTAGAGTTTTTTAGTTGATTCTTTCTGTAGCTGTTTTTTACTCCCACCTCGCCAAGCGAGAGGCACTCGCAGCGGTTTATAAGCCCTGAGTGCAGAGACGATGAAGGAGAGGCGCAATTATCACCTGCACATTGCTTAGCTTCAGGCCTTGAAATGGTGTAGACTGCGCGGAGCTATGTGTAGTTTCTCAAGGTCTGAAGCTAAGCAACGTGCAGGTGAGCATTGCGCCTCTCTTTTATTTTTAATAACTTATTTTAACTCCAGACTTTTTTTGCGTTCAGTATGCACCATTCAAAGCCACATCATCAACTGTCAACCATTTCTGACATCATTTGCTATTTTTCATTCATTTACTGATTTGTTTTGAGAGCTAAATGACCGTGAAATTGAAAAAGCACTACAAAATGAACTCTGAAAAGGTTGAAACTTGGCATGGTATCATCATTTCACCCACATAGCATGTGCAAAAAAGTAGAGAGGGTTACGGCAAAAACTGGATGCACTTCGTGTACAAACTGGACAATCTCTTTCAAAGTATCAGGGTTTCCGATGAAAACTCATCTGTTACACCGGCAGTTCATTTTTTTTAACTTGTTACAACTCCATACTTTTTTTGCGTTCAGTATGCACCATTCAAAGCCACGTCATCAACTTTCAACCCTTTCTCACATCATTTGCTATTTTTCATTCATTTACTAATTTGTTTTGAAAGCTAAATGACCGTGAAATTGAAAATCACTACAAAATGAACTCTGAAAAGGTTGAAACTTGGCATGGTATCATCATTTCACCCACATAGCATGCGCAAAAAAGTAGAGAGGGTTACGACAAAAATTGGATGCACTTCGTGTACAAACTGGACAATCTCTTTCGAAGTATCAGGGTTTCGGACGAAAACTCATCTGTTACATCGGCAGTTCATTTTGTTAAACTTATTATAACTCTATTCCTTTTTTTGCGTTTAGTATGCACCATTCAAAGCCGCGTCATCAACTTTCAACCCTTTCTGACATCATTTGCTATTTTTCTTACATTTACTGATCTGTTTTGAGATCTAAATGACCGTGAAATTGAAAAGCACTACAAAATGAACTCTAAAAAGGTTGAAACTTGGCATGGTATCATCATTTCACCCACATAGCATGTGGAAAAAAGTAGAGAGGGTTATGATAAAAAACTGGATGCACTTCGTGTCCAAAACTTGACAATCTCTTTCGAAGTATCAGGATTTCGGACAAAAACTCATCTGTTACACCGGCACTTCATTTTTTAAACTTATTACAACACCATACTTTTTTTGCATTCAGTAGGCACCATTCAAAGCCACGTCATCAACTTTCAACCCTTTCTGACATCCTTTGCTATTTTTCATTCATTTACTGATTTGTTTTGAAAGCTAAATGACCGTGAAATTGAAAAGCACTACAAAATGAACTCTGAAAATGTTGAAACTTGGCATTGTATCATCATTTCACCCACATAGCATGTGCAAAAAAGTTGAGAGGGTTATGGCAAAAACTGGATGCACTTCGTGTACAAACTAGACAATCTCTTTCGAAGTATCAGAGTTTCGGACGAAAACTCATCTGTTACAATGGCACTTCATTTTTTAAACTTATTACAACTCCAGACGTATTACCAATTTGAATATAAATGATAAAACACACTAATATTAAACATAAGAAAAAAGAATCACTGAAAATTCTATTCAAATTTGAAAACTACTGGCACTAACAAAAAGTTTGTAATTTTTTGTACCTAAAGCAAAAATATTCACAAAGAAACTCTAAATACAACAAAAAAATACTCAAAAATAAATAGAAGAAAATAAATAAAGCAGAAAAAATTATATAAAAAACATATTTGCGCGCTGCCCTGTGGGCCTGCTCGACCTTGGGCGTGGATATGCAGGACAGGGCAGCGCGGGAAATTTAGGCCCAGAAGCCTGCTTTAGAGAGGAGCTCGACGGAGAAGCCGCGGCTGGGTTTATAAAACAGTGCGGTTGCACTTCGCTCGGCGAGGTGGGACTAAACTTTGTGCACTGCGGGATGGGAGCGGACACCCTTTAGTACCGGTTCGTGGCCCCAACCGGTACTAAAGGGGGAGTCTTTAGTACCGGTTGCAGCCACGACCCGGTATTAAAGGGGGTCGCTTCCCGCCGCCTGGCCTGGCCAAATTTTACCTTTAGTACCGGTTGGTGGCTCTAACCGGTACTAAAGGCCACTCCTATATATACAACACTTACGGAAATTTCAGTTAGTTTCTTCTTCATCTGCTTCTTCGTCGCGCCCATCTGTGCGCGCGCCATCTCCGTCGCCGTCGCCGTCGCCGCCCCGTCCCGCGCCCATCCCTCCCTCGTGACCCTGGCGCCGTCCCGTCGTCGTCGATCGCAGCAGGCCGGTGGCCCTCGGCCCAGCCCGTCCCCGGCCCACTACTAGGGAAAACCTTATACATAGAACTTTAGCAGTAGCGCGTGTTAAAAAAGCACGCTAGTGCTAAGTAGCAATAGCGTGTTGGCGTAAACAGCGCTATAGATACAATTGTAGCAGTAGCGCGCCCGAAGATAAAAAAGCTACTACTAAAATTCCCACTGCTAAGCCGATAGGCTACACATAGTAGTAGCTATCTACGGCGAACAGCGCTACTGCTACTTGCTTTGTAGCAGCGCGTTTACGTAGAAAGGCGCTACTGCTAAAGGAAATAAAATTAAATGGAAATCAAAGAGAAAAGTAAACGAAAATGAAAGAAATGGAAAAAGGAGAAAGGAAAAAAAATAAAATGTAAAGAAAAATAAATGAAAAAGGGGGGAAAAGAGAAAGGAATAGCAGTAGCACATATCCGGGAACGCGCTATAGCTAACTTAGCAGTAGTGCACTTCCTGGAACGCGCTACTGCTACTTTCGACTTAACCGCGCGATTCGTTCTTCCCCACGGCCACTTCCCCCAAATCCCAACTCCTCCGCTGTCGCGGCCGTCGTCCGTTGGCCGCCGCACGCTCTCCCGTCGCTCTCCGCACACCTCGGCGCCGCCCCGACCTGGATTAAATGCCGCCCCGACCCGACCTCGGCGCGCCCCGACCCGACCTCGGCCGCCTCCGCCCGGCGCTGAGCCCCGACCCGACCTCGGCGCGCCTACCCCTCCCTCGCCGCGAGGCACCCGAGGTGAGCACGCTGCTCCTCCCTCCCTACCTCGCCTAAGGTTCTTCAAATTTTAATTGCATCAAATTAGTTAGGGTACATCTATGGGTTGAAACGAATCGGATGCGGATCGGATAGTGCTCTTACCACTTCCGTTTTCATATTTACAATACGAATACGAATGCGAATACGGATGTTATTGGATATGGATGCGGCTCAGATGTTTTCTTGATTCAGAACGAATACGAATAATATAATAGCGACATATTGCTTAAGTGTATTAGTCAATAGCTTTGTGACCTGAAGTATTCAACTTGTGACATACAATAAGTCAATGATAAATAGGTTTATGAATAAACACTATTGTAATGCATAATAATTTCTAAGATTAATCATAAAACGAGTAAAATTTAACCACTTATTTGACTTTTAAGTTGGATAATTGGAATATCCGATCGAATACGAATATCGGATATTTCGAATTATCCGCTACCACTTTGCACCCCTAGGTTCATCAAATTAGATGGTAATTAGGGCAGTAGTTCCTAGATACTAATTAGTTAGTAAGAACTAGGTACTAATTAGGTACTAGTTTATTTTTATTTATAGTAAGTTTATTTTTAGTAATAACTAGTTGAATTAATAGAACTAGTTGAATATGTCACATTTGTTGTTATTTTTTTAGTTAAAGCAATTATTCCCGCATCGACGTCGACGATGCCTATCCCGCATCCTCGTCGACTGGGCGGAGGACACCTTCTTGACCAGATGGGCCATGTCTAGGACTGGGCTCCGCTGGGCTGGTACTGGGAGGCGCTACCTACCGAGGGGCGCAGCTTGGTGAGGAGTTGGCCCGTCATTGACCCGAACCTTCCTTGGTGGAGGTCGCGTGGGCCAGTGATGGTCCAGAGGCTTGAGGACCCCGCGGAGGTTGTACGTCACTGTGTCAGCGAGGAGGACACACACGTCCGTCGCTACTTGGTTGCGTTGGAGCACAGGTTCTCCAATACCTGGAAGGTTCTCCAGGGATCTCACTGGAGCTATTCGACGATGTACAGACGCAAGAGATGATTTACTTTTTCTTATTGAATGCATGCTAATTTGAATACTTATTTATTTTACGATTTGGTTTTGCTTATTGAATGCTCATGTCAATATGAGTCCTATAAGATATTTTCAAATGTATATCTTGTGTTGCTCAAATACGATATGTGCTTGCCCAAGTGGCCGGTCATGTTTGCAGGTTACACCTTCGAGTGGCCTATGTTTTGCCGGAGTGTTGATTCATTTCCGTTCTGGCAAATTTCAGGCGCTCGATATGTCCTATTTTAGAAAAGGTCATGCCGGATTTTTCCGTGAATTTTGGCATGACTTGTGCCAGAATATGTAGGAAATATCGAGTGCCCCGGATTTGTATGTTGAGTATCCTGATAGTTGCCTTCGATCGATTTTCAATTAATGTTTCAACTATGAACATAGAAAATGTCTAAGGACGAAAAGGATTTCGGTATTTGTGAATACTGCAAAGACGAGCGCGCCCTGTGCGACAGAATCTTCCTACATGATGATAGGCGATTAAGCGTCAAGCTGGACGAGAAGTTCGAAGTGGATACAGTAAGTCACAACGACAAGTCTTTTTTCGTAATTAAGCATGACATCTGCTTCATTTGCTTCAACTTATATTTTTTTACTATTCTACTAGCGTATCTCCTACCATGCAAGAGTTTTTGTCTTGGATAAGATAGGTTTCAGTCCTATGAAAACTACTATGGAGGTAAAGAGAGTTTACTTGAAGACCGAGCATGGTTATACTTTCCGTGCAAAATTATACAACGCAGACACCTACACCTATTTTGAATGCAAAACTTGGCAAGCACTATGCAAGACTTATGCATTTGAGACTAGTAGAAAAGGGGGCAATGGTCCAGGCCGGGTCAGCCCATTAGACCCGGTTCAGTCCAAAACTGGGACCCATGGTGGCATTGGACCTGGTTCGTGAGCCCCGGGGGCCGGCCGGGCCACGTGGGCCATTGGTCCCGGTTCGTCTGGGCCTTTTGGTCCCGGTTGGTGGGACGAACCGGGACTAATGGGCCTCGCCCCTGGCCCATGACCATTAGTCCTGGTTTGTGCCACAAACCGGGACTAAAGGGTTGGTCCTCGTTGCGCTCAGAGTTTAGTCCCACCTCGCCAACCGAAGGGCGCTCACACCGGTTTATAAGCCCGTCCCTCTCTGCCTTGTTGAGCTCCTCTCAAAGTGAAAATAGATGCCCCTATATGAGAATTTGACCTAAATTCATAGTGAATTTCTCTGAAACTCATAGAAATTTATTATGAATTTAGGTTGAATTTCTCTATAGGCATCTATGTTCATTTTTAGTAAAGTTAATCACAAACTTGTGATTCACACAAATTCAAAGAATTCAAATTTTAGCTATTCAAATTTGAAAACTAATGGCACTAACAGAAAGTTTATAATTTTGCTGACCTAAAAGCAAAAAGAATTAAAAATAAAGCAAAAAACAAAAGAAAATAAATAATGCAGAAAACAAAACAAAAACTGAAACAAAATAAAAATATCAACAATAAGTATTTTGTTGTAAGTAGAAACAAAATAAAATAAATAAAGCAAGAAAGAAAACAAAAAACAAAAAAGTGTTTTCAAATTTGAAAACTAATGGCACTAAAAGAAAGTTTGTATTTTTCTAAAACTAAAAGCAAAAAGAATTAAAAATAAAGCAAAAAACAAAAGAAAATAAATAATGCAGAAAACAAAATAAAAAACTGGAAAAAAATAAAAATAGCATCAATAAATAAATAAAAAAAGTGTTTTCAAATTTGAAAACTAATGGCACTAACAGAAAGTTTATAATTTTTCTTAAACTAAAAGAAAAAAGAATTAAAAATAAGGCAAAAACAAAAGAAAATAAATAATGCAGAAAACAAAACAAAAAACTGGAAATAAAATAAAAATAGCAACAAAAAGTAAAGAAAACAAAAAAACTAAATAAGTGTTCTCAAATTTGAAAAGTAATGGCACTAACGAGAAAGTTTATAATTTTTCTAAAACTAAAAGCAAAAATAATTAAAAATAAAGCAAAAACAAAAGAAAATAAATATTGCAGAAAACAAAACAAAAAATCTGGAAAAAAATAAAAATAGCAACAATAAGTAAAGAAAACAAAAAAAACAAAAAAGTGCCTCCTCTTTGGGCCCCCACGGCTGAATCGACTAGAAACCCTACCATGGGCGAGATTCGGGCCGGCAGGAGGCCCAGATGGGCCCACAGCAGATAAGTTGCTTTAGGCCCGTATACTGCATTTGAGAGGAGCTCGAAGTTGTCAGCAGCAGCGTTTATAAATCACTGTCGAGCCCTCTCGGCTAGCGAGTGGGACTAAACATCCCATTGCACCGCGCCAGTTCCAAAGACAAGGCCTTTGGTCGGTTGGTGCCACCAACCGGGACTAAAAAGTGCATTAATACGGTTCGTGGCACAAACGGGACCAATGTTTTTTGTCGGTTGGTGCCACCAACCGGACAAAACCTTTGGTCGATTAGTGGCACCAACCGGGACTAAAGAACATTGGTCCGGTTTGTGCCACTGAACGGGACCAAAGCCTTCCTATATAACCAAACACTTGGGAAATTTTCCCCACCCGCCATTCTTCTCTCCAACGCCGCCAGTTGCTCTCGCTGCTCCTCGGCCTTGGCCCTGCCCGGCGTCGCCGTTGCCTCCTAGCCACACGAGGTCGGCGTCGCCGCCGCCGCATGTCGCCGTCGCCCTGCCCTCGCCCGCAAATGCCGCTCGCCGCCCTGCCAAGCCAGCGCGCCTGCCAGCCCGCCCGTCATCGCTGTCGCCCTACCCGCCCCTTCCTGCCCGGCCGTCGCGAAGGCCCGTCGCCGTCCTCGCCATGACAGCGCCCTGCCCGTTGCCGTCCTCGCCCGAACCCGCCCTGCCCCTCCGTTGGTCCGGTCGGCGCCCCTCCCCTGTTTTTTTTCTTATATTACATGCTTGTTTTTTTTTCAGATTATATATATATGTATATATGTGAGTATATGTATTGTGTATGTTGCTTCTTTTCAGATTTTTTTTTCATATATATGATGATTTGTATTTTGCTTTTTTATAAAAATGTATATATGTTTGTATGTTCTCTGTGTATATATGTTCATATATGCAAAAGTTAGATTTATATGTTTAGAAAAGGATTATCTATATATGTTCTCTGATTTAGTACATTTTAGGTTAGTTTCATTTTTAGAAAATTTCTATTTTTTCTTCTTCTCCTCTATTCCTTTCTTCTTCTCCTCTTTTTTTTTCTTCTTTTTTTCTTCGATCTTCTCCCCTATTCCTTTGTTCTTCTCCTCTTTTTATTTCTTCTTCGTTTTCTTATGTTTTATCGGGTCTGTCGTCGTCCATATACCCCTCCCGATAACTTCAACATGTGGGGGGGGGGGTCGATATACCTCCTCCCCGATAATATCATTTTCCCATGTACGTATGTTGTCGTTATCAATATAAACCCCTCCCGATAACTTCAACACGTGGGGGGGGGGGGGTCGATATACCCCCTCCCCGATACATTATTTTCCCGTGTATGTATCTCGTCGTTGTCGATATTACCCCCCTCCTTGAAGCGTTCTCGAGGCCACCCCAAACCCTAGAGAAGCAGCGTCGAGGCCACTAATTAATATGATTCCTCATTGTGATTAGCTAGCTAGTTCTCGTTTGCCACTAGCTAATATATCCATCTGTCATGTTTGAATAATAATTGTCATGTTGTAAATATTTGTAGAAACTATGGACACCCCGAGGCGAAGCACAAGAAGCGTTGTTGGGGGACATAATCGCACAAGGAAGTGATGTCGTCTTCTCGTTTACGAAGCGACACCTATGGTGCGGAAGGACGGGGTGAAGAAGCAGGCTATGATTATGATGGCTCCGGTGACCAAATGATGGTGCAAGAAGGAGACCGTGAGGACGGCTCAGGTGACCAAATGATGGTGCAAGAAGGAGACCGTGAGGACGGCTCCGGTGACCCAATGACGGTGCAAGAAGGAGACCGTGATGACGGCTCCGGTGACCGAACCGAGTCTGGCGGTATATATATTAGTTAAGCTGTCTTGACTAGCTAATTGATGCATTCATTGTTTTGGTATATGTACACATACTAATTAACTCTCGTCTTTCTTCTTTTTTCTAGCCCTCCGGATCGAGCACAACTTTGGTAAGGAGACGAGACCCGAAGAAAAAGTTGAGCTCGGATGAAAGGTTTGAGATCACAGCAATCACGCGCGACGGCGAACCGATTGAACCCATCCGGACAAAGAACACATTTGCTGCTCAGTGCGGGGTTCTTGTTAGGGACAGGATCCCGATCAGCATCCACCAATGTGTTGGGGAACGTTGCAGAAAATTAAAATTTTTCCTACGGTTTCACCAAGATCCATCTATGAGTTCTACCATGCAGCGAGTAACGAGAGAGTTTGCATCTACATACCACTTGTAGATCGAATCTGAAGCGTTCTTGAGAGTGGTGATGACGAAGACGTTCCCAACGTGATTCCGATCACCGATGACCAAAATCTGAAAGGACAGCACCTCCGTGTTCAACACACGACGGAGACGATGGCGTCTCCTCCGTCTTGATCCAGCAAGAGAGAAGGAGAGGTTGAAGAAGACAATCCCAATGGCAGCCGACGGCGTGGTGCAGCTGGTCTGAGTAGTTCTCGGCAGGCTTCGCCAAGCTGCGTGAGAAAGAGAGGTGTTGGGAGGGAGGGCTGCGCCTACAACTGTGTTGGCAGCCTCCCCCACCCTCTATTTATAGGAGGAGAGGGTCAAGGGGGCGGCCCTCTAGGGCAAACCCTAGGGGGGGGCGGCCAAGGAGGAGGAGGAGGGTGGCTTGCCCCCAAGCTAGGGGCGCCCCTTGGGTTTCCTCCTCCCAAACCCTAGGCGCATGGGCTCAGGTGGGGGCGCACCCAGCCCACCGGGGCTGGTTCCCTCTCCACTTAGCCCATGTGGCCCCCGGAGAGGTGGCCCCTCCGGTGGACCTCCGGAACCCTCCGGTGGCCCCGTGATTTTACCGGCATACCACCAAACTTCCGAGTCCGTTTAACCACTTTCCATATATAAATCTTTACCTCCGGACCATTCCGGAACTCCTCGTGACGTCAGGGATCTCATCCGGACTCGAACAACATTCGGTAATCACATACTTGTCTTCCTATTAACCCTAGCGTCACGAACCTTAAGTGTGTAGACCCTACGGGTTCGGGAGACATCTGAACATGACCGAGACTACCTCAAGTCAATAACCAACAGCGGGATCTGGATACCCATGTTGGCTCCCACATGCTCCTCGATGTTGTCATCGGATGAACCACGATGTCAAGGGTTCAAGCAACCCCGTATTCTATTCCCTTTGTCAGACGGTGTGTTACTTACCCGAGACTCGATCGTCGGTATCCCAATACCTCGTTAGTCTCGTTACCGGCAAGTCACTTTACTCGTACCGCAATGCATGATCCCGTGACCAGACACTTGGTCACTTTGAGCTCATTATGATGATGCATTACCGAGTGGGCCCGATGATACCTCTCCGTCATACGGAGTGACAAATCGATCTCGATCCGTGTCAACCCAATGGTCACTTTCGGAGATACCTGTAGTGCACCTTTATAGTCACCCGATTCGTTGTGACGTTTGATACACCAAAGCACTCCTACGGTATCCGGAATTGCACGATCTCATGGTCGAAGGAAGAGATACTTGACATTGGAAAAGCTCTAGCAAAACGAACTACACGATCTTTGTGCTATGCTTAGGATTGGGTCTTGTCCATCACGTCATTCTCCTAATGGCGTGATCCGTTATCAATGACATCGATGTCCATAGTCAGAAACCATGACTATCTGTTGACCAACGAGCTAGTCAACTAGAGGCTTACTAGGACGTATTGTAGTCTATGTATTCACACGTGTATTACGATTTCCGGATAATACAGTTATAGCATGAATAAAAGACAATTATCATGAACAAGGAAATATAATAATAATGCTTTTATTATTGCCTCTAGGGCATATTTCCAACAGTCTCCCACTTGCACTAGAGTCAATAATCTAGTTTACATTGTGATGAATCGAACACCCATAGAGTTACGGTGTTGATCATGTTTTGCCCATGGAAGAGGTTTAGTCAGCGGATCTGCGACATTCAGATCCGTATGCACTTTACAAATTTCTATGTCTCCATTCGAACATTTTCACGGATGGAGTTGAGCGGCAACTTGATGTGCCTGGTCTTCTTGTGAAACCTGGGCTCCTTGGCAAGGGCAATAGCTCGGTGTTGTCCAGAAGAGTTTGATCGGCCCGACGCATTGGGTATGACTCCTAGGTCGGTGATGAACTACTTCACCCAAATTGCTTCATCGCTGCCTCCGAGGCTGCCATGTACTCCGCTTCACATGTAGATCCCGCCACGACGCTCGCTTGCGGCTGCACCGCATTGCTCCACCATTCAACATATACACGTATCCGGTTTGTGACTTAGAGTCATCAGATCTGTGTCGAAGCTAGCGTCGGCGTAACCCGTTCTGACGAGCTCTTCGTCACCTCCATAAACGAAACATGTCCTTTGTCCTTTTCGGTACTTCAGGATATTCTTGACCGCTGTCCGGTGTTCCTTGCGGGATTACTTTGGTACCTTCCTACCAAACTTACGGCAAGGTTTACATCAGTGCAGTACACAGCATGGCATACATAATAGATCCTATGGCTGAGGCATAGGGATGACACTCATCTCTTCTTTATCTTTTGCCGTGGTCGGGCATTGAGCTGAGCTCAATCTCACACCTTGCAATCTGAGGCAAGAACCCTTCTTAGACTGATCCATTTTGAACTTATTCAAAATCTTATCAAGGTATGTACTTTGTGAAAGACCTATGAGGCGTCTCGATCTATCTCTATAGATCTTGATGCCTAATATATAAGCAGCTTCTCCAAGGTCCTTCATTGAAAAACACTTATTCAAGTAGGCCTTAATGCTGTCCAAGAAATCTATATCATTTCCCATCGAAGTATGTCATCTACATATAATATGAGAAATGCTCTGAGCTCCCACTCACTTTCTTGTAAACGCAGGCTTCTCCATAAGATCTGCATAAACAAACGCTTTGATCATCTCATCAAAGCGAATGTTCTAACTCGAGATGCTTGCACCAGCCCATAAATGGATCGCTGGAGCTTGCATACTTTGTTAGCGTTGTTAGGATCGACAAAACCCTCGGCTGTATCATATACAGCTCTTCCTTAAGATAGCCGTTAAGAACGCTGTTTTGGCGTCCATCGCCATATCTCATAATCATAGTATGCGGCAATTGCTAACATGATTGGACGGACTTAAGCTTCGCTACGGAGAGAAAGTCTCATCGTAGTCAATCCCTTGAACTTGCCGATAACCCTTAGCGACAAGTCGAGCTTTATAGATGGTGACATTACCATCGCGTCCGTCTTCTTCTTAAAGATCCATTTGTTTTCTATCGCTCGCCGATCATCGGGCAAGTCGGTCAAAGTCCACACTTTGTTTTCATACATGGATTCTATCTCGGACTTCATGGCTTCTAGCCATTTGTTGGAATCTGGGCCGCCATTGCTTCTTCATAGTTCGAAGGTTCATTGTTGTCTAACAACATGATTTCCGGGACGGGTTGCCGTACCACTCACAGTGCGGGCGTGTCCTAGTGGACCTCCGAAGTTCAGTAGCAACTTGATCCGAAGTACCTTGATCATCATCATGAATTTCCTCTTGGTTGGTGTAGGCATCACGGGAACATTTTCTGAGCTGCACTACTATCCTGTTCAAGAGGTAGTACTTCATCGAGTTCTACTTTCCTCCCACTTACTTCTTTCGAGAGAAACTCTTTTCGAGAAAGATTCCGTTCTCGGCAACAAAGATCTTGCCTTCGGATCTAAGGTAGAAGGTATACCCAAAGGTTTCCTTAGGGTATCCTATGAAGACGCATTTTTCCGACTTGGGTTCGAGATTTTCAGGTTGAAGTTTCTTGACATAAGCATCGCATCCCCAAACTTTTAGAAGCGACAGCTTAGGTTTCTTCCCAAACCATAATTCATACGGTGTCGTCTCAGCGGATTTAGGCGGTGCCCTATTTAAAGTGAATGTAGCTGTCTCTAGGCGTATCCCCAAAATGATAGCGGTAAATCGGTAAGAGACATCATAGACCGCACCATATCCAATAGAGTGCGATTCGACGTTCGGACACACCGTTCTGTTGAGGTGTTCAGTGGCGTTAGTTGTGAAACGATTCCACATTTTCTTAAGTGTGTACCAAATTCGTGACTTAAATATTCTCCTCCACGATCGATCGTAAGAATTTTATCTTTCGGTCACGTTGATTCTCTACTTCATTCTGAAATTCCTTGAACTTTTCAAAGGTCTCGGACTTGTGTTTCATCAAGTAGACATACCCATATCTACTCAAGTCATCTGTGAGAGTGAGAACATAACGATATCCTCCATGAGCCTCAACGCTCATTGGACCGCACACATCGGTATGTATGATTTCCAACAAGTTGGTTGCTCGCTCCATTGTTCGAGAGAATGGAGTCTTGGTCATCTTGCCCATGAGGCATGGTTCGCATGTGTCAAATGATTCATAATCAAGAGACTCCAAAAGTCCATCAACATGGAGCTTCTTCATGCGCTTGACACCAATGTGACCAAAGGCGGCAGTGCCACAAGTATGTGGGACTATCGTTATCAACTTTACATCTTTTGGTATTCACGCTATGAACATGTGTAATACTACGCCGAGATTCATTAAGAATAAACCATTGACCATCGGAGCATGACCATAAAACATATCTCTCATATAAATAGAACAACCATTATTCTCGGATTTAAATGAGTAGCCATCTCGCATTAAACGAGATCCGGATACAATATTCATGCTCAAACTTGGCACCAAATAACAATTATTAAGGTTCATAACTAATCCGTGGGTAAATGAAGAGGTAGCGTGCGACGGCGATCACATCGACTCTGGAACCATTCCCGCGCGCGATCGTCACCTCGTCCTTCGCCGATCTCCGCTTATTCCGCAGCTCCTGCTGTGAGTTACAAATATGAGCAACGGCACGGTATCAAATACCCAGGAGTTACTACGATTACTGGTAAGGTACACATCAATTACATGTATATCAAATATACCTTTGGTGTTGCCGGCCTTCTTATCCGCTAAGTACTTGGGGCAGTTCCGCTTCCAGTGACCCTTCCCCTTGCAATAAAAGCACTCGGTCTCGGGCTTGGGTCCATTCTTTGACTTCTTCCGGCAACTTGCTTGCGGGCGCGGCAACCTCCTTGCCGTCCTTCTTGAAGTTCTTCTTGCCCTTGCCCTTTTTAAACTTAGTGGTCTTATTGACCATCAACACTTGATGTTCTTTCTTGATTTCAACCTCGGTGACTTCAGCATAGAGAACACTTCAGAATGGTCTTTACCATCCCCGCATGTTGTAATTCATCACAAAGCTCTTGTAGCTTGGTGGGAGCGATGGAGGATTCATCAATGACCGCCTCATCGGGGAGGTTAATATTCATTGGGTCATACGGTTGTACAACGGACATCTTGAGAATGTGCTCCCGACAGAACTGTTTTCCTCCATTTTACAACTATAGAACTTGTCGAGATGTCATATCTCTCGACCCGGCGTGAGCTTGGAAAACAAGTTTCAGCTCTTGAACATCTCATATGCTCCGTGATGCTCAAAACGCTTTTGGAGCCCGGTTCTAAGCTGTAAAGCATGCCGCCTTGAGCGAGGGAGTAATCGTCGACGAGACTGCCAAGCATTCATAATGTCTTGGTTCTGCAGGGACGGAGCTTCACCTAGCGGTCCTTCTAGGGCGTATTGTTTCTGGCAGCTATGAGGATGATCCTCGGGTTCGGACCCAGTCCGTATAGTTCTTGCCGTCATCTTTCAGCTTGGTTTCTCTAGGAAGCGTTGAAGTTCAAGTTGACATGGCGTTGGCCATTTGATCTACAAGACATATAATTCAAAAGTTTTAGACTAAGTTCATGATAATTAAGTTCATCTAATCAAATTATTAATGAACTCCCACTTAGATTGGACATCCTCTAGTCATCTAAGTGTTACGATCCGAGTCAACTAGGCCGTGTCCGATCAACACGTGAGACGGACTAGTCTCGTCGGTGAACATTCTCATGTTGATCGTATCTTCCATACGACTCGTGTTCGACCTTTCGGTCTCCGTGTTCGAGGCCATGTCTTCACATGCTTAGGCTCGTCAAGTTAACCCTAAGTGTTTCTGCGTGTGTAAATCTTGCTTACACCCGTTGTATGTGAACGTAAGAATCCATCACACCCGATTAACACGTGGTGCTTAGAAGCGACGAACTGTAGCAGCGGTGCACGTTAGGGAGAACACTTCTTGAAATTGTTCTAAGGGATCATCTTATTTACTACCGTCGTTCTAAGTAAACAAGATGCATAATCATAATAAACATCACATGCAATTATAAAGTAGTGACATGATATGGCCAATATCATATAGCTCCTTTGATCTTCATCTTCGGGCTCCATGATCATCCTGTCACCGCATGACACCATGATCTCCATCATCATGATCTCCATCATCGTGCCTCCATGAAGTTGTCACGCCAACGACTACTTCTACTTCTATGGCTAACGCGTTTAGCAATAAAGTAAAGTAAATTACATGGCGTTCTTCAATGACACGCAGGTCATACAAAAATAAAGACAACTCCTATGGCTCCTGCGGTTGTCATACTCATCGACATGCAAGTCGTGATACCTATTACAAGAACATGATCTCATACATCACAATATATCATCATTCATCACAACTTGGCCATATCCGTCACATGACAATTGCTGCAAAAACAAGTTAGGCGTCCTCTAATTGTTGTTGCATCTTTTACGTGGCTGCAATTGGGTTCTAGCAAGAACGTTTTCTTACCTCGAATAACCACAACATGATCTTGTCAACTTCTATTTACCCTTCATAAGGACCCTATTCATCGAATCCGCTCCCACTAAAGTAGGAGAGCAGACACCGCCAGCCACCTTATGCAACTAGTGCATGTTAGTCGGTGGAACCGGTCTCACGAAATGCGTGTAAGGTTGGTCGGGCCGCTTCATCCCACAATACCGCGGAAGCAAGAAACAACTAGTAACGGCAAGTAAGTTGACAAGATACACGCCCACAACAAAATTGTGTTCTACTCGTGCAAAGAGAACTACGCATAGACCTAGCTCATGATGCCACTTTTGGGGAACGTTGCAGAAAATTAAAATTTTTCCTACGGTTTCACCAAGATCCATCTATGAGTTCTACCATGCAACGAGTAGCGAGAGAGAGTTTGCATCTACATACCACTTGTAGATCGAATACGGAAGCGTTCTTGAGAGTGGTGATGACGAAGACGTTCCCAACGTGATTCCGATCACCGATGACCAAAGTACTGAAAGGACAGCACCTCCGTGTTCAACACACGTACGGGACGATGGCGTCTCCTCCGTCTTGATCCAGCAAGAGAGAAGGAGAGGTTGAAGAAGACAATCCCAATGGCAGCACGACGGCGTGGTGCAGCTGGTACTGATAGTTCTCCCAGCAGGCTTCGCCAAGCTTGCGTGAGAAAGAGAGGTGTTGGGAGGGGAAGGGCTGCGCCTACAACTGTGTTGGCAGCCCTCCCCCCCACCCCTCTATTTATAGGAGGAGAGGGTCAAGGGGGGCCGGCCCTCTAGGGCAAACCCTAGGGGGGGCGGCGGCCAAGGAGGAGGGAGGAGGGTGGCTTGCCCCCAAGCTGAGGCGCGCCTTTAGGGTTCCTCCTCCCCAAACCCTAGGCGCATGGGCTCAGGTGGGGGCGCACCCAGCCCACCAGGGGCTGGTTCCCTCTCCACTTAGCCCATGTGGCCCCCGGAGAGGTGGCCCCTCCGGTGGACCTCCGGAACCCTCCGGTGGCCCCGTGATTTACCGGCATACCACCGAAACTTCCTGAGTCCGTTTAACCACTTTCCATATATAAATCTTTACCTCCGGACCATTCCGAACTCCTCGTGACGTCCGGGATCTCATCCGGACTCGAACAACATTCGTAATCACATACTTGTCTTCCTATTAACCCTAAGCGTCACCGAACCTTAAGTGTGTAGACCCTACGGGTTGGGAGACATGCGGACATGACCGAGACTACCTCAAGTCAATAACCAACAGCGGGATCTGGATACCCATGTTGGCTCCCACATGCTCCTCGATGTTGTCATCGGATGAACCACGATGTCAAGGGTTCAAGCAACCCGTATTCTATTCCCTTTGTCGGGCGGTGTGTTACTTGCGAGACTCGATCGTCGGTATCCCAATACCTCGTTAGTCTCGTTACGGCAAGTCACTTTACTCGCACCGCAATGCATGATCCCGTGACGGACACTTGGTCACTTTGAGCTCATTATGATGATGCATTACCGAGTGGGCCCAGTGATACCTCTTCGTCATACGGAGTGACAAATCCGATCTCGATCCGTGTCAACCCAATGGTCACTTTCGGAGATACCGTAGTGCACCTTTATAGTCACCCGATTCGTTGTGACGTTTGATACACCAAAGCACTCCTACGGTATCCGGAATTGCACGATCTCATGGTCGAAGGAAGAGATACTTGACATTGGAAAAGCTCTAGCAAAGCGAACTACACGATCTTTGTGCTATGCTTAGGATTGGGTCTTGTCCATCACGTCATTCTCCTAATGGCGTGATCCGTTATCAATGACATCGATGTCCATAGTCGAAACCATGACTATCTGTTGACCAACGAGCTAGTCAACTAGAGGCTTACTAGGGACGTATTGTAGTCTATGTATTCACACGTGTATTACGATTTCCGGATAATACAGTTATAGCATGAATAAAAGACAATTATCATGAACAAGGAAATATAATAATAATGCTTTTATTATTGCCTCTAGGGCATATTTCCAACACAATGGTATAAGCCTAAGAACGAAGACCCTAAGGTGTATTATGTCAATGATATGCAGAAAGATGATCTTTGGACTGAGCTGAAGGCAAATTTCACCCTACCGCCAGAGGAGGATCCAGAGAAGCCAGTTATAGAGCAATTAATCAAGTCTTTTGCTCTTAAGAAGATGGCAGGCCTATTCAGGAGGTTGAGGAAAGAGCTGAAAAAGTTTGTCGACAAAGAAGAGACACCAGAATTCATCGGCAAATATGAGAAGATCAGAGATCACTGGCCCGCATTTGTGGCCCACAAGACATCGAAAAAGAGTAAGAAGATGTCAGCGACAAACAAGAAAAATGCTGCGAAGAAGAAGTTTCACCATCGCACGGGGTCAGGTGGCTACCTCAAAGCCCGGCCTAAGTTGGCCAAGGCTGAGAATGATCTGCTTGATAAAGAGATCGAACCAAAGACAATGAACTGGCCAGACCGTTGCCGGACTTGGTTCTTCGGGGCTGGCGGAACCTTGGACCCTGTATCAGGGAAGTGCCGTTGGACGGACGAGCAACTGAAAATACCACTCAAGAGGCTTCGGCACTATATCAATGCAGCGCAACAAGGGATGTTCGTTCCAGACAGGGAGAACGACGAGCTCACAATGGCCCTCCGGAATCCTGAGCACCCTGGACGAACACGAGGCACGCCAGGCTCCATTCCGTGGAAGGTTGGTTTTCTAGACGCAGGGGGTTACAAAACCCAGGAGAGGAGGAAGAAAGTGGAGCATAGCCAACTGCAGGAGCTGCACGCAAGGGTACAAGGGCTAGAGGAACGAGAAGTAGATCGCAGCAAACGACCTGCCGAAGCTTCCCCTGAAGCTACCCCGCCATCTCAGTGGAGAAGCAGCGTGGCTTCCACTGAGCTGCTTCAGCCGGAGCATGTCTTGACGACTCCTGCTAGCTACCCCGTGGATTTTATCACCGAATCTCAAAATTGCCACCTTATGGCGCAATGGCAGAACTTAAAAGTCAAGGCGGCTGTCGGCCAAGTTCGACCTTCTGAACCCGGCGCAACTTTTCACTGTCATTCGATTCCAGAAGGATATGCTAGGGTGACGGTGGACGAAATAACGGAGGGATTTGAGGACCTCTAGCTTGACCACCCTACCGATGAAGGGGAGACTCGGCTGGATTATGCTCTGAAGACTCCATGCCTATGGCGGAAGGAGTTCATCAAGCTTCCGAACTGGACGCCTCCTCCTTCTCCTCTGGCGAGTCAGGGCACTCCGCCTCCTCCACCGCCTCCTCCTCCGGCGAGTGACGATCAGGGAAGTCTACCTCCTTCTCCGGCGCGTGGCGGCACTCCGCCTCCATCTCCGCCTGCGCCGGCGCGCCCGAGCAGCCAGCAGCCTCCTCCTTCTCCGCCTCGCCAGCAAGGGCGGAAGAGACCCGTCGCCGCCCCGGCTGCTCCGGCACGTCGTAGTCCTTCTCCTCCGCCTCGTAAGAAAGGAAAGACAGCCGCACCCGCTCCGTCTGCTCCTTCATCTAGCAGTACAACCAGAGGCGGGAGGCAATACAAATTCTGTCCTTCTCTGAAGACTCCAGAGAAGTTACCATATGAGAGGAGCCTGGTGCTACCTCTTGAGCATTGCGTTGGATTTCCCCGAAGAGGAGAGGATGATGCAGCAAAGTAGCATAGTATTTCCCTCAGTTTTTGAGAACGAAGGTATCAATCCAGTAAGAGGCCACGCACAAGTCCCTCGTACCTGCACAAAACAATAGCTCCTCACAACCAACGCGATTAGGGGTTGTCAATCCCTTCACGGTCACTTACGAGAGTGAGATCTGATAGAGATGATAAATAATATTTTTGGTATTTTTTGGTATAGAGATGCAAAGTGAAGAGTAAAAGGCAAAGTAAAAACAAAGCAAGTATTAAAGTGATGGAGATTGATATGATGAGAATAGACCCGGGGGCCATAGGTTTCACTAGTGGCTTCTCTCAAGAGCATAAGTATTCTACGGTGGGTGAACAAATTACTGTTGAGCAATTGAAAGAATTGAGCATAATTATGAGTATATCTAGGTATGATCATGTATATAGGCATCACGTCCGAGACAAGTAGACCGACTCTGCTGCATCTACTACTATTACTCCACTCATCGACCGCTATCCAGCATGCATCTAGAGTATTAAGTTAAAAACAGAGTAACGCCTTAAGCAAGATGACATGATGTAGATGAATAAATTCATGCAATATGATAAACACCCCATCTTGTTATCCTCGATGGCAACAATACAATACGTGCCTTGCAACCCTTTACATCCTTTGGGTAAGGACACCGCAAGATTGAACCCAAAGCTAAGCACTTCTCCCATTGCAAGAACTACCAATCTAGTTGGCCAAACCAAGCGGACAATTGAAGAGACTTGCAAAGATAACCAATCATACATAAAAGAATTCAGAGAAGATTCAAATATTATTCATAGATAATCTGGATCATAAACCCACAATTCATCGGTCTCAACAAACACACCGCAAAAAGAAGATTACATCGAATAGATCTCCACGAGAGGGGAGAACATTGTATTGAGATCCAAAAGAGAGAAGAAGCCATCTAGCTACTAGCTATATGGACGAAGGTCTGAAGTAAACTACTCACACTTCATCGGAGGGCTATGGTGATGATGTAGAAGCCCTCCGTGGTGGGCGCCCCCCGTGAGCTCGAACAGGCCCCAAGATGGGATCTCGTGGATACAAGAAGTTGCGGTGGTGGAATTAGGTTTTGGCTCCTGTTACGATCGTTTGAAGTGCGTGAGGTATATATAGGAGGAAGGAATGCGTCGGTGGAGCAACAGGGGCCCACGAGGCAGGGGCGCGCCTAGGGGCGCCCCCACCTCGTGACCGCCTCTTTGTTCCTTGGAGTAGGGTCCAAGTCCCTGGATCACGTTCGGTGAGAAAATCACGTTCCCAAAGGTTTCATTCCGTTTGGACTCTGTTTGATATTCCGTTTCTTGAAACACTGAAATAGGCAAAAACAGCAATTACAGGCTGGGCCTCCGGTTAATAGGTTAGTCCCAAAATAATATAAAAATGGAAAATAAAGCCCAATATAGTCCAAAACAGTAGATAAAGTAGCATGGAGCACTCAAAATTATAGATACGTTGGAGACGTATCGGGCATCTAAGCTTAATTCCTGCTCGTCCTCTAGTAGGTAAGCGATAAAAAGAGAATTTTTGATGCGGAGTGATACTTTGGCATAATTTCAATGTAAATCTTCTTAATTGTGGTATGAATATTCAGATCCGAAAGATTCAAGACAAAAGTTCATATTGGCATAAAAATAATAATACTTCAAGCATACTAATCAAAGTAATCATGTCTTCTCAAAATAGCATGGCAAAAGAAAGTTCATCCCTACAAAACCATATAGTTAGGTTATGCTTCATTTTTGTCACACACAGATGTTCCCAACTTCTATACCCCCGATGACAAGCCAAGCAATTGTTTCATACTTAAATAATCTCAAACTTTTTCAACCTTCACGCAATACATGAGCGTGAGCCATGGATATAGCACTATGGGTGGAATAGAATATGATGATGGGGATTGTGTGGAGAAGACAAAAAGGAGAAAGTCCCACATTGACGAGGATAATCAACGGGCTATGAAGATGCCCATCAATTGATGTCAACATGAGGAGTAGGGATTGCCATGCAACAGATGCACCAGAGCTATGAATGCTCAACAAAAGAAAACTAGTGGGTGTGCATCCAACTTGCTTGCTCATGAAGACCTAGGGCATTTGAGGAAGCCCATCATAGGAATATACAAGCCAAGTTCTATAATGAAAAACTCCCACTAGTATAAAAAGACAACTTATGAGACTCACTATATGAAAAACATGGTGCTACTTTGAAGCACAATATATGAGACTCACTACATGAAGAACAAGGTGCTACTTTGAAGCACAAGTGTGGTAAGAGGATAGTAACATTGCCCTTTTTATTTATTTTCTTATTTTTTTGGGCCTTTCCTTTTTTTTCTTTTTGGCCTTTTTTTTGATTGGGCAATGCTCTAATAATGATGATCATCACACTTCTATTGATTACAACATAAGGATTACAACTCGAAACTAGAACAAGATATGACTCTATATGAATGCCTCCGGCGGTGTACCGGGATGGTGCAATGAATCAAGAGTGACATGTATGAAAAATAATGCATGGTGGCTTTGTCACAAATATGATGTCAACTACATGATCATGCAATGGCAATATGAAAAAAGTAAAGTATGTCATGATGATGATGAACGAAACGGTGGAAAGTTACATGGCAATATATCTCGGAATGGCTATGGAAATGCCATAATAGGTAGGTATGGTGGCTGTTTTGAGGTAGATATAAGGAGGTTTATGTGTGATAGGGCGTATCATATCACGGGGTTTGGATGCACCGACGAAGTTTGCACCAACTCTCAAGGTGAGAAAGGGCAATGCACGGTACCGAAGAGGCTAGCAAAGGCGGAAAGGTAAAAGTGCGCATAATCCATGGACTCAACATTAGTTAAAAGAACTCATATACTTATTGCAAAAATTTAGAAGTCATCAAAAATCAAGTACTACGCGCATGCTCCTAGGAAGATAGATTGGTAGGAAAAGACCATCGCTCGTCCCCGACCGCCACTCATAAGGATGCACAAGCCAGATACACTTCATGTTTCAAATTTGTTACACAACTTTAACCATACGTGCATGCTACGGGACTTGCAAACTTCAACACAAGCATTTCTCAAATCACAACTACTCAACTAGCATGACTCTAATATCACCATCTTCATATCTCAAAACAATTATCAAGCATCAAACTTTTCTTAGTATTCAACGCACTCAAAAGAAATTTTCACATATCTTGAATTTCAAGTATATTAATATTAAGCAAATTACCATTCTATTAACGACTCTCAAAATAATCTAAGTGAAGCATGAGAGATCAATAGTTTCTTTAAAACAAATCCACCACCGTGCTCTAAAAAATCTAAGTGAAGCACTAGAGCAGAAATTATCACGCTCAAAAGATATAAGTGAAGCACTATGAGCAAAACTATCAAGCTCAAAAGATATAAGTGAAGCACATAGAGTATTCTAGCAAATCCCAATTTATGTATGGCTCTCTCAAAAGGTGTGTACAACAAGGATGATTGTGGTAGACTAACAAGCAAAGAGCATAAATGATACAAGGCGCTCCAAGCAAAACACATATCATGTGGTGAATAAAATATAGCTCCAAGTAAATTACCGATGGAAGTAGATTTAAAGAGGGATGCCTTCCGGGCATCCCCAAGCTTTAATTTTGGTGTCCTTGGATTATCTTGGGGGTGCCATGGGCATCCCCAAGCTTAGGCTCTTGCCACTCCTTGTTCCATAATCCATCAAAAGAATTTACCCGAAACTTGAAAACTTCACAACACAAAACTCAATAGAAATCTCGTGAGATCCGTTAGAGAAAGAAAACAAAAGACTACTTTAAGATACTGTAATGAACTCATTATTTATTTATATTGGTGTTAAACCTAATGTATTCCAACTTCTCTATGGATTATAAACTATTTTACTATCCATAGATTCATCAAAATAAGCAAACAACACACGCAAAACAGAATCTGTCAAAAACAGAACAGTCTGTAGTAATCTGTAACTAACGTAAACTTCTGGAACTCCAAAAAAATCTACCAAAATTAGAAGACCTAGACAATTTGTTTATTGATCAGCAGAAATTGGAATCAGTATTTTATCACGTTCTGGTGATTTTTAATAATTCGGGCACTGAGCTTAAAGTTTCTGGAAATTACAGCAAGATCAAATAACTATCATCCAAGAAGATCCAATAGGTCTAGCTTGGCACAAACACTAATTAAAACATAAAACCACATGTAAACAAAGGCTAGATGGATTATTTATTCCTAAACAGAAGCAAAAGCAAAAAACTAAAAATAAAATTGGGTTGCCTCCCAACAAGCGCTATCGTTTAACGCCCCTAGCTAGGCATAAAAGTAAGGATAGATCTAGGTATTGCCATCTTTGGTAGGCAATCCATAAGTGGCTCTCATGATAGATTCATATGGTAATTTTATTTTCTTTCTAGGAAAGTGTTCCATGCATTTCTTTAATGGAAATTGGAATCTAATATTCCCTTCCTTCATATCAATAATTGCACCAATCGTTCTAAGGAAAGGTCTACCAAGAATAATAGGACATGAAGGATTGCAATCTATATCAAGAACGATAAAATCTATGGGCACATAATTCCTATTTGCAACAATAAGAACATCATTAATTCTTCCCATAGGTTTTTTAATAGTGGAATCCGCAAGATGCAAGTTTAGAGAGCAATCATCAAAGTCACGGAAATCTAGCAAATCACACAAAGTTTTGGGAATAGTGGAGACACTAGCACCCAAATCACACAAGGCATGAAACTCATAGTTTTTAATTTTAATTTTAATAATAGGTTCCCACTCATCATAGAGCTTTCTAGGGATAGAGACCTTCAACTCAAGTTTTTCTTCAGAAGATTGCATCAAGGCATCAACAATGTGTTTGGTAAAGGCCTTATTTTGACTATAAGCATGCGGAGAATTTAGCACGGATTGCAACAAGGAAATACAATCAATTAAAGAGAAATTTTCATAATTAAATTCCTTGAGATCCAAAATAGTGGGTTTAGCAACATCAAGGTTTTTATTTCTTTCAATCCCACATTTATCAATTTCATCATCAAGATCTAAAAACTCCGAATTCTTAGAACGCCTTCTAGGTAAGGGAAGATCATAATCAGTTACCCCTTTATCGCGTTGGTTGCAAGGTTCTTATTTGTTTGTGTAGGTGCGTGGGACTTGAGCGTGGTCTCCTATTGGATTGATAATTTGGTTCTCAAAACTGAGGGAAATACTTTCGCTAGTTTACTGCATCACCCTTTCCTCTTCAAGGGAAAACCAACGCAGTGCTCAAGAGGTAGCAGTAATCAGTCCGCACCTCACAATGAGAAGCTTCTGCAGCACTAAACCCAGTCTTCCCCAGCAAGATACTCCCAATGGTTTCCAGCATAAGCCATCCAATCATCCTCAGTACGACACTGGTGCAAGATAGTACATTGTGAATTGACAGTAGATGGCAGAATCAGTTTCGCAACAGTTGGTTAGAAGCAAGAATCAATCAGAACACAAGTCTGCCTCGGGAATTAGATTCTCAGATATATGTGAAGGAAGCCAGATATACACCTCAGTGTGACAAAGGACTATGAAGATTGACGACAACACTGAGCTCTGTATAAGTACCGGTGAACCTGGAATATGATCCTGATGAGTCCTTGTCTTCTTTTGGTTGGTAACGGCACCACGCCTGTGTTCTGAGCCGTTTTTGGCCATACGGGGTGGATGCCGACTTTATATTTCTCTATTCAACAACTGTCATGAGTTCTGAGCTGCTCTCCGGCCGTCTCATATAGCCGTTGAGTTTCTTTTTGTGACAGTAGCCCTATAGCTGCTTTTGGCTATTTTAGGGAGCTGCCACGTTCTTGTTATCTACACGGCCTCATACGCCGAGCTGCTTTTTGGCCTTCTTGAGCCGTGGTTGAGCTATTTCAGTGATGCCCTAGATCTGAGTTGTAAAGACCTTTCTGGTGGCTACTGATTAATTTGCCGAATTTTTTGCAAGGGTTCAGGTGATCATTTCCCCCTGATCAGAATGTTGCACCCGACAGAACCTATGGTCACACGAAGAAGCAATATGTCCCCGCTCTTTCCACCAAGGATCCAGATCAAGAAAACAATAATGAAGGAGCAAGACAGTGGAGCCAGTCAGGATAGTTCAGATATTCCTGCGATAAGTCAGAATCTGTCAGGAAAGCGGTTATGCCTCAACTCACTGTTTGGTACCCGAAGGACCTGCATTTTGTGGAGGAACCCAATGCAAGGAGTCATAGCTTGGGTTTTCATCAGGAAAAATCTGATCACCACTTCATGGAAGGTTGTCAGTACAGACACAGCAATCGGTAATCACTCTCGGATTTGTGAGACGAACATATATTTTAGTCATGATAACCAATCACACTCAGCCAAGTTAGCAGATATGAACAGAATTGGAGTCAGTATAAGCAGGAAAATGGGAAGTAAGATCTGCCAGGATATGGATACAGTGAAGCGAACCGCCCCAGAGCCAGTCAGGCAAGTCAAATGAAGAATTTAATGGGAACAATCAACAAAGGAAAAAAGGATACCCAAGTTGGAATAGGTTTCCTTAAGGAAGTATATTCATACTTGTTCCCTGAGCAACCAAATATCGAGGACGAGATTTCTTTAAGGGGGGAAGGTTTGTCACAGCCTGATTTTTTGCCCTTTCCTTTTCATTTGATTTTCTATGGATTTTTCTCGAGTTTTCTTTTCCGTGGCTTTGTGGTCTGGAAACTGAAGAAGATGATCTCTTCTTTCTTTCCAGAGTGGCTTGTCATCCTCATATCCATCTCAAGACCTTGCCATTTCCATCTTGGACAAAACCCTATATTCTTTTTCGAGGAAATATTCCTTTTTTTCTGTTAAAGGAATAATTCTAATTGCCCTAGGTTGTGAAGCAACCTATATTTCCATCACTCCTAAAATTCCCAATAATTCTCATAAATTATTTGGGTCATATATTCCTCAAATATGGAAAATTCTTTCATTTGCCATGTTTATCATCATGCTCAAATAATTCATTTCCTATTCTGCCCTAAATGGAACATTGTGAAGCAAGTGCTATTTTCCTTTGCCCAATTGACCTCAAACTTATGGGACACCTTTTCATTTCCAAATAATTGGCCTGCGCCAAAATTCAACTTTATTTGCCTAGCTAAGCTTCCTCAGTGATTTTTCAAAGTTCCTGTCCGAGGGAAGCCTTTGTGAAGGAAGTGCTAGCTAGGGTTATCCAAATACGTTGAAATTTTGCACACTCCTTCATGTGCTCATATAATTGCCCTCCTCCAATTTTCAGCCCTATCCTATGATCTATGTGAGCACAGGACCAAATCTTTGTTTCTGGCAATATTTTCAGGTTGTGAAGCAAGTATATTTTAAATTGCTTCATTAATTCTGAGAAATTACCAGATCATGCTCCTACCCATAACATCTCTCCACCAAATTTGGGGTCATTTTCTTAAGCTATTTGGTCACAAAAATTATTTCTAGTTTCTTTCCAGAGGAGATGTTTGTGAAGCAAGTACTCATATTGCAAAACAAAGATTTAATGGGGGACACATCAATAACTTTTATATCTTCATCTTGATTTTCATAGGAATTCGAAGAACACGCTTTAATAAAGGCATCTTTGGAAGCACGCATCCTAGCGGTTCTTTCTTTTCACTCATCAATGGAAATTCTCATAGCTTTGAGAGACTCATTGATATCATGCTTAGGAGGAATAGATCTAAGCTTTAAAGAATCAACATCAAGAGAAATTCTATCAACGTTCCTAGCCAAATCATCAACTTTAAGCAATTTGTCTTCAAGCAAAGCATTAAAATTCTTTTGTGAATTCATAAACTCTTTAACACTACTCTCAAATTCAGAGGGCATCTTATTAAAATTTCCATAAGAGTTGTTGTAGGAATTTCCATAATTATTAGAAGGATTACTAGGATAAGGCCTAGGATTAAAATTCCATCTATCTGGCGTTGTTACCAAAATTATTCCTACCAACAAAGTTCACATCCATAGATTCATTATTATTCTCAATCAAAGTAGACAAAGGCATATCATTAGGATCAGAAGAAACACTCTTAGTAGCAAATAATTTCATAAGTTCATCCATCTTTCCATTCAAAACATTAATTTCTTCTATCGCATGCACTTTTTATTAGTAGATCTTTCGATTGTGCCATTGGGAATAATTAATCATAATATTATCTAGAAGTTTAGTAGCATCTCCTAGAGTGATTTCCATAAAAGTGCCTCCATGGCGAATCTAAAAGATTTCTAGAAGCAAAATTCAATCCGGCATAAAAGTTTTGTATAATCATCCACAAGTTCAAACCATGAGTAGGACAATTACGTATCATTAATTTCATTCTCTCCCAAGCTTGTGCAACATGTTCATGATCAAGTTGCTTAAAATTCATAATATCGTTCCTAGAGAGATAATCTTAGCGGGAGGAAAATACTTAGAGATAAAAGCATCTTTGCACTTGTTCCAATAATCAATACTATTTTTAGGCAGAGATGAAAACCACGCTTTAGCACGATCTCTAAGTGAAAAGGAAATAGCTTCAACTTAACGACATCATTATCGACATCTTTTTCTTTTGCATATCACATAAATCAACGAAGCTATTCAGATGAGTAGCGGCATCTTCACTAGGAAGGCGTGAATTGATCTTTCTAACAAGATTCAACAAAGCGGTATTGATTTAGCAAGATTCAAGTATTGGCAAGAGGAGCAATCGAGTGCTAAGGAAATCATTATTATTGGTATTGGTGAAGTCACACAATTTGGTAGTATCTTGAGCCATCGCGACAAACAAGCAATCCAACACACGAGCAAACAGAAGGCAAGCGAGAAAAGGCAACGGGAAAAAGAGGAGGAGATTGGGAAAGAGAGGGCGAATAAAACGACAAGGGTGAAGTGGGGGAGAGGAAAACGAGAGGCAAATGGCAAACAATGTAATGTGGGAGATAGGGATTGTGATGGGTACTTGGTATGGTGCTTGACTTTCTCTTGCGTGAGCCTCCCCGGCAACGGCGCCAGAAATTCTTCTTGCTACCTCTTGAGCACTGCGTTGGATTTCCCCGAAGAGGAGAGGATGATGCAGCAAAGTAGCGTAAGTATTTCCCTCAGTTTTTGACAACCAAGGTATCAATCCAGTAGGAGGCCACGCACAAGTCCCTCGTACCCGCACAAAACAATAGCTCCTCGCAACCAACGTGATTAGGGGTTGTCAATCCCTTCATGGTCACTTACGAGAGTGAGATCTGATAGAGATGATAAATAATATTTTTGGTATTTTTTTGGTATAGAGATGCAAAGTGAAAAGTAAAAGGCAAAGTAAAAAACAGAGATTGATATGATGAGAATAGACCCGGGGGCCATAGGTTTCACTAGTGGCTTCTCTCAAGAGCATAAGTATTCTACGGTGGGTGAACAAATTACTGTTGAGCAATTGACAGAATTGAGCATAATTATGAGTATATCTAGGTATGATCATGTATATAGGCATCACGTCCGAGACAAGTAGACCGACTCCTGCATCTACTACTATTACTCCACTCATCGACCGCTATCCAAAGCATGCATCTAGAGTATTAAGTTAAAAACAGAGTAGCATGTAAGCAAGATGACATGATGTAGAGGAATAAATTCATGCAATATGATAAAACCCCATCTTGTTATCCTCGATGGAAACAATACAATATGTGCCTTGCAACCCTTTACATCCTTGGGTAAGGACACGCAAGATCGAACCCAAAGCTAAGCACTTCTCCCATTGCAAGAACTACCAATCTAGTTGGCCAAACCAAGCGGATAATTGAAGAGACTTGCAAAGATAACCAATCATACATAAAAGAATTCAGAGAAGATTCAAATATTATTCATAGATAATCTGGATCATAAACCCACAATTCATCGATCTCAACAAACACACAGCAAAAAGAAGATTACATCGAATAGATCTCCACCAGAGAGGGGGAGAACATTGTATTGAGATCCAAAAAGAGAGAAGAAGCCATCTAGCTACTAGCTATATGGACCCGAAGGTCTGAAGTAAACTACTCACACTTCATCGGAGGGGCTATGGTGATGATGTAGAAGCCCTCCGTGGTGGATGTCCCCTCTGGCGGAGCTCCGGAACAGGCCCCAAGATGGGATCTCGTGGATACAGGAAGTTGCGGCGGTGGAATTAGGTTTTTGGCTCCTGTTCTGACCGTTTGGGGGTATGTAGGTATATATAGGAGGAAGGAGTACGTCGGTGGAGCAACAACGGGCCCACGAGGCAGGAGGGCGCACCCTAGGGGGGGCGCCCCCGACCCTCATGACCGCCTCTTTTGTTACTTGGTGTAGGGTCCAAGTCCCCTGGATCACGTTCGGTGAGAAAATCACGTTCCCGAAGGTTTCATTCCGTTTGGACTCCGTTTGATATTCCGTTTCTTCGAAACACTGAAATAGGCAAAAAACAGCAATTCTGGGCCGGGCCTCCGGTTAATAGGTTAGTCCAAAAAATAATACGAAAGTGGAAAATAAAGCCCAATATAGTCCAAAACAGTAGATAAAGTAGCATAGAGCAATCAAAAATTATAGATACGTTGGAGACGTATCACCTGGAGGAAAACACGAAGATTGTGCGAGCCGAAGTGAAGAACTTCTTTGAAGGGGTGAAAGCAAAGAAACATCCACCTCCGGAGGAGTAGATAGATCCGGTGAAAGTGAAGCGTACTCTGGCTGCCCTGAGGAAACCACCAAAGTCTCCGCCGAAAGGCAACTATGAGCGCATCCTTGAAAAGTCATTTGTCCAAGCGAAGCGGTCTGGAAGTATTGTCACTGATCAAAGGTTAGGAGAACGACGAGCTAGGAAAAAAATTGCCCAACTCGGCGAACAAGCGAACCAATCGCTCACCCCGTTCCAGGTGTCCGAAGATAGCGTCGCTAATGATCCGGGCGGGATGGTGCCGGGTTATAACAATCCTGCAGATTACCTGCCCGATGATGTACATTATGATTTCTTGGAGGCGGACGAACACATATACGTGTACGGGAAGCCTCTCGTCAAAGATGAAAGATCTCTAACAACGATGATGTTCAGATTCCATAATTGGTACATGAAAACCTGCAGAGAGTCTGAGGGGAGGAATATTTTGACGCTGAGTGTTAGAGAGGACCATGACCTCGTTGGAATTGAACAGTTGAATGTTCCATTTGAGGAGTTCTTCGCGTTTTTCAATCTAAAGGCCCTCGATAAATTAATGGTCACTTGCTACTTCCTATAAGTAGTACTACTTCTATCATTAATTAAGTCTCTATATATAGGTCAGCTCTTTCATTGCATGTATTTTTAATTATCCTCACTATATTAATTATGCAGATTGAAGATCGCCGAATTAAAGAAAAGACAAGTCGGTGATATTGGGTTCATTAACACAAATCTCATAGATGCATTTATGGTTAAATCTCATGCCAAAGATACCGAGGCCAAGCTGCTATAATCGTTTGTATTAAGTCAAAACAAAGCTATAATACTCTTCCCTTACGAAGTCAAGTGAGTGTTACTGTCTTGTGCATCCCTTATTAGTCGAGGTTGTAATAATGTAATTGATGAGTTATGCATGCTTGCGCAGGTTCCACTATATTTTGCTAGAGATTAAGCTTGAGCAGGGACAAGTATCCGTCTTAGAATCGAGACGAAAAGATCCCACGGAGTATGCAGACTTGACTGAAATTCTAGAGAAGTAAGTTAAACCGATCATTATCGCACCATATCGGCAACTTTGTTCATTTCGTGATATCAAGTAATTGTTTTCTTTATCTGGCAGGGTTTGGGAAAAATTCACCTCAAAAACTCCGGGACTGCCGAAGAAGCTGCAATTTAGATACCCGAAAGTAAGTACTATAGTAGCATGTTCCACGCATCTCCTAGTGATTCAAGCGCTAGTTTCATCAATACCATTTAGCATGCTTGCTAATTATCAGTTTGATTGACCTCTATTCCTTGTAAAGTGGTTGTGGCAGGAACAAGGGAATGATTATTGTGGATACTACATTTGCGAGTCCATCCGCCACACGACACGTGAGCGGGCTACTCGACAAACAATATGAAGTGCGTAAATAATAATATTCATAATTTTATTTTATTATCATCATTTGTGTTCAGTTTCATTTATTCATATATATGTATTGACCCCTTCTTCAAATTAGATGTTTTGGATGCGGGATGAACTACTACCACCAGATCGTATCGAGCAATTCAAGAGGAATTGGCGGCATTCTTTCTTGACCACATAATCGCTAAAGACGGAGAATACCATGTGGACCCTTAGTTTGTTTGGAATTAGGAGATTATATTGTAAGAGATAATTATATTGTATATATGTAGCCAGTAGCGTCGGATAGATATACGAGAACTTGTTGTTCGACCAATCTCTCAGAGAAGGAGAGGTGGTCGATATCACTTCTCTCTGTATGCATATGTTCATGATGATCTTCTGTTTCCTTCATTTGCTTACTAGCTAGCTAGAGTGTCTAGTCCTCTGTATACGTATATATCACTACAAAAGAAAAATACACTTCCGTGATGATACGTGTTTGTCACAGTAGGTCGCGTTTTTTGTCATGCATGTACATCCATGACAAATTTATGATGTAATCGAGATAGTCATACCTGCATTGTCGTAGAAGTGTTCGATGACATTACCAAAATTATCATCACGAAGTGTCCACTTCCATGACGATAAATCGCGTCACGAAGTGCTTTCGTCAAGGGTGACCGACACGTGGCATCCACCGTAACGAACGCCGTTAAGCTATCGGGTCGGCTTTTGGATCCGATAACCCGTTAACAGCCCCGACCAATGGGGATTTTCCACGTGTAAAATCATCATTGGCTGGAGGAAACACGTGTCGTCTCATTATTGGGACATATGTCATCCACTCATTGGACAGAAGGCGCCTATGATACGTCGACACGTGGCACGGCCCAACAGGGGCCCATTCCTGTGAAAAGGCCGGCCCGTTTGACTTGGTCAAAAGGTGACGGGCCGACCCATGGACAGCCCGTTAACGGCCTGTTCGCATATAGCCCCATTTACAGCCCACTAACCCAAGGCCCGTTATGCCCTATCCGAATTAGGCCCAGTAGCGTTATCTGGGCCATCCAATATGATTCCATCCGTTTTCGCTTCGGCCCATGTATGGCCCATGGCGTCTTCGGCCCATATGAGGCCCTATGTAACTCTTGGCCTATTAACGGCTGTGGTGAAACCGCCCGCGATGAGCGGTGTATACTTTAGACCCATTAACGGCCCGTGGTGGCGGCCCGTAATGAACGATGTATCGCTTTATACCCATTAAGGGCCCGTTATTCAGTTGGGCGTTTACAGCCCATGTTATCTTCGGCCTTCTCGAGCCCATTTATTCTTGGTCTTATTTCCAGCATTCGGTTACATACGGCCCGTTACTGTCATTTTCTGTTTGTGGGCCAAATTCAGCCCGTCATTACAGTCGGCCCGTTTGTGGTCCGTTAGTTTGTTGGGCCATTTTCATAGCATCGTCAAATACGGCCTATTAACGGCCCGTTATGGTCAGCCAATAAAACGTCGATTTCCATTATAGGCCCGTCTACGGCCCATTAAAGGCCGATACAAGACCCATAAATGAGTCGGGCCCATAGATCCTACGTGACGTAGAAGGCCCATGGATCCTGCGAGACGTAGAAGGCCCATGGACACTGCGAGACGTAGAAGGCCCATGGATCCTGCGAGACGTAGAAGGCCCATGGATCCTACGACACGTAGAAGGCCCATGGATCCTACGAGACGTAGAAGGCCCATGGTCGAGCGAGTTGGCCCCGTTTGAGCGATATAGCATATTCAAAGAATTATCCTACTCAATACTATCACCTCTAAAAAGCATACACTATACAACAAAGAGATCAAGGCATAGAAAGGTAGAATAATCCTACACTATACAATAAAGAAATTACAGCCGATTATACCCTTTGGGCATTATAGTGCAGCACGGTGATAATAAAGCATACACAAACATCAAATTACATACCTTTGGGCAAATCGGCTCATACATCATGGACGCGCATCAACTTAACTCCATTTGAACTATAATCTCTTGAGAAAATAGGATTGGCGGATTTAGATAGCACAAATTTCAGTCTGCAAAATCTCCAATTCCTTCATGGTTACCTCGGTGTCTTGTTTCATTTTTTGACTCCTGCATCTAATACTGCATGTCCAGTCTCAACTTGTTGATTATCGTTGACAATCATGTACACGTTGTCTTGCCACCTCTAGTTGATGCTCGAGAACATCAGCACATTCCAATTCAATCCATAATCATTCGGTAACGGCCATGCCGCCTTCTGCTCAGAGATTTTTGTGTTGATGTCACTTCATCCTGAAATGTTTACGTAAGTACACATGACTAGGGCAAAAATATAGTTACAACAGTGAAGCGAACAAGACACTATTTTGTACTACATGGCAAAACAGGACTAACAATAATGTTACACGTCACTTTCACAAAAAATGTTACACGTCATGAAGCATAAGCGGTGATATTTTAAAATTATAAAAGATAGTCATGCAGCCTGCATACAGAAATCCCTCTTAGCTCACCAGAGGAGCATGATGTTGGGGCCCAATCGAAAACACAGACAAGTTACAAATTTAGACAACACGTTGCGTATAAGTAAGCAAGCAGTTGGCCATTCTGTACCTCAATTAAAGTCTTAGGGAGCATAATGAACAGCAGAGGGTTTCATACAAACATACTACAACAGGCAAAACTATGCAATCATTAGCATAGTATAAACTAGATTGTGAGCCTCATGCAATAATAGTTGGTTAATAGACTTCAAAGCTTGAGCACACTTGGCAGAGTAATTAAATGGTAAGGCCTTTAATTATGTCAACTAATAGTGATACATAGTACCGAACATCAGGCATAATTATTTGGGCATCTCATTAAGTGAGGACAAATAAAGCAATTGAAAAGAGAAAATTAACTATGCCTGAAACAAACAAGGAATTGAACTGTTGAGTTGCATACGGTGACTTACCTTAGCAGTTGAAGAGGCTCGGCGCAGCTCCTACTTCTCTTGCAAGGCTCCTTCCTAACATCTTGTACTTGGAAATCCTCAATCTTATCTTCATTGCACCCCTCTCGCAAGGTGACACAAACTAGTTACTCGTCTCCTTGGAAGATAAATATGCATATTTTCCATCTGTGAACACAAAAGGATGAGATTATAACAAAACAACACCAGATAATGAAACATGCCGCATCTCTTGCACTTGCACACAATCAAATGAGCATTTACTATGTCTGCACTATGTAAAAACTAGGCATACCTTTGAACTGGATCTCTAGGTACTCTTGGAGAGCCTACTATAGTGTACAGCCAAACCTTTATTCACCTATGAGTTAGACAAGGCCCCACTACAGCAGCCCTTAGTGTTTAAATCGTTGACAAGCTCTGTTAGAGTGTTAGGTCAAGAACAACAAGTAATCAAAGCAAACAGTCCTAGTATGGCTGGCTGATGCAAACAAGCAATTGAACAGATGTGTGAGCAAATCTTACATATCAAGAAAAGAAGCAAAGAAGGAGGCTTAAAGACCATCACTTGGTGACCAGATTTAAGGGCATTTAAACATCATGTGCAACGATGAACTAACATAAACATTGCATATTCCAGATTCTACAATGGAAAGCACATGTATTAGGTTATGCCATGTATGATGATGCCTAAATGTACGAGATAGCGTGCAGGAGTGATTCATCATTGCACGCACAATTGAATTGCAGGTTAAGGGCGATTCGATTCCGCCTTTTAGGGTATATTGTCAAAATAAGCCATAAAAGATGTAAAGAAGTCATTTTTGAGTTATGGGCTTGGGCTTAACTAATTTCGCTTTGGAGGGGGTGTTTGGGTAGAACCTCACTAAAATTGAAGGAAGGGAATAGTGAAATGACTCTGTTGTCCGCCTATATTACACTCAAAATGCAAGCTCACTTGGCCTTTGTCACACACGACCCTCAAGTAAAAACAAACACGCAAGCATTCATTGCCCTGCCCGCTTGCATCTCCTCTCCCCTTTCCCTCTACCTCGATCCCCTGCCTGCAGCACTAGGGTTCCTCCAGCGAGCCATCGCCACTGGTCCCATCTGGCCTGGTCCTCAATGATGCTATGTCCAGTTAGGCTACATGGCTGGCGGGTAGGGGCAAACCTCCCTGGCTGCTCCTCCCTCTGGCGCCGCCCCTCATTCTCATGGTCTCCAGCAGCTGCTCCCTTGTGGTTCGTCCAGCACTACTCCAGTGGCATTTGCACAACTACGGGTGATGCCACACTACGCAGAAGGCACCTTGTTCCCCTCCCCTCCTCCCAGGCCATGGCCTTGAGGTCTTTGTTGAAGGATGAATTGCTATGAGCTGCTCTTTGGTATATGATGAATTGTAGACTGCTGCTGCTGTATGATGAGTTGCTATGAGCTGCTGCTGCTGCTATATGATGCTTTCAGGTGGTGCTGCTATATGATAATAACCAGCCACTTGGACCATCGAATTTCAACAAATAATTGTTCTTCATTTAAATGTGGGTCATGCGTTCTTTGTTTAAATTAGGCAATGGGATCTCTATGGAAAACATTGACCAAAGTAGATTGTGCCAAGTAGATGGTATCTTTGTATTTGCATTTTGAGCAAATAGTGATGGTCTGTTTTCCTATCATATTAATTACTGCACTGGGTTCAATTTGTGATGTTTGCAAGTCAAATTAATTTCCATATGTGCAGCAAAATGAAAAATATATATAATGCAATCTAGACTTTCCACTGATCATACCAAAGATAAGCTGAAAACGCAATGAAAAGAACTGGTTGGCGTATTACATGGAGCTTATATTCACAGGGCTTATTTTCTTAGGATAACTCGTAATAACTGTCCCTAAGAAACTTGGCTAATAGAACTGGCATACAAATAACATGTCACGATGATTGCAATGGAGGAGTGACGTACCATAACACACTGTCGTATAGGCTCACCGCTGCCTCTCGTTTTTTGCGATGTTCCATGAAATTGCCACATACATATTGTACTTTTTCATTGTGTAACCCTATCGCAAGTTGACATGGCTAATTTCAGACATCTCTACATGATACTACATTGCATATCCCTTGCATATTTAAACCACCAATTAACGATTGTGTGCGTACCATAAACTAGCCATGACTCTGTATGCTGGACTGGCAGGCACTCTAAGGGAGCCTAATGTAATGCACTGGAATTCCTACATGCCACCTACGATTTTGTGTAATGTACTGCCCCTGTTCCTAAATATATAGCATGGTAGAGATTCCTACATGTCTTTGTAGAGATCCCAGTATGGACCACATACAGATGTATATAGATGCATTTTCGAGTGTAGATTCACTCATTTTGCTCCGTATGTAGCCTATAGTGGAATCTCTAGAAAGACTTATATTTAGGAACGGAGATACGAGGTAGTATCAAGTATGACATCTACATAGCTAATTTAGCAGCCAGTAGTAGAAATCATTATGCGCACAAAGGGATTCTTGGTGAAAATCCTAGCAAAGCATTTGGCGAGCACTGAAAAATACAAGAGAGAGAGAGAGCGCTTACAAGATCATAGCAATGCCTTAGTCCGGGATCTTGGTTGGCCAAGCTGTTAGATCCGGAAGAAACATCGTCCTTGTAGTTTTGCCGGCTGCATAACAGTAACAGCGACGGTTAGTATATTTGAAGTACATCGGGCGGTGATCTTTGGGCGGGTTTAAAGGTGACAAGTACCTAGGCCGTGGCGGGTGCTTGGCATCTCTCGAGCAGTGGGAATCAGGTTAGAAAGCGTCGAGGTGATGGCGCCTGCGCTGGCTGTCGGGTCCGTAAGGAGATCTAGAACCGTCGAGTAGGGTGTTTGTGGAGCGGCTCGGTAGGGTGGACTACGGTGTGGCGAAGCGGATCGTGGCCGTGGGCGAGGCGCGAGGTGAAGCTGCTCGGTGGTTGGGTTAAGGATGGTGTCGATGACGCGGATCTGCGGCCGTGGGACGGGCGTCGGCTGCTCGGTGGTTGGGTTAAGGATGGTGTCGATGATGCGGATCTGCGGCCGTGGGCCAGGCGTCGAAGCTGCTCCGGTGGTTGGGTTAAGGGTGGTGTCGACGATGCGGATCTGCGGCCGTGGGCGGGCATCGAAGCTGCTCCGGTAGGTTGGATGAGGTGCGAGGAAGCGGATCTGAGGCCGTGGACTTGTGAGTTGGCAAAGCGGCCCGGTAGGGTTGAGAATGGTATAAGCGGCTACTCCAGTAGGGTTGACGCTGGTGTCGACGAAGCGGCTCCGGTAGGGTTGAGGAAGGTGTCGGCGAAGCGCCTCCGGTAGGGTTGAGGAAGGTGTCGGCGAAGAGGATCAGAGGCCGTCGACGGGGGCGTCGGTGGGGCGGCTCCGGGGGGTGTGGACGAAGCGTCTCCGGTGGGGACTATGAATGAACCGCTGCAGATGTGCGGCGGTTGACGAGAGTACCGGCGAAGCAGATCCGGCGCCGTGGATAAGGCCGACACTGAATGGGCTGTGGTACAGTGGTGGATGAGCAGTCTACTTGTTTCTAGGGGAGGTGGGAGGGGTAGATGCGGTCGCAGAAGCAGATCCGACGAGGTGGGCCTTGTTGGCGATGAATGGGCTATAATGCGCGGTGGATGAGCAGTCTAGGGTTTCGAGAGGGAGGGAGAAGAGGCGATGAAATGCAGACGGCGTGATGTAAGATGCTCTGGTCTTTGTGGAGTTAGTCGTTTTTGCGGGAGGAGGAGAGAAATGGGGTGGCGTGTAATGGGGGAACGGAAGTTACCAAAGCAGCCCGACCTATCATGTAGATGAGGCGGTATCGTAACTATTGGTCTCCGTGCACCAAGGACAAAAGTGGGATTTGCATGCTAAAGACTAAGGTGGCGGAAATTTTAGAAGGAGCGGGAGATTTTGCCGCCAGCAGGATCGTTCGTATCCAGTTTCAACTAATTTTGGACCGTGCTAGCGGGAAGGTCATGCTAGGCTGTGTACACGGGCGCGCGTCGTGATTAATAACGGTGTGAAGTCCACCCGAAAAAAGACAATAACTCAAGATGATGCGCCGATAACTTGGCGTTCACACGGGCGCGACCAATCGTACGGGTGTAGTGGCGCGTTCACAAAAAAGGGATCAAACGCTCAGCCTATGTATTTCTCGTGTAAATAGATAATTTAGTGCCATTGGTTATTTACTTTAAACATAATGCATTAACGTGTTAGTGTAGAGGCGCACAAAAAGAAATGGATATTGTAGTTAGCTACTTAAAAGTGTTACCTCATATGATTACATAGCCTCCATTTCATAAATTGCATAACCGTTGAATTCATATATGAATATTACATATATATTACTTCAAAATAGAAACTTAAATCATCCAAGACTAATGAATTTGAATGCAAGAGTAACAATGGTGCATGTGCATGATAGCTACATTGGTTGTTTGAAGAAACATCACTGTAACTTTGGCATGCACAACTGAAAAAGGTTTATGTAAATAGAAAAACAAATGTGATATGTGAGTGTCCAATCTTTATAGCGTTGAATCGATATTGTACCTTTGGCCACGATACCAAGTAGATATTGACTTATGTTCAAGCGATGCACGTCCACGGTCGCTAGATAGTGATACGTGAATGAATTGTGCAATCTCTCTCACACGCATACATATCTCATTTCCTGTGGGCATCGGAATCACACACGCGCACTTCGTGTATTTCTCTCCCTCCGTCAGGGTTAAATTCGTCTTTCTACCCCGTCCTACAAGTCTCTCACAAAGAAACACACACGTTCTCTATGTCTAACACGCCCACCCCTTTAATTCCGCCCACCCACAACCACTAATGTCTCAAAGTATAATAATGTCTCTCACACATATGCTATCTACCTATCCCTTAATATAGCTAGATATGTGTCACACAAACTCCTTCTCCCTACTAGCAAGATGCCCATGTGCGTTGCACGGAACATCAAGATGCATTTGTATGAGAAGTTTATCTTGTGGGGGAAAAGGATGAACGAGGGAATGCCTTGTTTGCAAATGCGGAGAGGGGTGTGGGTATGTTTTTGCAAAATTGCCATATTTTCCTTCATGTCCGTCGGATATAAATCAGATGGCCTATATTGCAGGATGGCAGGAACACCATCATCACCAAATCTGTTTTTTATAAGAGTAGAGATATGTGAGTGTCACTGCCCCCTCCCCCCCCCCACACACACACTTCCCAACACCAAAGGAGTAGGGTGACACCTCGATCTTGATACTAATCTATCGACTGGCTTCTCTCTCAAAATACACACACACACTACCCGACACCGAAGGAGTAGGGTGACACCTCGATCTTGATACTAATCTATCGACTGGATTCTCTCTCAAACATACACACACACACACACTACCCGGCACTGAAGGAGTAGGGTGGCACATCGATCTTGATAATAATCTATCGACTCCTCTTTCAAACACACACACACACACACACACACACAAACACACACACACACACACTCGCTAGTTGTGCCTCTGTGCCTACCGCGGACACTCTCGATACGTCTTTCTCTCCCTCCCCCCCAACAATGACAGCAGAAGGGTGACAACTCGATCTGATCATAATCTGTCAATTGGTTTCTCTCTCAAACATTGTGTCTCGGTGCCTCGCTCGGTAGCCCCCTCGATATGTAGACTTCTCTCGCATGCACAACTGTAGTGACGATGGCGCTGAACCCAGCGTGCCTTGTTTTTACCGTCCTCATGTGATAGTTTTCACCCTGTTTTCTGTTAATTAACAAGGCAACCTTTTCTTTGTTACTACTCCCTCCATTCCAAAATAGATGACTCAACTTTGTACTAACTTTAGTATAAAGTTGGGTCATCTATTTTGGAACGGAGGGAGTACTAGTGAATCTGAAATCATTCGGGGCAGACATAAAATATATCACTTCAACCCAATTATCGCAGCAACTACTAAAAAAGAAATTAGCTAGTTGCCCGTGCGTTGCACGGAACATCAAGATGCATTTGTATGAGTAGTTTATCTTGAGAGAGAAAAGGCTGAACGAGGGAAGGCCTTATTTGCGAACGTGGAGAGACGTGTGGGTATATTTTTGCAAAATTGCCATAGTTTCTTTCCTATCCGTTAGATATAAATCCGACGGCCTATATTGCCGGATGGCACGCACACCATCATCACCAACTCTGTTTTCTACTCCCTCCGTCCGAAAATACTTGTCATCAAAATGGATAAATATAGATGTATCTAAAACTAAAATACGTCTAGATACATTTCCTTTTATCCATTTTGATGACAAGTATCTCGAACGGAGGAGTATTATCTTTAGAGATTTCAACAAGTGACTATGACGGACCTTACCAACACACTCAAAAAGTAGTCCATAATTTTGATGTTACCCTCTTTTCTTGGCGGTGCGATTGCCATCTGGATACCTCATAAATAAATCAAGGACAAATCGACCCCTTCATGAAAAGACATTGTCGGTGTACAAAAGAGGGTACACTTTTGTACCCCTATAAGCTGTACGCAGGCGATCTGAGCCATGGGCACCACCGCATTGAGCAAGGCAAGGGAGGTGAGCCAAGGTAAGGCCGAGGCTCGGAAGGAAGCAGAAACGACGCCAAGACCAAGACCACAAAGAGCAAAGGGGAAAGCGGACTCCCGGCAAGATCCTTGCCGGGAGGCGGTTTAGCAAACCCGGCAAGACCCTTGCCGTGGCAGCTCGCCCACACCCACGGGCGAATCACCCTTGAGTCCACTGCCCCCATGGGGCAAGGATTGAGGAGACATCCCGTGGTGGCATGCAGATCTTTGTGAAGACATTCAAGATCAGATACACACTATAGAAGATGGCGACCCTTGGCGGGATCCCAGCCAAGGAGGACCACAAGGCCCCGGCAAGAGCCTTGCGGGGATGACAGCAGCGCCACGGCAAGACCCTTGCGGGGCCCGGCAAGACCCTTGCAGGGGGCTACGTCGAGCCCTTGCCAAGATACACCCGTAGGGCCACCATCGAGCCCACGCCAATCAAACCTCCACCACCGTTCGCATGCAGCCTGCCGACCCAACCAGTTGGGCAGGCACTGCTTGTCGACAAGCGGATCTTCGTGGAGACCCACCACTCGCCACCTCAGCTGCTGCCTGCCTACATGGCACCGCAGTACCACTGGCTGGCAGGCGTGTGTCGACCGAAAGGGAGCAGCGATGGACGAGATAGGGCTCTCCCCGTCCCGATAAAGCAAGGACACCTAAGCAAGGCGCATTAAAGGCGCCTTGTCATGTAATGCGAGGATAAACTCGCATCACTGTACCCTTTCCACCTCCTGTGTGCCTTTGTGGCACCCCTTTTCCTATAAAAGGAGGCCCAAAGGCGACCAGGAGGGATTCGCTTTGGAGCCCTCGGGCCCCATTGCTAGTTCAAGAACACAGATAAACAAACCACCAAAGCAGGAGTAGGGTTTACGCATCCTCGCGGCCCGAACTGGATAAAGAAACCGTGTGCTATCTGTTTGATCCGCTCTTCTCACGACCAGCGCCCAACCGTAGTAGGGATTCTTGTGATCCCATAGGTGTCGTTCCCACCGACAGATATACATAGCAAAATGAGTGAATCTACACTCTAAAATATGTCTACATACACATCCGTATGTGGTAGTCCATTTGAAATCTGAAAAAGACAAATATTTAGGAACGAATGGAGTATATATAAGAGTAGACATGGAGATATATCTCCAGCATGGTCTACAACAAAAATGTGCTGGGCTGGTTAGCGCCGGATGCTCACACCGCGATGACATGAGTTCGAATTCTGTCTTTTAACTTTAGATTTGTATATTATATATTACTCTACTTATTTAATATATATTTCTTTCACTACTGTACTGACAGTGGAACCCACAGAGTACTTAGAATATTAAGGATGGATTTGTTTCTTTTTAACTTTCTGTATGAAGCTGTAGCCACCCTGCAAGTCACGTGTACACTGTACATGCAATTAACTTTTTATAGAGGGACAATCATACATGCAATTAACTCAAATGGATTGGATGTCACTCTATTATATCCAGCATAAAGAGCATCTCCAACGGCAGCCGGCAAATTTCCTCCCGCTTCCTTCCACGGAGGACAACATCAAACGCCAGCGGCATACATTTTTACAACTCTAACCAACCAGATGAAATTCGTGCAAACACGGACTGATTTCATATAAGCATGAAGGATTTAGTATAAAAAAGTCGGATCTTCATATAAACATGATGGATTTCATTACATTTACATGAACTAAGAGGTGCCAATCCGTCTCTCTTGTATAATTAATACTCCCTTCGTCCGGAAATACTTGTCCTAGAAATGGATATATCTAGACTTATTTTAGTTCTAAATGGCCGCCCGCGGATCCCTTTGTCTTCCTCATGTCCGTCAGACACTTGCGGGGTTAACGAAGGTCCTCGGAAGAGACGAAGCAACAAAGAAACCACCTGAATCCGCGGTCGTCGCCTCGGCGGTGGCCTTCATGGGTCCCAAGTGGCAGCGGCCTCCCGTGTTCTACTTCTCCTCGATGATGGCGGCGGACAGGGAGAAGCTGGCCACCGACTGGTCGCTCTCCACGCACCCGGCTTCTGTCGCTGCCTGCATGGCGCGCCCGCAGACACGGGAGGCGCGACCACCACAGACACTGGTGGCGCGGTACGACGCGGCAGCGACGGCGCCCGTACCATTGTGCTCGCCGCCGTGCCGGCGTGGAGCAACTCGCCACTCCTCATCGAGCTGAACTGGAGCGGCGACTTGCTGAACCACGCGCTTGCTTGGGGCGGCAACTGGCTCCGTCGGGCCAAGCGAGGTTGGTGAAGCACCGAGTGGCCTTGCCCGTATCCGGAGGGCTTGGCGGGCCACCAAGCCGGGCAATATGCCGGAGAACGGCTCATCGGAAGCCATCGGAAGGGTGGAGAAAATGGTGAAGGAGGAGATGGGGGAGCGGCGGAGGGGTGCGATTCTTGCCCGCTGTCTTTATGGCCTCGTGTAAATAGAGGGCGGACGGTAGGAGCTTGGCCGGCGTCTGGCCTCGTTTAAACTGAGGGCGGACGGGAGGAGCTCGGCCGGTGTTGCATTTAATTCTGGCCCGCTCATGAACGGACATGTGGCCGGAGTAGGATTCTCGGTTTGCATGCGGGTTTAATGGAGGGGGTTTAATCGAGGCGTCGGGCGTGCAGCGGGCGGCGCAGTACTATTCGATTTGACAGCATTAATGAGCCGTCAAATCACAAAGGCCCTCGCCTCTCGTGAAACGGACTGAGCTAGACTGTCCCGCCCTCTAGCCTTTTAAAAAATGTATATAATCCACTTTTATACAGTGGTAGTATCGATGGATTGCGCCATGGAGCAAAACTTGAAATTAAAAAAAAAGGTGGTACATATAGAGAGCGCTCGTGAACTATGTGTCATACATGGCAATAAATAAAGTACTACATGATACTTATATGATACATGGCGTGGGAGTACTAAGTATTATTAATACAGTTTTGCTAGAACTCATCTAGATGAGATATAATTTGGTCTCATTCATCTTTTATAGCCATTGGATGTGATGCTATAAGATGCGTGTGTGCTGACGTGGGTTGTATTTGTTCTTGTGCAACAAACTGACCACTGCATGTCATGTTTGATAGTCTCAAGTCATTAAAAGCATACAAGCCCCACATCTCTTCTTGGTTGATTCCTCTATTTATGTCAAAAAACAAGAAACAACGTGAGAGTTAATGCACCACGCCTATGTGTTAGACTAGCCACAATGGTGAGTAACATACACTAGTAACATACACATATCCCTAGACTATGTTACTACCTTCATAGTGGGTACTACCTCCGTCCTGGTTTATAGGTCCCTTTTATAGTTTGTGCCAAATTTTGACTAAATATTTAACTAACAAAATGTTAATGCATGTCAAGAAAAATTATCTCACTGGATTCGTCTTTGAACATAGTTTTGAAAAATATAATGTTTGGTGACATGCGTGAACATTTTCTTAGTTTAATCTATGGTCAAAATTTGGCACGAAACACAATGGGGACCAAAATTTGGCATCACTGTAACTAGTACTCCATCCGTCAATTTATAAGTTGTGCTTACCTTTTCCATCAACTTCGTGCAACGCGCGGGCATCTTTCTAGAAACACTTGAATATGTCTATATAATCCGTATGTGATAGTCCATTTGAAATCTCAAAAAAGACAAATATTTAGGTATGGAGGGAGTAATATATTATGAGTATATCAAAACAATAGTGATTTATTTCAAGTTTGTGAACAAATACTACTATTCTACTACTTTGGATCCGTCGCATAGCATACGAGCACATTGCTAGTAAAGGAAAAGGCCTGCCACGTTAAGCGTCGCACCCGCACACTTGGGAATCGGGAATACAACACGCCCGTCCGGCATGACACATAGCTTAGGAAGGCGTGTTGCCTAGCGATGGCGGAGCTTGAAGAAAAAGCGTTAGGCGTGCCGATCTAGCCAGGCTATAGAAATTACCCTTGCGTTGACGTTCCATGCCTCAAAACTGGATGTACAACTACGAAAATCCTGATAGGTTGGGCGGGCCAGGGCACGTGTTGGCCCTCACGTAGCACCGCCCCTGTGCCTAGCATTTTCACTTTCATGTGGGACCGCCCGTTGAGCAAACCGACACCCCGCCCGCCGCCGGGTTGGAAAACAGAAACAAGAGGAAGATCTAGCTATAGCACGGAATCCAAGAAATTTTGTGTCAGACGGGGCTCGTTGATAGAGTAGGAGCATTCTGTATTAGTACCACTACTACCAAGTTTGTACTCCTAATACTATTATATTACTAGTACTACTCTAGATACGTGCACGGCACAACATCATAGGAAAAAAAACGGGAAGATCTTGTTTTGGGTGATTTATCTTTTTTTCAATCAACGTAGTATGAATAATATGATGTGGGGGGCACCCATGAAGCTTATGTGGCTTGGTTGCATGGCTACGGAAGGTTAGAGAAAAATAAATAGATAATGTGTTTAGAGTGCACTCCACTAAATAGATATACTTTGGATCCATTGCAACGGACTGACACATCTATATCTATACCCCCTATATAGTGTGTGAAAAACTTTGAAAGTTGGTCATTGGATGAAGCCAATCCGATGGTACAAAGATGGCAAATCCGAGCACTACTGGCCATTGGGTATCATCCACCAGATTCTGCCACATGTATAATCTAGAAGACTCCATGGTTGAACTTAATTCATGACTAAATTTGCCACAACTAAGCTCAGGCAAAGTTATTAATAAGTTCTTCAAAATGAGAGCCACAAGTTGGCAAGCCTAAGGGTATCTTGCCACACTTTTTGTGTGTATGTCATGTGGGGCCAGTGTGGCTTGCCTAAGGTGTGGCTTGAACAAAACACTCACCTTAGTTAATCAAACTTGCCTAACCTTACATTCCACCAAATTTTGCCACAAGTTGGCAAGCCTAAGGAATCTTGCCACATTTTTGTGTGTATGTCATGTGGGGCGGTGTGGCTTGCCTAAGGTGTGGCTTGAAAAACACTCACCTAAGTTAATCAAACTTGCCTAACCTTACATTCCACCAAATTTTGCCACAAGTTGGCAAGCCTAAGGAATCTTGCCACATTTTTGTGTGTATGTCATGTGGGGCCAGTGTGGCTTGCCTAAGGTGTGGCTTGAACCAAACACTCACCTAAGTTAATCAAACTTGCCTAACCTTACATTCCACCAAATTTTGCCACATGTTAGAATCCAGAAAACTACACATGTAGAAGCATAATGCACAAACCACCAGAATCTCATGCGTGCAATGCACGTGTACCTTCCTACTAGTACTAGTAGTAGTAAGAAACAAATTCCAGTTTTGGCATGAGCTCGTACTGCGGTAGCACCACAAGGCCTGCCGCAGGAGTTACATTTTCCTCTCGGGGCCCACGGGACCGAACTTCAGTGGCTTAGTGCCCGGCCTATGAGTCAGTGACATGTGGGCCTTAAATGTGGCTGGCCCACATGTCATTCTCATGGTGGTGGCGTGGTTTGCGACTCACTTGTTCGAGATGAACCGGCCGGTGGTGGCGTGGCCGTGGCGAGGGTACCACAGCTGGGCGTCGGGGTGTTACGAGGCGTAGATGGCCACACCAGCGGGTACTACCTGTAGTACATAAGTACTCCAGCTGAGGATTGATGCCGGGACGAAATGTGTCACAGCCGCTGGATGAAAATTCGATGGTGCAGGAGTGCGGATCGAACAGCGCAGCGGAGCGAGCAAACCGCGCCCAATCGGGTGTGCTGTGGTAGAAAGTTGATGGTCGCCCAGATTCAGCTGGCCCGCATGTCATGCACACAAAAGCGGAGGCGGTGGGGCGAGAGGGATGAGGGCACGAACAATCCTACCATTACATCAGCGACATGTGGGACCCATAAGCGTGGGTCCCACTGTCGGCGAAGGAAAAAGCAGGGCAAGGCGGTGATAGCCACGTCGGAGGATCCATGTCCACGTCGGGGACGTCGTGCCGTGGGTTGGAGCAGCGTCGTGGGAATCGCGTGTGGGTGTGGCGATGGTAGAAACAAGAAAGCGTGATGGTCGCCGTGGTTCAACTTCCATGGACAAGCTGTCGTGTTTCTTTGACACATGTATATAAAAACTAGAGTGTTTATATTTCAAGCACGTGAACAAGTATTATTCTACTAGTTTGGATCCATTGCAACGCATGCGGGCCAGCACATTGGTAGTAGTAGTGTCCATCTCTATCTCTAGAGGCCTTCCCTCGTTCATCCTTTTCTCTCACAAGATAAACTACTCATACAAATGCATCTTGATGTTCCGTGGAGCATACGAGGATGTTTCCTTGGGGGTCTCTCCAGCGCGGCGTGACCGTAGTTGCAAGTTGACGCCCCTTGAGATGCCGACGTCGAGGGGCACTCGAATTTCCTCCGTTGAGTAGGTAAGATGAGTTTGATCACGTAGTAAATGCATTCTAAAGACTACTTCCGTGTCCATTTCCTAATTCTCCCCCTGCCCACTGTTTCACGAGGCTAGGCTCGGTGCAGTGGAGATTGGCTTGCATATGTGCGGAGGGTACCAACATCAATTTGCACAACATTTACAACGGTGACACGTTCCGTAGAACCTTTGTCCAACATTGGGATCAGCCATGCAGCAGGCCACCGCATGAATTGATGCGATGGAACCACGGTGAGATTGAATAAAAGATAGCACGAACCTTGCACATGGCGGTCAAAGGCGGACCATGCTGTCTGCATGACCGATTTGTTGCCGTCTGAGTAGGAAGGCGTTGTGCTCCTTTCTAATCGCATCTTAGCGGTGAAAAACCAGGGACTTATTTTGTATGGGACACATCCTCGATATACTCCTCTCTCCCGGTTTATTTGTTTTGAATCTTTTCATTTTATAAGTTTCAAATTCAAATTTAGAGCTCCCCATCACATGTTGAGATTACAATGTCCATTAAATCGTTGCGTGCATGTATAGTAAAGAAACAAATCTCGAGTTTGTACGAGTTCGTGCTGCTTGGAGCACCACAAGCCCTGGCGCAGGAGTTACATTTCCCTCTCAGGGCCGTCGGGACTAAGCTTCAACGCCTTACTACAACTACCTTTGAGTCAATAACATGTGGAACCGATAGGTGACTGGTCCACATGTAATGCTCCCGAAGGCAGAGGCGCATGGGGCCAAGAGGGTGAGCCGCAGGTCGGGGACGTGTGGTTTCATGGATTCGGCGGCGTCGTGGGAATCGCGGGTGGCTGTGGTAGAAACTTGATGCTTGCCGCATTTTAGGTGGCCCACATGTCATGCACAGAAAGGCAGAGGGGTTGTGCGGCCGAGAGGGGTGAGGCGCACGTTAGGGGGCGTGGTGCCATGGGTTGGAGAGGCGTCGTGGGAATCGAGAGATGAAACGTGATGGTCGCCGTAGTTGAACTTCCATGGACAAGCTGTCATGTCTCTGGACACATGCATCTGTATACCGATCTTTGGAAGGAGTAGCAGAGAAAGCTATATATGCGGATAAATAGTTCCTTATAGTCAAGCGGACCCACGCTACTACTCTGTTCCAAAGACATGCACACCATCGAAGTAGTCCATCTATATCAATATACACCGAGAGGGAATAATTTTTTTTACAAGAGAGGAAATAGGTCATCCATCCATAATGCCCTCCTGCTGGTGCAGCGTTTTCTTCTTCTTCTTCTTCTTCTTCTTCTTATTCTTCTTCTTGTTCTCATTCTCTGTGGGAGACGGCTTCGCAACAAGCTCTTTGGACCTTGCAGCTATCTCGAAACTCACACGGGCATCGAGGGCAGCATATTTTATCCGCTCGTACGTCAAGGGATAATTCTCCCATTCAGACGACCTTAATGCCATCGTCTCGCACCCTTCTGAAGATTTGTACCGAGCACAAAATTTGCTACGTCGAATAGGGATGGTGTCTGTTTAGCACAATCTTCTACATGAATTTTGATTCTGGTTTGTAGGTCAGCGATGCTTTTCAAATCAAGGTTGTACGGCTCCAGCTTCTGTTTGTCCCCTTCGATGGCTTCCCCACAGAAGTATACGTCCTCCCGAGACAAGAAATCGTGAAGCTCACCTAGTATGGACGGCGAGTGTATGATGTGGTACACCAAAACATCATCTTCGAGGCACAGCTAAAGGACGGCGGCACGCTGGATCTTCCCAGGGGCACGCTCCGTGTACTCTGCGACGAGACCGATGACCCTCGTCTCTACCTTTTTGAGGGAGTTGGATACATTGTTGATCCACTGCCGAACAACCCTTGGGTGGACGGTGACAGTGGCAACTATGCGCATCGAGCCTTCGACGAGGACATGTTGGACGCTAGAAACCTGCATCTCGATCTCTTTCGCCATTTGGAACCGCTGGAACGGAGGGCTATGGTTTGGAGAATTAGGATTAGATGGCTAGTCTAACCGAAGTAGTAGATGATTATTTAAAGAGGTTAAAACAATGTGAGCGCAGTGGGGTTTGGGTGCAAATGAAGGCGAAGGGGAGGTGAAGAAGCCGAGGCGAATCGATTCGATGGAGAAGTAAATGGGATAAGTGGCGTGCAGGCAGTTGATTAGGCGGCTAGGTAGACTAAGCGAAAAGGCTATGCGGGTAGACCGAGGAGTCGTACCTGTTAGGTATGCGTGCCCATCCTTCCTGGTAGGTGGGACCTATGCAAACAGATAAAAAAATGTGTCGTAGCTTTTTTTTGAGCCCGTGAGTGGGAGACACAACATTCTCTGGTTAAGGAATACTCCCTCCGTTTAGGTGAGTATAAGTCACCTTATGAAAATCAGGTTTTCCCAAAACCTTTAGGCGCGGAGCATTAACTTCCTGCTCGATACCCTCCCAGCCTCGTTAGCCAGCGTTCTCTTCCTCTGCTGCCGCGTTCTACCTTTCCATTTTTCCTCTTCTCAAGTGTGGAGCGATCTGCATGCCTTCCTTGATGCACCGAATGACCCTTTGCATGCATCGTGGCGGGCGTTGATTGGGCATGCACGAGAATTTGGTTCTGCCGCATAATATGGATGATACCGAATGATGAAGTGAACAGGCATGCTAGCACGGAGACCTATTTCCGCTATACAATCTTGGAGCACTCATGTTCCTACTAGTAGTAGTAGTAGTAGTAGTAGTAGTACAACTGTGGTACACTTGATGGTCAAAATACTATTCATCCGGTCCTCACGGTGAAGTGACAACACCTGCGCTGACACTAGTCCAAAGGCGGCGGCGTGTTCAGGTTACCAAAGTCAGCCTCACCCTGTGCACTATGCAGTCTGTCACCGCTGCTGTACAGCACATTGGCGCCTCGCCTCGTCTCCCTCTCCGCTCCCATAGCACCACTCCATCTCCATCTCCTTCTCCGTCTCCATCTCCTTTGTGCCCCGTGTACCGTCGCCTCACTCGCCTCCCCCAGTACCACTATTCCCTCGCTAGCCGCTCCAGCACCGACATCCTTCTCGCCCGTAAATCAAGCCCCCTTCCAAACTCCATGTCCGAATGCGAACCGCGCAACATCCATATGAGCCGCGATTGGAGCAATATCCCCAGTGACATACTCGACCTCTGTTGTTCGTGTATGGATATGTTGACCGCCCCTGGCTGGCTGCATGCTCGAGGACATGCACACGGCCATCGTCGAAGCGAGGCCTAAGCTTTTCAAGACACCACGCTTTGCTGCTATCTGGTCTTGCGAGATTGGCTCACCATGATACGGGGCGTGCATAATTCCCTCGACTTCAATCCGATCTCCATTAGCGAAACTTCTTTGCGGTATGTAGTGTGTCGCCGTACATCATTTCCCTCGACATCGATCCGATCACCATCGCCTCAAACTTCTTGGCAGGTATGTCTTTGGTCGGCATGAACTCCCCGTGGATGGCCGCCCGAGAAGACGGTAAAAGTTGGTGCTCGTGAACTTCCGCACCTCCATGAGATTATCCTTCCTCCTTTGGATTATATAGAGTATTACCATCGCGGTCCAAGTCATCTAGATTACTACGTCGGTTGGACGGACCTTGTTTTGCGAAGATTGTAATCTGCCAAGTACCCACACGACATGCGAATTACGCAGACTTCAAGCTAATTGCCTTGTTCGACCGCTGACTCGCCTATCTTTACGCCGGTGCCTTTTTAGCTGGAGACAATTGGCTCGCGGTGGATCATCGTCAACGCTGATACACACTTCTGTGATGCTATTGAACACAATGGCATCATCTACGCGATCGACAAAGTAGATGGCGCCACGTATTGCTGGGACTGCGCGTGTAAGTTGTTTCCGTCTCATGTTAATGATGACGCCATGACACTGTTTGAACTTTTTTTGATGATTGGCATATCCCTTTATGAGCAGAATTTGAGTAGAACTATGGCAATATATTAGAGACGCCGTAAATCAGCTATATTTGGAATGAGTTAATTCATGCGATTGTGACAATGTCATTACAGCCAATTTGTACCCTAAATAATCAAATGGTTAGGAATATATGGATATTATCCTTATTTTACAGTAATCTATATACTACTACTAAATATGAGTGTGTATCAATGGCCATGTTAGTTTCCTCATTTTCATGATGTAGAAACATGCACCACACTGTTGGTTTCATCTAACCATACATTAGGGAAGTAAATGTGCATATGGAGAACTCTATACACTACTGGAATCAGAGGATTTGCCATCAGCCCCTTCTTTGTCATCTGCTAGCGGACGACAAAGGAGGTCTTTGCTGTCCGTTTCAAAAAGCAGAGCGGCAGAAGAAGCTGGCGATGGCAAAGATCATATTTGCCATCAGCCGCTTCTTTGCCGCTCGCTAGCGGATGGCAAAGAAGCTTTGCCGTCGGCTAGCGGACGGCAAAGAGGGAGGGGCCCCACTGACGAGATGCTTAAAAAAAACTTAACGACCCCCCCTCTTTGTCGTCTGCTAGTAGACGGTAAAGAGCAAAAAAGCGGACGGCAAAGGGGGGCGGACGGCAAAGATTTAACTTATCTAACGGCGGCCGCGCCCCACCCCGCCCCTCTCTCTCTGTTTCTCTCCCTCTTCACATGTGCGCCGCCGCCTCCACCACTCGCCGCCGCCCCGTCGCCCCCACCCCCCGCCCCCCGGCCCCCGCCCAGTGCCACCTGTCGCCCCCTGCCCCTGCCGTCTCGGTGCCACCGCGCCCTGCCCCCGCCGCCCGTCCAGCTCTGGCCCGTCGCCACTGCCGCCCGCGCCGTCGCCCCACCAGTGCCCGTGCCCCCCCGCCCGCCCGCCCCCGCCCGCCTGTTGTCTCGGCGCCCAGCGCCTCAGCCTCCAGCCTTGACTCCCGCCTCAGATCCACTCGCCGCTGACGCCTGCCCCCCTCCTCCACCGCCCACCCTGTGAGCTCTACCTCCTCTTTTTCTGCTTTTTTTTTCTTCTGTTTTTTTAGTTTTAGGTTTATCTTTAGTTTAGTTTTAGTTTTAGTTTTAGTTTTAGTTTTAGTTTTACTTTTAGGTTTAGGTTTAGTTTTAGGTTTAGATTTAGTTTTTTCCTTTTTTCTGTTTTTTTAGTTTTAGGTTTATGTTTAGTTTAGATTTAGTTTTAGTTTTAGTTTTAGTTTTAGATTTAGGTTTAGTTTTAGGTTTAGGTTTAGGTTTAGGTTTAGGAAAGAAGAAGAAGAAAAAGAGGAGAGGAGGAGAAGAAGAAGAGGAAAAGGAAAGGAAGAAGAAGAAAGGAGGAGGAGAAGAAAAAGAAGAAGAGGAAGAAGAAGAAGAAAAAGAGGAGAGGAGGAGAAGAAGAAGAGGAAAAGGAAAGAAGAAGAAGAAGAAGAAGAAGAAGAAGAAGAAGAAGAAGAAGAAGAAGGAAAAAGGAAGAAAAGGAAGAAGAGGAAGAAGAAGAAAAGGAAAAAGAGGAAAAACCCCGACCCGACACGGCACCCGACCCGACCCGGCACCCGACACGACACCCCGACCCCGAGACCCCCGACCCGACCCCGACACCCGACCCCGACCCGACCCGACAATTTCGAACCCCGACACCGACACGGCACCCGACCCGACCGGCACCCGACCGACACCCGACCCAGGACAGTTCATTGGATCCTCGCCATAAGTTCAGGAAAGACAAGAAGAACTTCATCAGAGGTAGAGTTGTCAAAAACTCTGCACCACCTGCATTGACAGGCCAACAGACCCTGCATTAGTTAAACGCTCTCGAGCCAGATCCACAGCGTCCAGGGTACTTCAAGGGGTATAATACTAAGCACACGTGGACTCACAAAACATCCTTACTTCAAAGACCTCCTTTGCCCACACAACATCGACGTGATGCACACCGAGAAGAATATCGCCGAGGCACTTTTTTGGTACATTGTTCGGCATAGATGGGAAGTCAAAGGATAATACTAAGGCTAGAGTCGATCTGGAGGCGCTATGTGATAGGCCGTTACAAAACATGAAAGAACCGAAAGGAAAGCAGAACTAGATGAAGCCAAAGGCATGGTTCAATATTGGAAGGCCAGCTATGATGGAAATTATCTTGTGGGTGCAACAGCAGTTGATGTTCCCCGATGGGTATGTAGAGAATCTAAAGAGGGGAGCGAATCTTGATAAATTGAAGATATTTGGTCTCAAGAGTCATGATTCGCACATATGGATTGAGCGGGTAATGCCGGTGATGTTGCGTGGCTTCATCCCTGAGGATGAATGGCTAGTACTGGCAGAACTCAGCTATTTCTTCCGTGTTCTTTGTGCTAGAAGAAATGGTCTCAAGAACTATCGCCTGGCGTGCTATAAGAAATGGAAGAGTTTGTGCCGGAGTTGATCTGCAAGTTAGAGAAGATCTTTCCACCGGGCTTCTTTAATCCAATGCAGCATTTGATTTTGCATATCCCAACCGAGGCAAGATTGGGGGGGCCCGTGCAAAATCGTTGGTGCTACCCAACTGAGAGGATGCAGAAGACGCTTCGAGATAAATGTAAAAATATGTTGGGGAACATAGTAATTTCAAAATTTTCCTACGCACACGCAAGATCATGGTGATGGCATAGCAACGAGAGGGGAGAGTGTGTCCACGTACCCTCGTAGACCGAAAGCGGAAGCGTTATAACAACGCGGTTGATGTAGTCGTACGTCTTCACGATCCGACCGATCCAAGTACCGAACGCACGGCACCTCCGAGTTCAGCACACGCTCAGCTCGATGACGATCCCGGACCGATCCAGCAAAGCGTCGGGGATGAGTTCCGTCAGCACGACGGCGTGGTGACGATGATGATGCTCCACCGGCGCAGGGCTTCGCCTAAGCTCCGCGACGATATGACCGAGGTGGAATATGGTGGAGGGGGGCACCGCACACGGCTAAGGAACGATCCGTAGATCAACTTCTTGTGTGTCCTAGGGTGCCCCCCTGCCCCCGTATATAAAGGAGCAAGGGGGGGTGCGGTCGGCCCTAGGAGGAGGCGCACCGGAGGAGTCCTACTCCCACCGGGAGTAGGACTCCCCCCCTTTTCCTAGTTGGATTAGGACTTGGGGGGATGGGAAAGAGGAAGGGGGGCGCCGCCCCCCCTCTTCTTGTCCTATTCGGACTAGGGGGGGAGGGGGCGCGCGGCCTGCCCTGGCCGGCCCTCCTCTTCTCCCTCATGGCCCACTAAGGCCCATTAACCCGGGAGGGTTCCGTAACCCCGTGTTCGGTAAAATCGATTTCACCGGAACTATTCAAGTCCAAACATAGGCTTCCAATATATCAATCTTTATGTCTCGACCATTTCGATACTCCTCGTCATGTCCGTGATCACATCCGGGACTCGAACAAACTTGGTACATCAATACTCATAAAATTGTCATCGTAACGTTAAGCGTGCGGACCTTACGGGTTCGAGAACTATGTAGACATGACCTAGAACTATTCTCGGTCAATAACCAATAGTGGAACCTGGATGTTCATATTGGTTCCTACATTTTCTCGAAGATCTTTATCGGTCAAACCGCATAACAACATCGTTGTTCCCTTTGTCATCGGTATGTTACTTGCCCGAGATTCGATCATCGGTATCCAATACCTAGTTCAATCTCGTTACCGCAAGTCTCTTTACTCGATTCGTAATACATCATTTCATAACTAACTCATTAGTTACAATGCTTGCAAGGCTTAGGTGATGAGTATTACCGAGAAGGCCAGAGATACCTCTCCGACAATCGGAGTGACAAAACCTAATCTCAATTATGCCAACTCAACATATGCTTTTGGAGACACCAGAGAGTACCTTTATAATCACCCGATTACGTTGTGACGTTTGGTAGCACACAAAGTGTTCCTCCGTAAACGGAGTTGCATAATCTCATAGTTGCAGGAACTTTGTATAAGTCATGAAGAAAGCAATAGCAACATACTAAACGATCAAGTGCTAAGCTAACGGAATGGGTCAAGTCAATCACATCATTCTCCTAATGATGTGATCCCGTTAATAAAATGACAACTCATGTCTATGGTTAGGAAACATAACCATCTTCGATTAACGAGCTAGTCAAGTAGAGGCATACTAGTGACATTCTGTTTGTTTATGTATTCACACATGTATTATGTTTCCGGTTAATACAATTCTAGCATGAATAATAAACATTTATCATGATATAAGGAAATAAATAATAACTTTATTATTGCCTCTAGGGCATATTTCCTTCAGTCTCCCACTTGCTCTAGAGTCAATAATCTAGATTACACAGTAGTGATTCTTACACCCATGGAGTCTTGGTGTTGATCGTGTTTTGCTCGTGAGAGAGGCTTAGTCAACGGGTCTGCAACATTCAGATCCGTATGTATCTTGCAAATCTCTATGTCTCCCACTTGGACTTGGTCCCGAATGGAATTGAAGCGTCTCTTGATGTGCTTGGTCCTCTTGTGAAATCTGGATTCCTTTGCCAAGGCAATTGCACCAAGATTGTCACAGAAGATCTTCATTGGTCCCGATGCACTAGGTATAACACCTAGATCGAAATGAACTCCTTCATCCAGACTCCTTCATTCGCTGCTTCAAGCAGCTATGTACTCCACTTCACATGTAGATCCCGCCACGACGCTTTGTTTAGAACTGCACCAACTTACAGCTCCACCGCTTAATAAAAATACGATCCGGTTTGCGATTTAGAATCGTCCGGATCAGTGTCAAAGCTTGCATCGACGTAACCCTTTACGACAAGCTCTTTGTCACCTCCATAAACGAGAAACATATCCTTAGTCCTTTTCGGTGTTTCAGGATATTCTTGACCGCTGTCCAAATGATCCACTCTGGATTACTTTGGTACCTCCCTGCTAAGCTAATAGCAAGGCACACATCAGGTCTGTACACAGCATTGCATACATGATAGAGCCTATGGCTGAAGCATAGGAACTCCTTTCATTTTTCCTCTATCTTCTGCAGTGGTCGGGCATTGAGTTTGACTCAATCTTACACCTTATGTCTGGTAAGAACCCTTTCTTTGCACGATCCATATTGAACTTTTTCAAGACTTTATCAAGGTATGTGCATTGTGAAATTCCAATTAAGCGTCTTGATCTATCTCTATAGATCTTGATGCCCAATATGTAAGCAACTTCACCGAGGTCCTTCATTGAAAAACTTTTATTCAAGTATCCTTTTATGCTATCCAGAAATTCTATATCATTTCCAATTAACAATATGTGGTTCACATATAATATTAGAAATGCTCTGAGCTCCCACTCACTTTCTTGTAAATACAGGCTTCTCCAAAAGTGCATGCAAAACCATATGCTTTGATCACACTATCAAAGCGTTTATTCCAACTCGAGAGGCTTGCACTGGACCATAGATTGATCGTTGGAGCTTGCACACTTTGTTAGCTCCTTAGGATCGACAAAACCTTCGGTTGCATCATATACAACTCTTCTTCGTAAATCCATTCAGAAATGCAGTTTTGACATCCATATGCCATATTTCATAATCATAAAATGCGCGATTGCTAACATGATTCGGACAGACTTAAGCATCGCCACGGGTGAGAAGGTCTCATCGTAGTCAACTCCTTGAACTTGTCGAAAACCTTTTGCAACAAGTCGAGCTTTGTAAACATAACATTACCGTCGTCGTCGGTCTTCTTCTTGAAAATCCATTTATTCTCTATTGCTTTCCGACCATCGGGCAAGTCAACCAAAGTCCACACTTTGTTCTCATACATGGATCCCATCTCAGATTTCATGGCTTCAAGCCATTTTATGAATCTGGGCTCACCATCGCTTCTTCATAGTTCGTAGGTTCACCATGATCTAGTAGCATGACTTCCGAATAGGATTACCGTACCACTCTGGTGCGGATTTTATTCTGGTTGATCTCTGATTCAAGTAATAACTTGATCTGAAGTTTCATGATCATCATCATTAACTTCCTCACTAATCTGGTGTAGGTGTCACAGAACCGATTTACGTGATGAACTACTTTCCAATAAGGGAGCTGGTACATTTACCTCATCAAGTTCTACTTTCCTCCCACTCACTTCTTTCGAGAGAAACTCCTTCTCTAGAAAGGATCCATTCTTAACAACGAATGTCTTGCCTTCGGATCTATGATAGAAGGTATACCCAATTGTCTCCTTTGGGTATCCTATGAAGACATATTTTTCGATTTGGGTTCAAGCTTATCAGGTTGAAGCTTTTTCACATAAGCATCGCAACCCCAAACTTTCAGAAGCGACAACTTTGGTTTCTTGCCAAACCATAGTTCATAAGGTGTCATCTCAACGGATTTTGATGGTGTCCTATTTAACGTGAAT